>CM076573.1:856077430-856297985 GCA_034641835.2 Pinus albicaulis
CAAAATACTGTTCAAGAAATGTCACATAGCATGCCCATTTCCCATATCATTGTTTTATTAATTTATCAATATGACACATGCAACATTACCAATGCCAATTCAACACTAATTATTTAACAAAATGTTTACTAATTAGTATGACCCATGTGCACCACTATGCTTACATATTTTACTTAATCTTGTCATTATATTTATTTCCCATGCCACTTGACCCTGAGATCATGTATTCTTAAACTGATCATTTTTCTTCAAAATGAACCGCAATGCCTTTAATGTATCATTCATATTGAACTTGAGTTTCAATATGTATTTATTTGTATTTTTCAATGGATTAGAATTCCACCATTTGGGTTAAGAGAGAAATTTTTACATTGAATATCTTTGTTGCTTAGAATTAATTTGAGCCATGAAAATTCCATATAGTAAATGTGACACAAAGATGTGAGGAAACATCCTTGCTTCATGATTAGTTTGATTTTATTTATGTGATTTTAATGCAATTGTACCTTCATCATGTCTTTTGCACGAAATGTTAGTCATTACCGTATTTTTTACTGCTAAGATGACTAGTTCACTGTACCCCGCTTTTCCAATGAAATTGATTCAAAATTTGTCAAGTTTGCTGTACTGAAAACACCCATAAAAACTTTTTTTTTCTCCTTCCTTTTCGGGCCGCCCATGAAAAGTTGAAATCCCATTATCAAATCCTACCCAACCTCAACATAGTAAGTCCGGTCACACCTCTATAAAAGGACAATCCAAGTCCGTTCAAAAGCCCTCCCCAAGTTAGGAAGTGCTTTAAGGCATCTCACCCCTGGCAAACATCTAATAGCGAAGAAACCTCCATCTTTCATGCACCAATCATAACAAAGATCACCGCTAATGAAGTTATCACATCCTAAGTCAAGGCTTACCACACACCCCTAAGTCTCAAAGACCCAAGACAGACCACGCCCCGAGTCGATTATTAGTGTTTCACACTGTCATGATTTTACAAACACAGTGAAATATGTCATCAACCTGTGAGGGTAATTAACTCACATTTAGAAGAACAACTACTTCTCAATGTTACTACGAGCCCTAGATATATTCACTGGGGATGAGGAGTCACTCATCAAACTCTTACAAATTTCTTCATTCACCGACAGCACAAAAGAGAAGAAAGTATATTAATCGTCAAATGTGACCAGGAATTTTTCTGCGGCCAAGAACCTCCTTCATTCATAGCAGCAGGTTAAGGCGCCCTTTCTCCATCTACAAGCAAGAGGGCGTAAGGCTGAATATTGATCAGTGAATTGCAAAACTTACTATAAGCACAAAGTTTGTTTTTTTCTAGACAAAGTAGTCATGACTTAAGGTTTCGAGGGAAAATGATGATCAAAATAGGGCTAAGATCCTAAATGTTCAAATCAGAGAAAGAAGAGTTTTTTTGCTCTGCCCTAAGAAAGAAGATAACTGAAATTGCCGCATCATCATCATGGCTCATCAAAAAAGGACTCATTGATCAAAGCATTATAACAAAATATCATAGGTGCTAGTATGAATGGCTCAAAACAAGCAGATCGAGAACTGACAAAGATCGTTGCTTCTTTCTGCTGATTTCCGCCATCACATGTAAGAAAACCTCGTCATGTTTACCGGGATAGTTCATGTGTAGTTGGGATGAACAGAACATCAGACTGTGACCATATTTTGTACCCATGCTACCGAACATGAAGTTAAAGGACACCCAATGGGCCCGCTCAAGGAAGTGATATATTTTCTCCTCTGCGCATAGACAGTATACTTAAATTTGAGGTCAAAAGGGGGAAATTCATCTCTCAGCAGTAGTGGCAAAGGATGCTTCATCAAAATTTAAAAAGTTGTTGAGTGGATTCTCCAAGGTTGAAGATATCACTAAAGGACTCATAGCAGCAGAAATTACTTTTCAAAAATAGGAAATCAAGAAAAAAATTCTGACTCTATATTTCATATAAGTAAATAGGTCAAACCGCTAGGAACTACTTAAGCATGCATCCTTTCGCCAACATTAACCAAAGAGGGACTTTCTCCACAACGTATTCGAGTCATTTAGTTTTCCTTTCAAAAGAATGAAGATGCTGATATAAAGTGATAAGTCCTCCAAACCCTCTCCAACTGAAGATCGAATGTGTGTTATATCACTCTCTAAGAACAAGAAAGGACCGTTTTCTTTTAACTTTTCTACATTTCAAAATGACAACAAACCTCCCTTACTTTTCCCTATAGGGTCGAAGAAGGAAGTTTGAACGAATGTCACAAATTTTTTTTTAAGTTTAAAAGAATGCATTTGCCGCTCGTACATGAATATGCGCGGCGCATCTGTGTGCACAAATTACATTGAAATATACAAAGTAGCCAGCGCGCTCGTAGGTACGTATGACCAGAGGCAGCGTGCGGCGCGTTCGTAGCTTGGGTCCTATCGGCCCGACAATCGACCCCGAACAGCCCATACCACGGCGCTCTTCTAAAGCGTCGTGCCTATAAATCAACCCCAAACGCCTCCAAAAGCCGAAAACACTACTCCAACTCCTCAATAAACAACATCAAATTGTAAAGGCATTCTATGATGCCCTTTGCCATTGTCAAAATTTAAAGGGTTTTTGTCGTGATATTTAAGACCAGTTAAATGGTGAAAAGATGAAACTCCCGTAAGAAACTAGGGGATGTATTAAATACCGTGATGAATTTATCACCCGGAGAGGTTAGAATAATGATTCACCGGGCCAGAGTACAACTTAGAGTTGCCCTCCAAGCTAAGACACAACTCACATGACCCTCTCACGACGCATAATGAAGAAGTCATTGCTCAGGAGGATCGATGGTGGTTGTTTAAAATTAAGTTTTGCTTTGTTTTCGGTTACTCAAGGTAAACACAGCAAAAGTGGTGGGATCTTATTGATGTCTAAAAGCCCAGAGAAGTTTCCCTCAAAATAGTGATGAAAGGTGTAGATATTGCTCAGTTGCAAATGTTTGGAAAATGAAAACAAAGGCCTATTTCTATGACAATGAAGATTATTAATAAGGTTTTTCTTGCTTCAAAATGTTTTTCTTAGTATGATAAAGGGCAAAACAAGAGCCAAGGACAAAATGAAATTCTCCATTTGGGGAGCATTGTCAAACTCTGAATGAAAAGTGCATACATGTCAAGAGCCTTGGTTAAGGAAGAGCTTTTACTGTTTATAACTCCTACAGTGTTTTGTTAACACCTCAAAAAATTTTCAAGCTCGCTCACCCCTATTACATGGAAACAAGTGAAATTTCGATCGTGTGTGCACTTGGTCAATCCGTGCTTGTGTTGTTGAACGACTGCAAATTGGCATAACAGAGAAAGGCAAGAGCAGTTTTTTTGAGATTAAGAGGATTGGGGGTTTTACTCTTGTCAAGACACAAGAACAGGTTGTAGGCCTCAAAACTTAGTAAGGGCAGTGGTGACTTTAATACAAAAACATAGGTGAATTTCACTTGGACTCGCCTATCCTTATTAACCTGTATTTTTCTTAAGTTTGCTTGTTGAGTAACATACCAAGTGAAAGGTGTTGGCTTTGGGGAGGGGGCAAAGAGGGTGTGTTCAAAGGGTATTTTCACACTACATTTAAAACCATTAGTATTATGAAGTTAAATGATCGAGACAAAGCCGCCTTAAGACAAGACTAGAGAAGGCATTCCAAAGACTTGGAAGCATTTTGGTGTTTCAAACCCATCCAGATCAAGATGCCCTCTAGGAAAGACAACATTGGTGAGCAGCATGACAAAGTGGTAAAGATGAGCAGAGGTGAAAGAGGAAGAGAGTGCTTCGAACAATAAGAATTCCAAAGAATTCGGAAAGGCAAAGAAAAGGATGATGATCAAAGACAAGAAGCTTAGAAGAAAAGAAAGAAAACACTTAAACTTGGAGTTTGGGGCCCAAGCTTCATAACATGTTTCCCCAAAGACCCTTGAGGGGTCATACACACCAATTCTTTTGGGCACATTTTGACATGTTTTGCTTTTTGGCATTTTTGAGTTTTTGGTCAAAAACCATGAAATTCGCCATTTAATTTCCAGATTCACAAAGCAAGAGGAGGATAGTATCATTGGATGCCATAATTTCATAAGCACACCCTTAGTGATTTTCAGAGAATTCTGAGATCATTTTCCCTTCAAAACAACGAAAAAGGATCGACATTTTTGCACACTCGCTTCCGGTCTATCAGGAACCGTTATTTTTCCTCGGCTTTTTACACACAGTAGACGGAGAATTTCTGGGTATTGGATTGGAAGAAATTTAATTGCGCCAGAAAGTAGACACTTAGAGATTTCCAACGAGCTATCATGAGCCTTGTTTCGACTCTTCTGGGAAGGCTTCCAAATGTTTCCGGAAAGTCGGTGGGACCTTATTTAAGGAAATTTGAAGTATTTTTGTAATTTTTGAACCCCAAAATCTGCTTTTTCCAAATGCGTTTAGCTATTTTTTGCACTTGAAAAATGACAAAGCGAATATAATTCCATTTTTAGCATTTTTAGATATTTTATGAGATATTTTGTGCCTTGGCTTGCAAAGCTTCAAGGACAAGTTTAGATATTTATTTTGAACCAATGGCTAGCTAGTTGTTTCCTGGTTGGTTTTCTTCCTCCTTCTTCGTCTATATATTCCAAGAGGATTCATTGTAATAGAAGGATGAACTTGAGAAGAGAAGAACATATGGTCATATGAGCTTTGGAGAAAATACCAAAGTATGCTTTTGGATTGCCTTCTAATGTTCCCCTGGATGGATGAGAACATTGTTGAGTGATCTCCATGACATGGTAGAATGGTATAGTGTTCCTTGCTTTGTTGTTGTCTTCTAGTTTTTCATTCCTATGACATGTTTTCGTTTGCTATAGATCAAAGAGAGAACAAATTTGAGATATGCTCACGGAGGCACCTCAAAATTCTCGAATCTTTCATAGCTTTTAAGTTTTCTTCCTTAGTTGCATTAAAGAATTCTTAAATCGCTCTTTAATAACTTGAGGATATTGTTACAGTTTCACTAATAGTTGTATGCATGCCGAGAGATGTACAGGTGTGTGCCCCGCTACTCTATGACCTGGGTTCATATTTCCATACATGTAAAGCTATCTCTTTGACCGATTAAGATTATCATTTTGTTTGAACCAAGGAGGCTTCCAGTCTCGATTCAGCCCTCGCCTAAAATTATGTAAATCTTGTTGTTCAAAGCAAGCCCAACAACTTGAAGCACTTAAGTCAGTGTTCAGTATAGTGTTTTGAGTTGCTAGTCCGTCTTATGTGTTTTTCCCTGTGTAATCTAATAGCCATTTCAAAAAGTTAGAGGGTCTTATACTTCTGTGCATGGCTTGAATGTTTGTTTTCATGTGTTGATTAGTTTATAGTTACATTGCATGATTAAGGGTTTTCCTTACCATTTTTATGCTATCTATTGAACCGCCATGCTTGAAACCTCTTGTTGCTTCTCACAAAATTGATGTCCATTTACTCCATTTTGCCCAAAGATCCTTTTCTACTCTGAATCAAATCGGCCCTTCAATGTACCTTGTATCGTCATCTAATAGCTTTCGACCTTTTGACCCCACAGCTCAGCTTAATTCACATCTATCTATTTTATATCTTTGACTGGGCCATCTCAAAACTTAAAAAACAAAATAAAAACTTACTTCATAACTAGCCTAAAATCGTAACACCATAAACAAACAATACGTATATCCCTTACGATATAAGAGAGCCCTCTCGAGTCTGTGGGCTATAGTCCTCGGACTTCCAAAGCTTGGTTTGATATTGCATCGGCTAGCTTCGGTTTGCCAATCACCCAACCACGGACCCTAACAAGAACATATTTGTATTGTTCCAAAACACATAATCAATTATCTCTCAAGAGATCCAATGGAGGAATATATAATATGTGGAAATATAAATTATTGATTCAATATAAAAACACCCACTTAGGTATGTGTATAGAGAATCCTACTTATCTTTGCTTGTAAAAACTTTCATTATTAGGTGATTGTCAAGGGACTTAAGATTCTCGTGCTTTTAACTCTAAGGGAAGAAATGATGATTGTTATGTTGCTAGAAATATGAGGGTAGCTGATTTTACTCTGTATTTTTTTATGAAAATGAAATTGGTTGATTGGAACAATATGTTTTTTCAAGAAAGGTTTCATGGTGGAATTTATAAGTAACAATAGTCACAAAACAATCATAAGGTAACACATGGGCCAAGATGAAAACTATAGAAAATGAATAGGTAGTTGTAAACTATCAAAAACAATCACATGAAGTGATATTATAGTTGCGAAGAATGGATGGATGACCAAGTAGCAATTAAGTAACTAACACACCAATACCTTGATTGTGAAAACTCATCAAGACATATACTTTACATAGGGGAAAATGTTTTACAATGTAATAAAGCAAGCAGAAGGACACACATGGAAGGGCTGTTTGTATTAATTGATGAAATTAATATTATTTGAACCTTACTTCAGTAAGAATGGCTTGGAGAATACTTATGTTTGATTATGGTGTAAGTGTGTTCATACATGGACAAATATAAGACAAGGAGAGCTACATGTGAATATTATATGGGCGTAATGATGGGATATTTCTACAAGTTATGAAATAATCTCTATGGTTTTAGAAACTAATTAGTTTGGAATGAGATTTTTCTAATACTTCCTATTCTAATCCATCCCAAGCCCACACATATTTTATATTTACATAAAGAACAACATCACTACGTATTGTCTTGTAAGTATATTCACCATCATAAGCATCCACACTATTTTGAATCCATTGGAATATAGATATATGGTCATTTTTACATTACTTTTATAGTTGTAAACATGTAAGTTGAAATAAATAAATAATTAAAAAAAAACAGTTTGTTAAATTAATTAAAATCTATAATTTATGTCTATGAGTCAAAATATTCATCCTTATCTGATTGCTCCTTAGATTTACATGATCACATCGTTTCAAATAGAATTATCTTTCAAATCACTTTCTGTGAATGTATTCATAATGTCCTCAATGTGTTATCCCAAAAATATATTCTTTTCAAGACATCTCATGATTTTCTTTAGATATATACAAGCCTTAAACCAATGTGAGGTTCTAGAAAGAAAAAGTCAACATTTACCTTCAACCTAACATTATTCACAAAAGAATTATAAGTAATACTTTTAATATGTACCAGTATCAATAATACATTACAAAGAAAATAATTCAAAAATATACTCATGAAATTATTTAAATAGTCAGACAATGAATCTTACAAATATCTATTTTAAAGCAGAGAACACTTAGGAAGTTGCCAAGGGTACATAAATAATTGTTGTCCATTTGAAAATAAATAGGGAGGAAGAACACTTTGACTTTCAGTCATGCCTCAAGCTAAAGGTATCCCTCTTCTAAAACTTGACAAATTTAAGGAAAAAAAAATGTTAACGATGTCTTTTTTTCAATAATAATATTTGTTCTCATTATTTCATACACAGAGAGGACCGACTATTTCAAAATTAAATTTTTTCCTCATAAATATTATAATATGAATGTTCATATACATAATGTTACTATATATATATATATATATTTAATTAATATTATTTATTATTTTTTATTAATTTTTTATTATATTTTAGATTTTATAATCACTTTTTATTAGATATTTGATATGTCTATCGTATACTCAATAATAATATGAAAAAAATATTTTAATTTACAAAAATAAAATAAAAACTTGAAACACATGAAAGCATAGTTTTCAAAACAATCATTTAAAAATAAAGTTGAAAGCACATGTAAGCAAATTTTAAAAAATGTCACAAGATATAAAATAGTAATACCATGAAAATATGGTTTAAGGAATGGTAATCAAAATATTGGTTTAATATTTTAATAGGATTCTGTGTGAAATATAACTTTAATTTCTTTCTCATGCCGCTTGACCCTAGGATCTTATTTTTAACCCACTGGCTTTTCTTTCAAAATAACCACAATTCCTTTAATGTAAAAAATGATTTAACTTGAGTGCCATTATGTATTTATTTTATTTTTCAATGGATTCAAATACGACCATTTGGGTTAAGAGATAAATTTTTACCTTGGATATATTTCTTGCTTAGACTTCATTTGAGCCATCGAAATTCTATATAATGAACATGGTAAAAAATTCGAGAAAATCCTTTTGTCACAAGTGACCTGAAACTGCCTTCTAGATATGGGAATTCTATTTTATTTCTCATCAATATTTCTGGAATGCGCATGCATCCATAATGCGTGACAACACAAAAATCCGTTGTCTCTCAATAGATCCACTACAATACATATAATAGGCCAATATGGGTTTTCGATCCAATATAAGAAACATCCACTTAGGTATGTATAGTGAATATTACTTTCCGTTGGTTTTTAAAACCCATAATTAATAAGTGGTTGTGAAGGGACTGGTGACTTTGTGCTTTAACTTCTATGAAACGAGATTTCTATGTTGCTACAATATAAGGGTAGTTGATGTTACCTTTCATTTTTATGAGGAAAATGAACTTGGTTGATTGGAAATAAAGTGTTTGTTTTAATCAAGTCGAAGCTAAAGTGTAATTTATAAGTATCAATACCTACAAAACAATCATAAAAATAAATATATGGGCCAAGATGAAAAACTATTAAAAATGGATAAGTTTTTTTCAACCACTACAAACCTAAAGCAAGATTATAACTACCAAGAATGGATGGATGGCCATACGAAGTGGAAGTAATCAATACCACTATAGCTATATTAGTTGTGACAACCTAGACCAAGACACACTTTGTGAGGGGGCAATGGGTTACAATGTAACCACAATCTAGCAAGACACATGAAAGGGTGGGTTGTAATTACTCGATGAAATGATTATTATTTCAACCTTACTTAGGCAAGAATGGTTTGAGAATATCTATGCTAAATTATGGTGTGAATGTGTTCATACATGTACAATGTGATGAAAGAACTACATGAATATCTAATGCAGGAGCATCAAGCTCAAATTTTATTATTCGTTTTCAGTAGTTAGGGTGAGGCATTTAATTATTTTATTAATTTTAACAATTTAAGAGAGAAAAGTGTAAAGGTGAGATTATTGTACATATTCTTTTAATAAACAAAAAGGATATATAGTAGAATTAGGTAGAAATTTAGGAGTAGGAATTTATGTACTAGACTTTGTTAGTCCAACAATTCTAGAATGAATCTAATTTAGATCTTGTTGAGATTTATGTGGAGAGATTTTTGGAATGGATTAAATCCATATTTACGTATAAACAAGGGAGTTGTGTAAGGAAGAAGATGAGCTCTGAGAGAGAGGAAGTGAGGAAAGCCAGAGTTTTGTGTTGTGTCAAGAGAGCCGAGAGGAAGCTCTCCATCTTAACATTTCGTCGGCAGGTTTTATATTATATATCTCAGTAGTTGATTGAAGGGATATTTCTCCTTCATCCTAATTTTTAAGATAAATATTTTTATGGTTTTATTTGAAATAATTGAGCATTTTTATATTTAAGTGAAGTTATGAGTTTTATATGCTAGGATCCCGTTTTCTAGCATAATCTCTACATCATTTGGTATCATAGGAGGGAAAGATGCCCGTTTGAATTTGGTGGCATATTGATATGGGAAACTGCAGAAGAACCTAGAGCGTACATTGTCAAGAAGCAGAAATTGGGAAGTGATGAGGAAGTCGACTTGTATTTAAGCCTTGAATTACCAGATGAGTTGCTGGCAACATTATTGTTGTTGGGTGAGTTGAGTGGCAGCATTCACGTGAACAATAAATACGTATTGTATGGGCATTTGAGTAGTATTAATAATTGGTTGTGGCTAAATTCCATAGATCCGTGTAACAACCCAGAAGCATTTAATAATTTTTGAAGCATTTATGATATATGGTAATTACAAGCATTTGAAAATGGTGATCCTAATAACATTTATGACTCTTTCATTTTTTCACGTTAACCTTTCATGTGATGGTAATTATGCTAATGAGTCGAATTGTTTATGTTATAGCATATGGTAAAACATGGTCGAAAACCCCATGATCGTGATTAAATTTATTGAGTGGCTTTGGTTACATTTTCATGGGTGTTGTGATGTTTGTGGGCAAATCAATTTCAATTGCAAGCGTATTTTGGTGAAGTTCTATGAATGAATCCAGGACCAAGCTATATGCGGGGAGATGTTTCCAGATTTAGTTATATTTCTACACCAAAGCAAGAAGCCGCTATGAAATGATCGCATGGAGTTGTAGCACATATGGTGATGCAGGTTACGAAAGCATACAAGAATTGGTATTTCTGGTGAGTTATTGCATCAAGTTGAAAGCACTACAAAGAACACAAGGTATTGTATCGTGTGCTATGGTTGTGTCACACCGTTAATCAATTGTGTGGATCTATCAAGTGACGATATCGCGATTAAGTTCTTATGTTTATTGAATGGATCACCTTGATGCAAAGGCATGAATGATCGATTTAATATGTGTATGCGTAAGTATGAAATTTTTAATTGCTTGAACAACTATGGAATCAATTTATAATTTTTGTTGTGAAAACATCTATTTGCAAGTAAGTTGTGATGCAGAATAACGTAATTTAGAAGGGCATTAAAGTTGATGGAAATATCGCCACCGATGACCTCGAATCATAGTACAAGTCATAATACATATGTGAAGTGTTTGATGTGTGCAGACGTGAAGTGTTTGCAACGTTCGTATTAAACGTCGACGCAAAATACAACGCAACATCGTGGATGCTTGTGTAAGTGAATTAAGCCACAGAGAATCTGTGTGTGAATTCCATACTCAATCCCTACGTCCCAAGATGAGTTTCTGAAATTCAAGGTGTTTCGATAGGTAGATTTTCGAATGGGAACATTGGTGGTTTTCAGGAGATTGGAAAACTAGTGTTTGGAGGTGGTAAAGCCACCATAAGGAAAAGCAGCTTTCTGTGCTTGAACAGTATCACACCAACATAGTAACGTATACGAAGACGTTTAAGTAGGTGTAAGAATGACTATTGTCAAATGGTGGTATGTAATTTATGTTTACGTTATATAGCTAAAAGCATGGTTGCAAAGTGTAAGTGAAAGTTGAATGATTTTCCTTATTCATTATTTGATGATTTGTGCTATTCATTATTTATAAATAGTTCTATCAACATTCAACTTATGTGACCATAGTGGTTTAAAATGCAAAGCTTATAGTGATGCATAGTTGCAATTATTCCATGTGGACTCAACAAACCATATTAATGAAATAGCATGGATAAGAGAACAAGCTGTATTGAAAAATAAATGATAGATTAAAAATTTCCTTTTAAATGAAGATAAGCTCGGGTATTCCTAGAAGTGGGTAATCTAAATTAAAGGACAATTAAAGAGAATGCATGTTTGATGAAGAAATTAAAAAGGAGGTCGAATGAATCAAAGATGATATCACATAGAGATACAATGCAAATGAGAGATGGAACAAGACCTATTGCTGCAGATCTTGAAGGTGAGCCGATATATTTTATTTTAACTCTAGTTTTGAAGATCATAGTTGTTAATTCGATCGTGTATCTCAAAGAAACAAAAAAGATTAAATTTTTAACAAAAGATCGATGAAAGAATAGTTTCCGAATGAAAGCAGTGTGGAGAAGAACTTTGTGGCTGAATTCCAACAGAGATTGGAGGATGGTTGTGTGTGTGAGTTGGGAAGCCTAGAGGGAGAGAGAGGATGCTCAAAGAGGCTTCAGAGAATAAGAGAACCCATGTTTTCCAACACCAATTTTAGAGAGAGGATTGGTGAGGTGAGTGGCTTGTGAAGACTCTTCCATCACAGCATGCCGAGGTAAAATTGAATGAAAATGAATGAAATTGTGCTAACTCGGATGATGAGAGAAATATGCATGTTTATTCGAGGGAGGCTTATTATATGGGCAGATGATTGACATGCATAATGGATTCTTCAAGGCTTTGGCGCTGTTATCTTTGGACAACCCCGTAGTTGGAAAAAGAAGAATTATTTTGATTGGTGATTGAAATATGATTTCGATGCTGTAAACCTTTGTTTTTACCATCATGATGAAATTTAAGGAGGTGATATTCATAGATGAACACACAATACGAGTTGTACATCATTCATCGAAGAAGTTGTTTCTCCGTACACATGTAAAGAGATGTGAATTGATGTTGTATGGTGGATATAAGGCAGAAATGTTTACATTAAGATGACAAACTTCAGACATGTAAGAGATTGGTTAAAGTGACAAAGATGGCACAGAAGAATGGAAACCAGTAGGGTTGAGAGAGTGTTTATTAATAACCTTAACAGAGCAAGAGGTATGATAATTCAGAAGGTATTTTTAAATATCAAGATTGAATGGTTTATTTATTTTCACCTTAAAATAAATCTTGAAAAACCCGAATTAAAATTCGACTGAAGACTTTAGGATTGCGTAATGATACAAATTGATGATTTTCATAAGAATGAAGTATGAAAGAGGGTGAAGATTTACACCTAAATGTATTAGGGCCGTATGTTTATTGAAGAATTGTATAACTTTAATTATGTCAAAATATCCGCTATCATTGTTATTGGGACAAAACTTGAAGTGAAAACAGTATGTTAGAGTCAAAATGAAAGTTTGGATAGTTTGTATTGATTGATTATTTTCATCCAAAATGAAAAAATGGAGTAAGTATGAAGTCAAAGAGTCGTAATATAGGTCCAAAGTCCTAATGTACTGTACATGATCATGATTTTGGACACCTGAAAAGAATCGTTATTGTAACAAATTAATTTCGTCATGTTGTTTATGTTAAGAGGTTTTCTTTGCCGTAGATTGGTTTCGAGCCCTTCAAATTTGTGCTTTCTTCACCTCATTTTACCTATTTTTCCCTTTTTCCATTCCCATTTTAAACTCAATTGATCAATAAAAATAGTTAAAATTACTTCTAGAATGGTTTACACAATCGACGTGTTGAATTTTGTGATTGTTGCCATTGTTACATTTTGGACGAATCACGTTGTATCGTGCATTCCGTAGCTAAAACTCATGTATTCGTTAAACTACCTTTATGTTTGACACGTTCATGTGGCTCTCTTGAGGAAAACGCATACAGCATGATCCACGCCGTGCTCACATGGTGTGTTGCTCGTCATGGAAGAGGAAATGAATTTTGGGTACTAAGTATGCACGTAAACACATTTAATGAAGACTTACTAGGACCTGTCTTCACCTGGTGTGTCTTTTCTCCTTCACGTGTACCACCCTCAAAGACTCCTAGAATGACGACAGAAAGACATCATTCCTAAATTACTGTAATTATTGTTACTTGCATTTACTTTATAAACTCTTTATAGGGCTTATGAGCTAGGTTAGAAATTTTGTGGTTAGATTTGTCGCTAGATTTTGTGAAAACTCAGAGCATGCCTTAATATTGAAGAAGTAGCATTATGTTCAAACTATTGCATCGTTAATGGAGCAGCATAAAATTATCTTCAAGGCGTGATTTAATTTGGAGTTGAATGCCGTCAAGGTAGAGGTCTCTCGCCCCTTGAACGGATTTCTTTTTGCGTAACCAGATAAGTAAGTTTTTCCTAGCTATCTTTACGTTCTCGCATTTGAATTCATAGTTGCTTTTTTTTATCTACCGTAGTCGTACTCATTCTAGTTCTTCCACATATTATCACCTTCCGTCGACTAAAATGATGAATGTTTAAATGATCATGGTATTGTAGGATAGGATTTGGCATTTGTATTTGTTTTAACTAGCTACCGTAGTCATATTCGTTCAGCTTCTTCCACAAGAAGACACTCTTCCAATAGACTAAAATGATGAATGTTTAATGACCTTATGGTATTCGTAGGATAGGAGCTAACTGGCTTGTTTTTAACTAGATACCGTAGTTATATTCATTTCAGTTCTTTTCTTGTCAAAGTATTCAGTCGTATCATATAACAACTAATGATGAATAGCTATAGTATTGTAGGAATTAGTTGTAGTTTTTAGTCTTCACTATCATAGTTGCACTTGTCCCACCACTCTTCCACAAGAAGAAATTTTCCAAGACATCCCAGCAGTTCAAGATATGACTATGATGACAACTTAGTTTCATTTGCTTTCGCCTATTTGTTTTCAATTGCATACAAGTCCATAGTCAAAATTGCTCTACCCTTCCACAAAGAAGGAACTCTTCCAAAATATCACCTGCGTATTTTGAACAAACCGATTGTAACTTCATTGAATAATGCATGTTAGTTAGAACGCTCCCAGTTTCATTTTTGCATTTAATTTCTTGTCCTTGTACCTACTTGCTTCAAAGTTTGATGATGGCTTATGGTTTAACATTGTTCTAGTTTAGAAGCATCTTAAGCTCATGTTTAAATCAATTCATTGCACTTACATCTCATAGTCACATTGTCATCCTTTGCACAAGAAATCACTTTAGTTGATAGACCTTACAAGATGCCCCTCATTATTTACAAATATCTTTTTGTTCTCGAAAACCACCATGATCCATAACCTTAGGAACATAAGATAACATCATTACAAGGATCGAAATATCTCTCGCAAATTCCTCACCATAAAACAAGAAAGCTCTTCCTCAACAGAACTACCTTGAAAAGAAACCAATAACCTTTGAGTATAGGCTCGTGGACATTCAATTGGAATTGCGTAATAGAACTAGGAATTAGTCATGGAATTAGGATGAGCTTAGGAACAGAATGTTGCATCATGATTAGTGTCTAACTATCTAGTTAGAAAAACTCTGTGATATTTAGTGATCATTTCCTAAAGTCTAGTTTGTGTCATTTGTCATCATTAAGCTCTTTGTTTTCATTCACCATAGTTTAGATGTTGCTTCTTATTTTTGATTACATTTGTTCCAGTATTAGGCTCATAACCGTGTTTTTGACCACCAATTTCTTTTCATTAGTTTCCTAGGCACTTTCATTAAAAATACAAAACTTCAAAATACCAAAAACATCATAAATCAACATAAAAGACCAAAACATCAAAACACTACACACAACGTACTAGGAAACAAGCACCTAGGCACATATGGTACATTTCACTTCACAGCTTTTACAACTCAAGCTGACAATTAAATGAACTCAAGCTTTAGAGACTAGATTGAGACACAACATTTTGGCGCCATTGTCAGGAAGGAAAACTAGGTAACCTTTGTTTCTGAAAATCCAAAAACAATTTTATGCGAAGGAGAGAGATTCAGAAGATTTATACAGCAGAGGCGAAGTTTGACATCTAGAACACCACTTGTTTACTCCAGATCCGTAATCAGACACTTCAACTCAAACCCATCTTCATCTCATCGATTCCGGACTTCTAGAAGATCTAAGGTCACTCATTCCATTAGAGAAACCCTCCACTTTATCCATTAGACCTGCCATAGAAGAGGATCCAAAAACTTTTGTTGAGGACAAACCTTTCTACTTCCACAAAAGGAGAGTCAACCACATGTACACAGTGAGGAGGGAGTTGTTAATGGAGAACACACATTATTTGGAGGAGGTAGAGGTAGAGGGTAGGAGGAGAAGGAGGAAGAGGAGTGTAGAGGTGTGTATGGAGGAAGAGGTAGAATAGGAAGCTCTTTTTTGGGTTCCCTATACTTGATGGAGAAACCACACAACCATGAAAACATTTCACCTTCGTCCTTCCGAACTTCTATGGACTTAAAACTGAGGATCCCGAAACCTTTCTTATTCGAATTTGAAGTACTATGTAGGACTTATGACTACCTTTCAAGATGCCCAAAAATTGAAATTATTTCTCAACTCTCGAAAATGATGTGATTGGAAGTGTTTATGAGCTAAACATTAGTTCCATTAGGACATGGGAAGACATGAAACAAGCATTTTCGTAGAGACACTTGGATTATTGTATGCTTCTGTTTAATCATAAGGAAGAAGTGTTCAAGATGTTACAAAGAAGATGAAACTTAGAAGACGATGGAAAGATTTAAATACAACATAAAAAGGGCACAAATGGAAAACCTAGATCAAGACACTTTAAAAGCTCTTTTGTTGAAAACCATTAGGGATGAATGGTTGGATATCTCATTACGATGTAGGGCAGATATATCACAACTCACATTACCCGAAAGTTATCCGAGTTATGTATCAACCTTTCCCGCAGGGAAATCCAAAACTCGTCAGTCCAAAGAGATTCCAGCTTCAAAGAGCAAGTAAATCGCTTCGGGCGTAAGCAGACTTAAAAATAGAATATGTCAGATGATTTTAAATTCACATCTAGTGAGTCTTAGTGAACAACAGACACCTCAAGATACAAAACAAGAAAAAAGGTCGAATTCGATGCTCTTGGCACCTTTAACCCAAATGTAGAAAGAAAAGTGCTTGGAGAGAGTGTCTTTAGACAAAAGTTGTAGAAACTCGTGTTATTTGTTCTCAGAAACAAGGAGACCAAGAATTGTCCTTCTCTTCCCTGCCCCAAGGTCAAGTCAAGAAGAAATTTCGCATTCCACAGAATCTCTTAATCTTTGTATTCGTAAGACCTCAGTGATCTCAAGAATGTGGATTTCCATGATCAAAATGTATAATCAACCTCCACCTTAAATTCTTTAAGAATCTTGGCCTCTCCTCAATTTCAAATCAATCTCAAGTTTGGGCACATGATCACAGTGGTCCCTATGGAAGATACCTATACACGTATCCAACATCCCATCTGACCATATCCACAATTTTATCCTCAAAACTTTCAACAAAATTTTCCTCAAAATCTTCAAATAAAATTTTCAACATAAAATTTTCAACAACACTAATGTAACCAACCTCACCAAAATCAACCACTTCATTACCATTCCTCAAAAATCCAATCAATTACCAGCCTCTGTACCCATACCAAAAACCCTGGTCAATAAAAAACTTTCGCACACATATATGACAGAAGGACAACAATTTCCAACTTACTTAATTACTCCTCTAGACCTTAGTGATGTTCAACTTAGTTCTAGAAGGATACTTTAGAAGAGAACCTTTCCGTGATCATACAAGAACAAGATAATTCTGAGGAAGACTCCTATGGGTTAATAAAATTCTCGAGAAGAAACATCTCCTTCAAGGCCAAAAACATTGGAAAACCTAAACAAAAAGATCCAATAAGCCCAACTCAAAAGATAGACAACCATATCCACATCTACTTATACCTCCTTCTGAAAAGATTACAAATCGATAAAGGTATACAAACAAATAATGGTGCCTAATTATGATTTCTCAGATGAATTGAGAAATGTTTGCATTAAAATTCCATTATTGCAAGCCATCAAGAAATCCTAATTTTAGCCAAAACAATAAAAGGAGCGATAAGTGAAGACAACAAAGAAAAGAATAAGAGAAACCAAGAAAATTAACCTGTAGGACAAATAAGCAGTACATTATGATGGTGCAAGACTACTTTATTCCAAAGTACCTTGACCCGTGAAATCCAAATGGTCAAAATTCACATCAATGGAATTGAAATTCAAAACACACTCATTGACTTAGGAGCAAAGAATAAATATCATGAGTAGACAAATCATGGGATGAAATCAAACTTCCTAATCTTTCTCTTACACCCACACTATTACAATCCAGCGAGCAGATCTGTGATCGCACTGCGATGGGGGCACAGAAGACATTCCGTTGTCCCTAGACCTGGGAGCACCGTGATTTCATGATCCCGACACCCAAGAATAATCGTGAGGCCATCCCGTCATATTAGGAAGACTCTGTAGTCACATGTACCGACAGTTTTTATTAGTTGTAGGTCCGGTGATATGTATATTTATGATAGTTCAACAAAGAAATTCACTTTATATCCTCCAAACAGGACAATTAAAGATCTAGATGACACTCAATGGATAGAGGATGAAGAATATTTGCAACCACTCTTCACAATTTCGAAATTAGTGAAGATAATCAAATTCTCAACATCAGAAAATTTTGAATCTTCTCTGCAGCACAAACAAGAACTATTTCAAGAGAAACTAATATCGAGTTCTTTGTCATTCAGGACAAGATGTCTTCATTCTATGGACAAATTTGGCAGCCTCACAAGTGAAATGTTTCTGTGCAAGACCTTGAATATAAAAACAAAACCCTGAAAAATCTCAACAAGAAGAGCTAGTCAAAGCACACAGAGACATTCTTCTCGCATATGCATGGGAATACAATCACATGAAAGGGGATAAGTCCCAAGACTTGTACTCATCACATCTATATAGAGGCAATTGTGAAACCAATCGTATTAACCTTTAAAGATTTTGTTTTTAATCCAAATCTTAGTAGAAAATTGTCAAGGAAGAATTACAAAAATTGTTAAATGTTAACTCATCTATCCTACTTCGTATAGTGTCAGTGGGGTTTCCTCTTTATAATTGTACCCCAAGAAAAATGAAATGTATGGGGTGTGTTGGACTATCTCCAGAACGAATAAAGTCACTTCAAAGACCATTTTCCCTTACCTTTCATAGACCGAAGTATGATACATTAAAGGTGCAAAAGGCTTTTCATTCGGGATGGATTTAGTGTATTACAATCAAATCCAAAGTAGCACTTAAACACCGTGATAAAAAACCACATTTACTTGTCCTTGGGGTACCTATGCTCACGAGTATTGCCATTTGGATTGTGCAATGCACTGCAACATTCCAGCGCGTATTAGGTAAATTTTTTCTGACTCAATATACGACTGCAGAGTGTGTATATGGATGATTTACAAAGCTTTATGGGGATACATTTGAAGAGGATTTAAAACTTCTGAAAAAGTCTTAAAAAGATGTCAAGAAAAGCAAACCTTTCAGCTGCAAAAATGTTTTATGATGTTCATCAAGGTATTGCTTTAGGGCACCACATTTCGTGTGATGGGATTAGATGATGAAGCGAAAGTTGAAGAACAACCTATCCATTCCAAGTTGTCACAGATGTAAGAAGTTTTCTAGGATTACGGGGCACTATCGGAGATTTATAGAAAACTTCACCAAAATAGCACTTCCTCTCTTCAAATTACCACCAAAGATTGTGAATTTATGGACTTCTCGATTTTAAATAGCTTTTGAAACTCGAAAACCAAAATTTCTCGACACCTATATTAAGGGGACCTAACTGGAAGTTACCTTTTCATATCTCGACAGATGTTTCCATATGTACTGGGAGCGTATTGGGATGTAAAGATTTAATTCTACATATCTATTATATCAGTAAAAATTTGACTCGGCAGTAGTTAAACTATACCGTAGAATCGAAAAAAGAGTTTTTAGTCGTTGTTCATGCCATTAACAAATTTATTAATTATATAATGTGCTATGAAACTTTTATTAATTTCCATCATTCTCGCCATTAGATATTTAATGAATAAATCAATCACTAATGGTAGAGTTATAAGATGGCTACATATTGCAAGAATTCAACATTACTATTCTAGATAGGCTCGGAAAAACAAACACCTGTGGTCGACTTCTGCCTAGAATTCAAAATATCAAAGATGACAATTCTGCCAGAAGATCAATTTTCGATGAACACCTTTATGTGCTTTACCAACCTGCGGTCGGTCGATATTGCTAATTATTTAGTTTTTGTGAAAATTTCCTTCAATTATGAATGCAAGGGATAAAAGAAAAATCATTAATGATAGTGCAAGATATTCAGTGGTCGCTAATGAGTTGTACAAGACAAAGTTCAGATTTCATCATTAGAAGGTGTGTTCGTGAAGACAGATGCTCGAAATTCTCAAGGCATGTCATGATGAACCTTTGTATGACTACTTAACATAAGAGGACAGCCTATAAGATCCTTAACTTAGAATATTGCTGGTCATCTTTGCTTTCAAAGATGCAGGAATATGTCAAAAGGTGTGACAGGCTTGCCAAAAGGGTAGGGAAACCTTTCTCCTTCGTGAGATGCCATTACAACCTCGTGCACACATTGAACTCTTTTTGAAAATGGGCCGGATTTTGTAGGGCCTATTAGTCCTCCATCAAGACAAAAAGAAAATACATATTAGTTTCTGCACCGATTATGTTACTAAGGCGGGTAGAAGCTAAACCATTACTTGTTGCTAATGTAACCGTCCGTAGTTACTTTTTCTTTTCGAGGGATATTTTTACTCGCTGTGGTGTCCCAAGGAAATTGTTGCGTATCAAGGAGCTCAATTTACATCAAGGCTAGTGGGAGCAAAATGATGGACAAGCATGTGCAATCATCAGACATAGAACATCTACTCCTTATCATCCACAAGAAAATGGTCGTGTGGAATCCACTAACAATAACAACTTAACAAAGACCTGCTCATCACATAGAAGATATTGCATAGGCTTCCTAAGCCTTGTGGGCCCAGTGAACCACATGGAGAAACACAGCCAGGACATATACCCTTTATGAGCTTGTTTGCAGGAAAGCAAGTTTTGTTTTCAGTAGAGTTCCAAACCAAATATTCAAGATGGCGTTCTGCCTAGGACTTGGATTCAATTGAGAAATAAAAGTTAATAGATCGGAGTAAATTAATGAATTGGATGAGATCAAGCAAGACAGCCGTAAACAAGTCTAGTCCAACAACAAAGGCTAGATGGTGCTATTGGCACATCAAAGAGAAGAAATTTTGAAGAGGTGATTGGGGTTTTGCTGATTCAAAATTCACAGATTTTCAAGGGAAATTTCTATAATACTGTCATTATATGAAATTGTTCTAATTTTGATAATGGGCAGTAAAATCAGAACTATAGATGAAGAGGAGGTCACTTTTCTGCAGAATGGCCACAGACCTAAGCTATACCAATAAGGTAAGCCACTCTCAAGAGAAGATTTTACGGTAGTTCCAAGGAGACAATGATGTGAAGTACGAACAAGAGTCTTTCATCAACTCGATTAAATTTTCAAGCATTTTCTTTGAAAAAAAAATATAAAAAAATAAAAAATAAAAATAAAATAAAGGTATAAACATGAAAACCAATCACCGATTGGCATGTTTAGGTAGTGTATAGGGTGAAAACTTAGCCTTATTAATTTCAACTTTTCCCATTTTTGTTTCTACAAATACATAAAATCATAAGTTCTGGGCACATAGTACTTATGATTCATTTCATCTCTACCCATTCACTATCCATCCATACTATCTCATCCATCATTCACATTTCACTCATTCCATTCTATCTATTTCACTCCATCTTCCATTCACTTCATTTTCTTATGTCAAAACATAGAATTTCTGATATCTTGCCGTAAGTGAATAAAAAATATGCCATGAATTGCAAGACAAAATTTCCTTATGTTCCTTCATTCCATGAATCGAATCCATTCTTATTCCATTATCCACTTATAATCCATCATCCATTTTCATCCATTTTCATAAACATTTCACCCATTTTCCGTAACATTTCATTTTCACGATTAAAGTATTTTCGACAGAACATTCTCACCAAAGGGATATTTCCAGCAGTTCGATCACCTTTTTCTCTTCGCAGCTCCTATTAGCTCTTTTTCGCAATGGCAAACCCTCAAGGTATCAACTAGCAGACATCGTATTCTATAAAATAAAGTGATCTGAAGAATTCATGAACTGCAAATATCAAAGAAAATTGTGAAAGATTCCTCCAAAGATGAGCAAGAGAAGACAAACACACACAAACATCAAATAAAGGGCAGAGGGTAACAAATTTAAATTACGATGAAAATTCATAAAAATTTAGCATAGCTTAGTTGTGGATTATTCAAAGGTTGTTTTAATTATTTTATTGATCAAAAACCAAACAAAACCCTCTACGTACTTTGTATTAAATCTTCCAATTCAAATTTTCTATCCGATAGCATTTGAGCCAGAAAACTACCAAAGAATTTGAAATTCCTACCACTTTAACCAAGTTCTTTAATGATGAAAACATTTTTCTGCCGTCGTAAATCCCCTCCGCCGTCTCTCAAATCATTAATGCAATCCTCCACCTCACTCTCCACCACTTATGTTGCAGGACTATCTAAGTTACAACGTCATTCCGTAGCGTATTCCATTCCGAAGGCAGTAAGGATTATTATCATCGTGGAGCGGCATCGAAGAGGTAAATTGGAAGCATAACGGTGTGAGAACTCAATGAACAAGATAGCATATCACCGAGAACGAAGTTTGGACATTTTCACCGTCAACACACAATACTGTGGCCGCTTAGAGTTTAAAGCCGTTGCTGCTCGTGAAGACGCAGGTGCTAAATTGAAGACTTTTTCACCAAAGACAATAGGGTGGTAGCATTGAGTTTAAAGTCGTTATTACCAAAGAGCGTAGGTGTGGTAGGATCGAACAGTTTGTTGTTACCCGAGATGCAGTTGCTCTAAGTGTTGAACTTGAAGCATACCATTTGCCATCATCGCACGCAGGTTGAGTTTGAAGTTCTGCTATTACTAGAACAAGTGTTTCTTTTCAGTTGATTGAGTTTGAAGTCTTTAATATCAAGGACGGAGGTATTGTGCTAAAAAGAAACTTGAAACCATCTACCATTGTCTATCGTAGACATATTAGCTCGAAAATTGAAATTGCTTTCATATCACCTAAAGTTTTGCATACACGTACCGAGGTTTTGAAGGCATTCTCATTATCAAACAAAGAGGCATACAACCATAAGATTTGGAAGATCGTTGTTATTATAAATCAAAGGTATGTCCTTCAAAATTGGAAGCCATTTTCATTTAGAGCCGTTGGAAGCCATTTTAATCCGAAAGTAAAAGACATTATTTTGTGGGTAGAGTACACTTGATATTGAAACATCATGGCTCTATCGTAAGGACCTATACTCGTGGGATCAAAAATATTTAAAGGTTACCTACAATGCAAGGAGATGTTACAACAAATAGGACAAGCCTAATTCTTGGAAAATTTAATGGCTTCCATATGAAGTCACCAAAACATTTGCCGCATCATTCCAAGGCATCAAGTTAGAGATAGGATGTCAAGTTTTACAACATCGGGGTTTTTAGCAGTAGCAAGTATAAGCACAGGATTGTCCGTAACTTGGGAAAGATGGCTTAAAATAGGGGAATTCCACAATGACTCATGGAAACAAAATTTTAAAATCACCAAATATGGATGTTAGTGTGCACCAAGAAAGGAATTCTCAATGGTTGTACCCTGAAAAGCAAATGGAGAAACATACTATTTCTTTTTACAAAATTTTTGTTACATGAGGGTAGATATGGGACATTTTATGTCTACCATATTAGACACGTTACATTTTCTAGGAGAAGATTTGAATCTACCATATTTCTTGTATCAAAGTCCTAAGAAAATGGCTTCGGTGTCTGCAGGTGAAGAGTTTAGTTTTTGGAGTACAACCCCGTATCACCATGGGTTAGTCAAAATTTTAATTGAGCATCATCTATCTAAATCAAATGACATGGATGATTTTCACAGAAATTCTATTTTTTAAGAAGCAAAATAACTATCACCCTAAACCACACTTCACAAAAGAAGTAGTGAAAATGGAGGACCCCGTATGTAAAAGTGACAAACCGGTTCAAGAAAAACAGTGAGGAAGTCATTTTGGAGAAGTTGACCAATCAAGAGCCAACTAAAGGAAAAAAGAAGATAATCAAGTGAATCAAGATGCGTATAAAGGAGAGGGGTCCTCTCAACTTAGGAGAAGCCATGATTAAAAAGGAAAAAACCGAAGAAAACATCAATCAAACAAACAGTAAAAAAATTGCTATTGAAGATGAAGAAACATCCATGGAAGAGTATGATGATGAAGATTTTTATGAAGGCACCCCCGAGATTGATCCCCGCTCAATGTGAAATCTATGATTATGTGAAAACTTTAGAGAGAAATGGGCCTTCGAAAGAGAAGAGAGAACCCCGTCCCTCCACTAACTGAAATTTATATATTGAGGAGGTGGAGTGCATGAGTTGGAATTGTTGAATAGACACATCAAAAATGAGAATAAATTTTAAAGATCAAATCAAGCTCAAGACCGACATGAACTCAACCTTATCCCTCGATATAGACAAAGTGGAGAGGACCAATGAGAAGATGAAGACAAAGGAACAAAAAGTCGATCGAGCACTCACAAAACCCCGTGTTCAAACTTGTGACTGTGAAAACCCATAAGGCCTTTAGCATTCGACAAAGGAAAGTGCTAGCGGGATTAGATGTTCGTTAAGCCTCAGAATTATAGAGTTGAATTTGGTATGAGACATGCAAAGAGACAAGAAAGGGGGGTATGTTGAGCTTCAAATTTGTGCTTTTCCTTCACCTCATTTTACCCTCATTTTTCCCTAACCATTCCCATTTTAAACCCAATTGATCAATAAAAATAAAGTTATGTACCATTTAGAATGGTTTTCATATAACTCACTTGTTGAATTTTGTGATTGTTGCCATTACATATTTTGACGTGAATTAGCTTACATTTGCATTCCGTATTAACCACGATTCTCGTGCCTACCTTTATGTTTGACATGTTCCAAAAAATTTTGAGGAAAAACGACAGTGGGCGATGTATCCACGTCGTGTTTGTTGTGTTGCTGGCCATGGAAGAGGCCAGAATTTCTGGGTACTAAGTATATCAGAACACATTTAATAATATTCTCATTATAGACCTCCCACTGTGTGTCTTTTCTCCTTCACTACCACCCTCAAAGACTCCTGAGAACGAATTGAGATGTTACATCATTCCTAAATTATTGTAATTATTGTTACTTGTATTTACTTTATAAACTCTTGAGTAGGCTTAGAGCTTAGTTAGAAATTTTTGTTAGATTTGGTCGCTAGATTTTTGTGAAACTCTGTGGTTACGTCTTTCAATATTATTGCATATTATGTTCAAACTATTGCATCGTTAATGGAGCATAAAATCATCTTTTGAAGTGATTTAATTTGGAGTTGAATGCTGTCATGGCAGAGAGTATTCTGCCTTTGAACGGATTTTCTTTTTTGTAAAACTAGATAAGTTTTTCCTACCGTTCCTTACGTTCGTATTTGAATTTAGTTGTTTTTGTTTTATTCATCGTAGTCGACTATTCTAGTTCTTCCACAATAAAGGATTTCTTCCAACAAATGATGAATGTGTTTAAATGATCAGTATTGTAGATAGGAGTTAATTTCTATTTGTTTTAACTAGCATCGTAGTCATATTCGTCTCCGCTCTTCTGTCAAAGAAGACACTCTTCCAATAGACTAAAATGATGAATGTTTAATGACTATGTACTGGTAGGACAGAGTTGAATTTGCATTTTGTTTTTAACTAGATACCGTAGTTATATTCTGCTTCTGCTTCTTTCACAAGAAGACATTCTTCTGCACTACAACAACGAACGATGAATAGCCATAGTATTGTAGGAATTAGTTGTGTTTTTAGTCTTCACTATCATAGTTGCACTTGTCCTAATCACTCTTCCACAAGAAGAAATTCTTCCAAGACATCTCACGAAGTTCAAGATATGACCTAGATGTGACAACTAGTTTCATTTGTCAGCCTATCAGAGCCATTGGTATACAAGTCTAAGGCTAAAATTGTTTTATTCTTCCACAAGAAGGAACTCTTCCAAAATATCACTCATGATGAACAAACCGATTGTGTAACTTCATAGAATAATGCATGTTAGTTATATCTTCCGAGTTTCATTTTGCATTTAATTCTTGTCCAAATTACTTGCTTCAAAGTTTGATGATGGCTTATGGTTTAACATTACCTAGTTTAAATATCTTAAGCCTATGTTTAAATCAATCTATTGCACTTACAACATCTCAGTCACATTATCCTTTGCAAGGCAAATCACTTTAGTGTTGATAGGAATTACAATACAACCCTCATTATTTACAAATATCTTTTTGTTCTCAAACCACCATGATCCAGTAAATTTAGGAACAATAAGATAAACATCAATATTACAAGGACTGAATATCTCTCATAAATTCTCACCATAAACAGTAGCTCTTCCTCACAATGAACTACCTTTGAAAAGAAAACCAATAACTCTTTTGAGTATAGGTTCTCAGACACTGAATGGAAATTGCTAATAGAACTAGGAATTAGTCAGTGAATAGATGAGCTTAGAACAGAATGTTGCATCATGATTAGTGTTCACCATTCTTAGTTAGAAAACTCAGACATTTAGTGATCATTTCCCAGTCTAGTTTGGTGTCAATTTTGTCATCATTGTTTTCGTTTTTGTCTACAATGCAGAAGCCAGATGTTTCTTCAAAGATTTTTGATTGCGTTTTTCCATTCCATTAGGCTCTGAATCGTGTTGATCACCAATTTCTTTTCATTAGTTTCCCAGTACCCTATCAGGAAACAAACTTTAAAAGACCAAAAACATCATAAATCACTATAAAGACCAAAGATCTACAAACACTACACACAACGCATTAGGAAACAAGCACCTAGTAGATAGCATATTTCCACTTCAACAGTTTTTACAAATCCCGAAACAGATGACTAAATGAACTCAAACAGGAGACTACTGAGACACAAATGGTGTTCCAAGACAGAGAACTAAGGAAAGCAAGCAGAGGAGAAACTTAAATTTTTATGAATGAAAGTGAAGGATTGCCGAGAAGTGGATTAAATGAAGTCTACACGGAACATATGAAGTTCACAAAGAAGGAAGACACAATGATAGCTACTTCTGGAAGACCCACAAAGACCAAGGTGACAGGAGACCAAGGAAAATGTTGCTGCAAGTGGCATTTGTGAACGCTGACGGATGAAGAGTACGCAGTGAGAAGGATGAGATAACACCTTGAATTGTTAATGGAGTTGTTGGTAGGAAAATGTGTAATTCAGACATGTTGGACCATGAGAAAGAAGGTGAAGGTGGCGAAATTTTAAAGAGGGGTGCAAATAAACATACAAACATGCAACATTTATGTTTTGTAAGTGGCATGATGTTGTGAAGAACTCGTAGAGCCTGTGTTAAAATGATTGGCCATTTGCATAGCACTGTAACAGACTAAGGAGGAAGATCTCAAGTGAAATATTGTAGTTCGTGTTACTTGAAGATGTTGCTAGAGAAATAAAGATGCGAGCCATGAAGCCTTACATTTTTTCTCATAGTCATATGCTTGCGGATGTGTAGTGATGTTGAGACAGACACGGAACCGCCACAAAGGAGAATGAAACTTCGAGAAATTGGGTGATAACTTTTAGAGAAGAGAAAACATTGTTGAAGAGGAAGAAATCATAAATGAATTCTATTTGGGGGTGTTAAGCCTAAGTCATGTAGGAATGGTGACAAAGTGAAATGCCAAGAAAAATTCCATGAGGCATACTTAGAAAATAGCTAAATCTCAGTTTGTTAAAGAAGAAGAGTTAGAATCAAAACTATTTAGAACATCCGAGATAGCAAGACATTTAAAGAAAATGAAGGCGCAGGGTTCCATGGAAACATATTCACAGAATATTGAAGTAGAGGAAGAAGTGCTTAACCGATGATTGGGCTTCAAACAGCTGCTAACAAATATATGCAGTAAAGTTTCAATTTCTACCCCAATTGAGATCATGGGTTACAGGTAGTTGTGATCTTTCCAGAATAGAGTTGGAAAGCGCAGGATTCTATACCTTAAAAGGTGCATTGTTGAAAGAGAAAGCAAAAGAAATTGTTCGAATAATAATAAGAAACAGAGAGTATGATAGAAGAATGATTCAAAATTGGCGAAGTTCATTATTTTAACCGTAATGGTGATACTGAAAAAAATGATATGAGAGAGGGCCTAGTTGACGCCTCATGGAGAATTTTAAACTTAGACACCGACAAGAATCGATGGAAGAAGAAATTTATGACAGCATATTGAAATGTTGCCAATATATAAAAAGAGGCACCAGACCTTATGTTTTTATTTAATAATTTTTTGTGAGTAGAGGTTTTATTAGATGTTTGGGAGAAAATATGCCGACGCAGAACCTGAACCCAGACAGCACCTGTAGTAGTCGTTAATAAACAAAGAAGAAGTAGCAAGAGGAAGACGACAAAAGACTGGGGAAAACATGAGTCATAAATATGCTAGTTATAAAGTGTAGACTGAGAAGAACAGACAAAAGTGAACAACAATGGAGAATTGAAAAAAACATACAGGATCCAGGAAGACAAATATCCTAAAACACATGACCGGGGACTATTAATTTTCAACCTTGGGAGTTCAAGGTAGGAGCACTGTTTAAATTTTATTATTTATCTGTGTGAACAGGGTGAGCTACTTAATTAGATTTTAATAATTTTAATAATTTAAGAGAGAAAAGCTTAAAAAGTGAGGATTATTGTAATATATTCTTTTAATAACAAAAGGATAATAGAGTGAAATAGAATTAGGTAAAGAAATAGGTATAGGAATTTAAGTGTATGGGACTTTTGTTGAGTCCACCTAATGAATCTAATTATATCTGTTGATATTTATGAAAGAGATTTTTGGAATGGATTAAATCCAGGCTTATGTAAACATGGAATGTGTAATAAAAGAAGATGAGCTAGAGAGATAAAGTGAGTGAAAACATCTTCAAAGAGCTTATGTTTATTAAGAGAAGCTTTCCAATTAATATTTCATTATATATTTATATTTTACACATGAAATACTGAAGTGGACTTTTCTCCTTCATGTGAATTTTTGCTTCTAATATTTTTGTTTTATTTGAAAGAATTGAGCATTTTCTAGCATATTTGTGATGAAGTATAAGTTTTACATGCTAGGATCTCATTTTCAGTGTATAATATCTCGTACTGAATACTGTCATAAGAGTATAAATGTTTATCGTTAGAATTCTTATGAACACTATGGTTTTAGAATTTTCATTAGCTTGGAATGGGGAGATTTTTCTAATACCTCCCGTCCTATCCATCCCAAGCCCATATGTATTTATTTATACAAGACAAAAATATCAGCCAGCCACAAAAATGTCATAAAAATAAATTACAAACCAACATATGGGCCAAGATGAAAAAACTATTAAAAAATGGACAAGTTTTTCAAATTCATCACAAACCTTAAAGCAAGATTAGGAATGCTTCAAAGAATGGATGGATGCTAAGTACGAAGTGGAAGTGTTTGGGTACACCAGGCTATTAATAGACAACCTAGATCAAGACACACACTTGTGATAGGCAATGGTTACAATGTAACCAAGCAATCTAGCAAGACCTAATGAAAGGGTGGTTATAACTCAAGAAATTATTATTTCAACCTTACTTTTAGGAAAGAATGGTTTGGAGACATCTATGCTCAATTATGGCGATGTGTTCATACATGTACAAACGAAGATGAAAGAACTAAATGAATACCTCGATGGTGACACCCAAGCCTGGGCACCATTATTTATTTGTGTGAAATATTGGGTAGCATTTTAATTATTTAATAATATTTTATTCATTTTAATAATTAAGAGGAGAAAAGGCACAGGAGATTATTGTATATATTCTTTTATTACAAAGTATATGATGAAATAGAATTAGGTAGCAAATTTAGGGTAGGAATTTTACACAAGACTTTGTTGAGTCCAATTTCAGAATGAATTCCAATTTAGATCTTGTTGAGATTATGAGAGACTAATGGAGTTAAATCCATATTTACAAACAAGGAGTTGTGTAGAAGAAGAAGACATTTATATATATATACATGAAGAAAGTTTTAGAGTTTTGTAATGCTTTAAGAGCTAAGACAGTTTCTCATTTTAATGTTTGGTCATATATTTTTATATTTTATATCTGAAGTGATTGAAGTGATTCTTTTCCTTCTGCGTGGAATTTTTAAGTCAATATTTTTATGGTTTTATTCTTAAAGAACTTACATTTTCATATTTGAGTGACTCATAGCCATGCTAGGATCTGAGTTTCTTTGTAGAATATCTCATCAATATCATAGTATAGCAATATTGTTATTTCTAGAATTTCTATACAATCACTTATGGTTTTAGAATTTTGTATTGAATGACATTTTTCTGAATAATTATTTTCCCACCATCCCGTTTGTTATGTGTTTTGTATTTTATATAAGGAAAAAGACCACATTATTAGACAATGTATCTAAATATTTAAAGCATATACATTGTTACAAACTGGAAAAAGTATATTTATGTTGAATTTTTATGTTATTATTGTATTTGTATAAATATTTACGTTAAAATTAAAACAAATTAAAAAAAAACATAGTTTCTTAAAATGAATTAAAACTATATTTCATGCTCATGAGCTAAATATTCATCTATCAAAATTATAAGCATTTCCATGTTTTTCATTCTCACAATTCATTCTCCTCGGCTTCTGCCTAAAAAAGAATCATCTTAGGTCTCACTTTGTAATGTATTCATAATGTTCTCATTGTGCTCTTCCAAAATATATTTTTCGATGTCCTCTTCAGTTCTTCTTTACATATATCTCAACCTTTACCCAATTCAAGATTCTAGGAAACAAAAGTCAATATTTACCTTCAAAATAACATTATTCACAAATTAATTACAAAACAATACTTTTAATATAAAAATTACATGTAAATAATACATTTGAAAATAAAATGATATAGAAATTCATATCAATGCAAAATAATTTTTAGCTTGACATATTTAACCAAGTGAGCATATTTTATGTACATAAATTTTCAAGGTTGTTGTTAGAGTCGAATATGCAATTTTTCATCATGATCATTCTTTCCAGTTTCTCATTTTAGGTGTCTCATTCTCAAATTTTTTATATCATACCATTAGGTCATGCTAAAAATTCTTTCACCGATGGTATCTTTTCCTCAAAATTCACTCTTCGTAGAACCATATTTTCTTACTCATTACCATGTCTACTTGAGCATAATAACACCCAGAAATGCTCATTTCACCACAAGCTATCTCAGCTGAAACAATCATGGAGATCGGGGTGCTCAGTCTCATTAGGTTGTGGTTTTTTCTTTAAAGATCCAAAATCCAGTCATTCATCCAAATAAAGCCATATACATGAGAGTGATCAAGGATATTCTATCTTTCCTACAGAAGATCATCACTATGTAACTATTTTATATTTCTAGTCAATTTTGATTTAGCAGACTTAATTTCAAATGTCATTTTGATATAAAAATAAAGATGTAATTAAAAAAGTGAGATAACACAAAAAATCAAGAGAGGGTGTGTATGTTATAAATAAAAAGAAGATGAACCCTATAAAAAAGAAGGAAACAAATAAATTCTTTAAAGTGATGTACATCTAAATGCCACCACTTTTTGTTTAGCTTGGTTCGAAAATAAATTAGTAAAATTGTTTGTATTGCATACAAAGTTCAATAAAAATTCAACTTATGGTGCTTAAGCATGGTTGAATTAGGTTTAAATTTCTTGTCCATGTATATGAAAAATAATTTGCACAACCATGAAGTCCTGACAAATTAATTAGTTAGTGGAAAATAAAAATTGTTCAATAGTTTAACTTAACCAAGTGTTGTAACATCATTTATTTACATAAGTTAGCATATGTAGTTGAAATAATGTCAAATGATACATGGCAGATGTGACGAGACATGAAAAGTTAAAAATTGTTAGAACATTTTACAAGCATCCATGTCAAGAAATGTTAACGTAGATGCTCTTAAATAAAGAAGGCAAACAAAATGTTTAAAGCAAGAAAGAAAAAAATAAACATAATTTCTTTTTTTAAAGGTTTTGGCTACTAGTCTAAATGTGCTTATGAAAAGTTAAGGTTTTGCATGGTTTAAAATATGATTATTAATTTTTATCCTAAAGTTTTTTAAAACGGTAACTATTTCCCCTACTTTCATTTCATTCATTTCTTTTCATTTCCTTCCCCCACCATATATTTTATTTTATTTATAATCCTTACATTCCAAAAACATTTCTCCTATACACCAAAAATCCAAAATATTTTAAATTACCGTCTTACAATCCTTTCGAAGGACAATATATGCATGAAGTGGGACCCATTTACCCACTACACTTCTTCCATTTCATTTTCCTTTGAAAACATTAAAACCTTAACTTTTTTCCACCTTTCTACTTTACCTTCTACCCTTTTTTATCACTTTTCACCGACTCCGTCTTATTCCATCGCAACTAAAGTGCCTTCACGCATTTCGTAGATTTTACATATTTCAATTTTAACTAAAACTTTAAAACTTGCGCTACCGATTTATGTTTCTGCATCAACGATTTGAAAATACATCGTACCACATTTATTTATCTTTTCTCGAGTGCCCACAATCTATTTTTCTTAACTTAATGTATGTGTTGTTCCTCCTCATCAAATTTCTTCTGGCTTCTACTTCTGCTAAATCGTTGCAATGTTACTGATATATCATTAAACCTTATAAACTTCATACACTTACCACTTAAACCTTTTCTTCACGTATTCATAAAACTCACCAATTGCAAAGTGGGTTCTCTTTTCGTATTTTCTTGCAAATTTTAGACAACAATTTCACAACTTATAACTAAAATCTAAATTTGTGATGTGCGATGTGATCTTCAGTCCCACTTCTTTCCTCGGCACGTCATTCACCTCCTCCCTCACGTGCCGATCGAATTTTTAGTGTTTACATTCCTCGCGCACGACCTCGGGGTAAGAAAGTTTATAGTGCGACTATCCACGTTTATAACTAAAAGCTCGTGTTGCGACATGTGTTGTCCGGTCCCACCTACTCCTCCACGCCACCTCCCTTCGCATCACATCGCAATGCCGATTATATTCTGTTATCAGCATATTATGTTTTGTCTACATTAGCAGGTCATGTTTTGTCTATACATTAAAATGATCCAAAAATGCCTAATGATTCATTTCTGCAGAACAAGCTTGAATATAGTTCTGCTTTGGTGAGTGAATCATGACATGAATAGGCATTGGTATATGTCTATATAGGAACTCGGAACGAAACAAGTATGAGTTTTAAATAGAGAAATGTGCTCTAGGTTGCCAAGGATATGTATAAACAATTATTGTCCATTTAAACATAGAAAAGAATAGTACTTTTAGTTCTCTAACTACAATGCTCAGAAGGAAAACTATACATAATTTTTAAAATATTACATAAATTTTAAATAAATTTATTACTATCATTTTTTTTTTATTAACTTATTACTATATTCTCAATTTTATAATTACTTTTTAAAATACAAAATATTAGATGCTTGTATATTTATTTGATAGTTTGATATATTTATTTATGTAATACAAAATTCTTTAGAATATTTTTCTATTTAAGAAACTATTAAAACAAATTTGAAAACACCAGAAAGCAGTTTTCAAGAATATCAACAAGGTTCAAAGCATATGATACTGCTTAAATAGTAATTAAAAGATAGGTTTAAAGAAGAGAACAAATATTGGTTTAAGGTTTTCATAGCATTCTTGTTGGAATCATTTGAAAAATTCAAAAACACTTAAAACTACTGCAACATTGAAAAAGACACAACAGTTCAATTTTTAAAAAACATCATAAATGGCAAAATTGCATTAATACTCACTGAGTAAGATTGTTAATAATTTGCTTGCTTTTTAATTAGAAGATAATTTTGACTTTGAACTCAATCGTTCAAAAAAATCTAAAACTCGACATAAAGTTTCATGTGTGATTATATACTCCCTCCGATCTCTGCTCAATGAAGAATGATCGATTGACAAATTGAGATGAGGCTCCTGTACAGAAACCAGGTGCTGCAGGAGGCGATCAAGCAGATTTTCACAGGCATGTAGAAGTTTTTTGTTTGTCTGTTCCTTTAATTAGTTCCACAGGGATCACATGGACATTTCTGTAAGCTGATAAATTGTCTTTTCTGCTCATTCAACAGGTCACAACATCTAGCGCCATAGCTTTTTCTCTCTCAACATCAGTCATGTTTATGGAGCGCCCACAAATGTACAGTTTAGTGTTGTAATGTAGTGTTGTTGTATGCGTTGTGCAGTGTTGTTGTATGTCATGTCCTTTGTGTAGTTTTTTTGTTTTGTGTCTGCAAGTGTTTGTGTTGTCTCTGTGCTAATTGGAGAGAGAAAGCAGTGTTTGAGGAGAATATGCATTGGGGGTTGAGGTAAGACAGCATTTCCAGTGCTTTTGCCGCAGTGAATGAGGAGTTTCAGTTTCAGAGTTTCAACTGCAAAAGAAAGATCTGTGAAGAAGCAAGGTTAGCATTCAACTTTGTTGATGTCCCTGCCCTGTTCTGTTAGTATTCTTTGATTGATGGCTCTTGTTCTTCTTTAGGCAGTTCTTGTTAGCATTTCTTGATTGATGGCTCTGTTCTTCTCAGGCAAGTGGCTAAGCTGTGTGAAGCTAGTTAGTCATGTATTTTAGAAAGAGGCAAACGATATGTATGAATGACTTGTCCTGTTTATTTTCTAAGGGTTTAACAAATTGAACTTAGCTACATTCAAAATTGACCATAGATCTCATGTGAACCCTAGGGTTAAACAAATTGACCTTAGCTACATTCGTAATTGAACCAAGATCTCAAGAATTTTTGAAAATTATGTCCTAGATTTCTAGGCATCAAGCACACTACTACCTCTCAGTGTAATGGAAGTGTTAGATTGAGCATCGAGGCTTGTCGATATCCTCTGTTCCTTGTTGTAGTTATAAAATACCCTTTCTATAAGAAGAGAGTATGTCCATCCTTTAATCCTTGCATGGTTGAAAGACCGATTGCAACATTGTCTTGATAGTTGCTGCGATTCCATCGTCTAACTTCTTTCATGGTTGAAAGACCGATCGCAACATCTTCTAATCTGTTCTGTTTTTAGGTTGATACCAGTGTTCCAATCTTGCCATGTTTTTAGATTGATGCTCCATATTTTCTTTGAATCTATTCTGTTTTCTATAAACAGGACTCAGAGCCTCAATCGTCAATATATTGATTGTTTATCTCTTTCCAACTAATTACAATTTAGAGATAAAAAATTACAATATTACTTTCTACACTTCTTGCCCAACCTTATCTACCACGCTCTCTGCCCGGGGACACGGGTTCAAGTCCCAACAATGCTGTAATTTATTTATTTTTACACTGTAACTCGAAAATTCGGTTTCACAACAAGGCAAACCGTTGGATACTCATATATTGACGTGCTTTTCAGTATTAAGGGGACACAGTGTTTGTGCTCCCAAACTGACGATATTTCTAATTCCTATCTGAAATAGGAAATTTGCATGTATAAAGTGTATATTTAGAATTTGAATATCGATTGTATATTTACGGTTTTAAATCGAAATTTGAACTTATATATTTTATGATGCGCCCGAGCACTCACAAAAAGTTGTAACATGTGTGGAAAGCTCAACTCCGTAATAAAATTTCTCAATCTGCCAACACTACTATCTCTCCACTGTTGGGGATGCATTATACCTTGTTGAAACACAAACATATCATGTTAAATGTATCATCGGTTTTTTTTTACATGGTTTAAAGGTACCGATTTGTCATCCATAGAAAAGTTTGTTACATGGTCGGTGTCCAGTTGTCTGAGGTGTCTTGCTCCTTGACAACTTTGTATTTAGACCAGTTGGCCCAACTCATATGCACCATGGGAATTATGGGAACGGCGCTCGGAGTCAATTTGACTCGACTCTTTATATTTCAAGGTCGACTAGACTGTACATATCCAACCAAGCGAAAAGAATTCTGTCCGTCGTAATGTGATGAATGAACAAGCAATGTATATTCCAACCCAATATATACAAGGGTAACTGAGAGCAGAGAATAAATCCCTCTTTAGAATTTCGGTCATATTCTATTCTATGAAACCATTATCACGTTTATAAGTCTAAGGTTCAAAACGTTTTTCACATTCATTATTTGCTAGCAATTTTGTCACTCCATATTAGGCATCCAACCACTTCTTTATCATTATTATTGATGCCATTAATGTTCCTGGTATGCTATTGTTTGAAAGTATAATATTTTTCCCGAGACTCGAACCCTCAATCATCTTGTACGTACGTGTTGTAACAAAAATAATTTCCGTTAACTTATTTGAAGACTTTGTATTTGTTACTTTTGTCCTTATTTTGTTGTTCTTGTGACTGGTCACAGAATACCCTGTTGGCTGAGCGAAAACTTAAACTACTGTGTGAATTGCTGAGTAATACATGTGTGCAATGAGTGGAGTTGAAAGGGGAGTAGACTCCAACAAAATATGAGAATTGTTTTTTTTTTAACTCATCCTCTAAACTATTGTGCGAATTGGCTAAGTATTACATGTGTGCAATGAGTGAGTTGAAAAGGGGAGCAAAATCCCACAGAATCTTAGCTAATTTATTAGTTAAGTCATCCATCAAACATGTGTCCAATACTGCTATGTCATGTCTCCTTTATAGACTGTCTGCGTATCTCGACCCCCGTGTTATGTGTTAGATGTAGTTCTTGTGAGTAGATTGCGTGGAGGCTGAGCTGAATAGATGCAGGAGGGAGGCTAAAGGGATTCCAACTGTCCAACTTAGAAACAACTTATTGAAATGCCAATTAAACCTTACCAGAACATGTGTATAGGTTGCTGTGCGGAGCAATTTCAGGCTGCTGCGTGGAGTTTGAAACTACGAGCGTATTTCGAATTTTCTTGCAGTGAATATGGTGGAACATAAAGGGGAACAAGCTGGCACAAGGAGGCAAATACATTGAATTCCAGATACCACAAATTGTTGTAGACCCTAGTATGTCCAATCACCCTTGACTCATTTCCTTTAACTTCATCTTGATTTTCCATGTCATTTTCCTCTGGCCCCTTGACTTGCAAAAATAATAAAAAAATCACCACTTATTAATTTTTGAATTTTTCTTCACTTTTTGCCACTAACATTAGAGAAAGTGGGTTTTGGAGGGGGTAATAATGAATTTTTTTACCCCCAACGTGCACATGGAAGAATGTTGGACGGAGACTTATAAGCCCCCAACATCTTTCACGCTCACTTACTTACATTTTTTAATAGACACATTTCTCCCCGAGTGTTTTTATTTCTAAACAAAGTTTCTTTATAAAAAAATCACAATCTTCATCGTCTTCATAATCGTTTAGTGATGGTTACCCATCAAGCCCCCATGACTCATCCTAAATTTACATACCCCATTCTCCTCCGCGCAGCCAATGCATATTCATTAGGAGTTGTCTTTAGTTGTAGAATATTCACATATTTCAAGGTAATTATAAATAATTTTCAAACTAACAACTTCATCTCACCACCGCAAGTACGTAATAGCGATAATTGCGAACTAATGAGATGACCGAATATAGCTCCTGTGTTAACAATTAATTTGATGCTTGCAAGCTTAGCGATGTGAAATTAACGGAGGAATGACTTGACCATGTACAGAACCACGCACATTAATGATAAAGAAGTGTTTGGGTTCCTCGTTGTCCAAGTCAAGGCTATACCCTCCATCGCACTCTTATACATGTAACGGTCCCATGCATACGCAAGTTTTATTGCCTCTTTACGTCAAGTGCCAATGATGTTCTGCGATGTCATATCAGAACTTGAATAAATCTAAATCATGATTTTTGCATGTTTTTAACTGGACATGGCATCACAATGGAGGGCAATATAATATTGATCCATAATAATGGGATTTGAGATGTTAATCATGTTCACATGTTGGAACATTATTTAAGTCACATACCTGCATCTCATGCCACAAGCTTTATGACTATCTATATTTTTGTGCAATTGAGAAGATCCATTAAAAACCATGTCTCAAACCATATTTTCAACCGTCAAGACTTCCAATACGTATTCCGTGTTCACAAACCAGTTTTGCTTATTTCAATGTCCGAGTTGCAATCTGCTTAAACAATAAATCATCTCCTTCATTGCAATTGTGCACTCGAATCAATACATGTTGAAGAGGTTGGAAAGACGTGAATTCCATTTGTATTTGGAATGTCCCCCCGGAGCAACAATTTCAAGTTCTACTTGGAAATATGTGTTGACCAAACTATTTCAAAATGGATTTTTGGACCTATTTTGAATTTCAATCAAATGTAATACTTGAGCTATATATACTCACAAATGATGTGGGACACCGTGGAAAATATGGTTTGGTCTTGGTTGCAATCACCAACCCATCATTTTCAGTGCTTATTCCATCAATAATGCCTTCACTATCAATAGTTAATCCTCAACCTTGAACATAAGCTATTCATTGTGGTTCTGACGATTTGCAGAATATGCATTTCTTAGAATTGGCACTGCCAAGAGGGAAACTATGTTATGTGATGCATCCCCATTTTGGAAGCCACTAGAGCAGTAGATATCTGGTCGACATTCTTGCCACTTTAAGATAAAGCAGATATTTGGTCATGTTATAGTGGTCAAGAAATAGTCATTTCGCAATTGATGGCACACTAGTTAGTGGTCAGAGATTGTGAAGGAGAAGATTGCTAAGTATGATTGTTTTAAGATGGTCACAAGGATGAGAATCATTACATCCGATTATGCAACATATCAGGTGTGGGCATTGTTTATACTGTGGAGTAGTTAAACTGAATAGGGGCAATCTTGTTTAATGCAGTTCCATAAATATGACATTCTTTTGCTACCAAGGATCTACCAAGCTAATTTTTGCTCTTTCAATATTATTTGGCTTTCAGTAGTGTTAAATGTTAGAAAATGTGTTGTTATCAAATCGATTTTTGAAGCCAATGAGTTTTGTTTTTGAAATTACATCTCTAGAAAAATTTTTTTTTTTTTCGGGATATTTAATGTAGTTATAGTTTATAAGCTTCAAATCGGGCGAGCAATGATTATAATTTAGTTCACTTAATACATATTGGTAATTTGGAAATTGCAACGTGATGTATACCAATCATATGTTAGTCAAATTTTCATTTTAGGATCCTATAATGAATTGTGGAACAAAATTTTGTATTTTCATATTGAACATAGTGTTCGGGGCAGTTCATTTCCATAATGCTATTTACAACTGAAAATAACTAAAGGGGTTCATCAAATTTGAAGGTTAATACATTCTCTTTATTATTGGCTTGCAGTAGTCCTATTGATTTTAAGCTTCTTCAATTATAGCAAAATTTCAATTTATTTGCATGAAATTGTTGGGTTCATAAGTCATTTTTTATTAACCTTGTTAGTGCCCAAATCATGTTACCATAAATGAATCACATGATATTTTTCAAAGAGATGGTCAAGAAATGAAGGAATATTTAAACATCTATAATATTTTTTTTAGAAGTACCATAGTACACAATAACATTGAGTACTATGATGGGAAAGGAATGTTTGACAAGTTTAAGGTATCAGAGGAGGAAGGCTTTAATTTAGAGTAGCTCTCGTAGCCCAGTTGTTGATTGGATTGTTCTTGATTATATAGAAAAATAATATTTTACTTTGTGTCGGATTATACATCATAAATTAAAATATAACATTTATATAAAATTGAAAACTTAATGCTTCTTTATACCAACTTTTGTTCTTCGAGAATCTTTTCCTTAGCACACTATTGAGTAGTCTATGGACTAGAGGATAATTCCAGATTAAATTTGAAGGTTTAAAAGTAGTCATGTTGTTGTCAGAGATTTTAAGACTTAGAAGAGTTTCCTATTGTATAATGCAAAGTTTTTATGACTTGTTGTAAACAAAATCGCCACACTCAGTCAGACACATAGGATTACAACACATTTTGGAAAGGACGCGATTAGAGGATTGACCATTAAGTGATTTCAAGATTGGGTAAATGGGAGGTTTGGACACTCAAAATGGTAAAGTAAGACACCATTTTACATCAAAGTTAAAATCCCCAAATATTTAAAACAGGGAGTAAGGATAGAGTCAAAATATTAATGATTATAACTAGAAAAGAACAATTTTTACCCAATTGGAAACTACGCTGACTATTTTTCAGACTTGAAAATAAATATATTAAAAAAATACTGCAAAGGATCATATGAACATACACTAAAATTTCTTAAGCGATACAAGGTTGAAGATGTGAACTAAGATGACAAAGTTCAATTTTTCCATTATTAAGAGTCAAATCCAAAATCATGCTTCAAAACATGGTGTTATTACAAATAAATATAATAGCTTTAGAATAAGCAGAAAATAGCGTCTGATGCTTTTTAGCAATGTTGCTCCAATTTAGATGAACTTATTTTTTTGACATATCGATATCGTCTCTCTTAACCTTGAAGAAGTACCTTTCTTATGTCAGTATCTAGGTTGCCAAATGTTATTAACAATAAGGTAGATGTCTAGTATGTGAAATTAGTCATGATTTTGGTTTGTTCCATCAATCATAGTTTTTTCAGACGTGGATTGGCCACATATGTGAAAACCAAAACTTAATATTTTCAAAAAAAAATTTAATTTTCCTGGCACAACAATATACAAATGACCATAAATTCCAAAATAGCATTGGAAAATGATGAAACAAACTCATTTTGGTGACAAGAACATAGTGGTTGGGTTGAAGTGTGTAGAACTGGTAATAACAAGTGATTTTCTTCCTAGAGGACCTCTTTCAAATTATTTGGGATGAATTCAGATAATAAATTTAATAATAAAGACATCTTTGGAGACAGAGACACTTCATAAAATTTTTCCAATTTGAATATATCCATCAGACAATTCTAATATAGGTGTTGTGAATCGTACTTCAAAGGCTCGTGATTCCGCGTAAAGGGCTTCAGAACTCTCGTTCGTAGAACCCTACCAGACCTTTTTAACTTAGGTTCATAAGTCGATGGCTACTAAAGTACATGCTAACAGAGGGAATTTATTTGCAACACGCTTTTGTGGTTTTTTCTGATTCTTTAATTAATGACACCTATGATTAATAACTTTGGTAATTTTTTTAAATATTGCAACTTGATTACAAATTATAGTCGTTGAAGTGGGAGGGGCTTATTTTAGATCGTATCCTCGAAAGAAATAGTCTCTTGTGAATGAAAACACATGTTTTCCCATCAATTTTTTCTAGGCAATAAATAACTGTGTAAATTAGAACACCGTCATCAAAAGGCAAGCGTACAACAGATAATGGTCATCATAAGTTGGTTTCCCCACAAACAAAGACACAACATTTCACTTTTTGCTTTTTACTTACTATAAAATCAAGAAAGTTCACCCAAAATATTAAGGTTTTCCTAAGATATACTTGGACAACACCTGAAAGCTTGCTTTGATTTCAAAGCCCTTCCTCAAATTAAGGCCCCCTAACATTTCCAATACAGCAAATTTTTTGTTAAATACTTTTTGTTCAAATATTTGTTGAACATCAGCCATGTAATTCAGGTTTTAAAGGAAATATTTTGTTTTTGGCCCAAGTGATCTTGATTGAAATGTGTTAACCACCATCTATCTATGAGTACATCCAAGAACATGGCTTTACTCATACCCCTAAGAACACATCTAAGCTTGGTCATTTTTTGTGCCCAGACTATCATGTTAGTCCCCAAAGAACAAGCTGGCTCTTCTAACAAGCATAGAAACAACTATGAGCACTTTCCATATGATCCATGTTAACATATTTCTTAAGTTTCTTTTGTGGTGTCAATTCCTTTGAGGAAACTCAAACCAACAATAACCTGGGAGTGCCTGCTGAAATCCACTTTAATTCCGAGACTTTTGTGATTTCCACTTCAAGGCATTCCTTCACTTGCAGCAAGGCAAGGGATGTGTTGACTAGTTAGTGAATAGCAAACACCCAATATTTGTGGTGTTCTCGACCTTAATAGCTTTAGTAGAAGGCTTAGAAATTGACCTTTGCCTAAGGAGGAAAACCATAAAGCTCTTAGGAAAGTTTTTCATTCACCCTGCGTTTTCCTCTATGCCCTAGCTCATACTGAAGCATGCTCATTTAAATCTCCATGACAGAGTTCATTTCTTTGCAATAAGTTCTATGGTTTTTTTATTTCTCTTTTTCACCTCTAATTATGAAATTTTATGATTAATAACTTTTTAGGGGTAAAGTTTAACATATTGAAATCCTGATTACATTAAATTAGCAGTATTGGAGTTTAATACCTAATATTATGCACTTGGATAACTCATTATATTAAAATGTACCCCTTCAATGGTATTTTTAGGATGTATTTTTGAGAAAGTGGTATTCATGGACACCTACCCTAGTGGTAAACATGTGTCCTTGACCCACATGTGTTTTTATGTGTATGTGTGTTAAAGGGGATTCCAGTTATGAGGATGAGTTAAAATTACCTTGTGATGCATTATCCAGCTCACTTATAAATATGCACATTTAGATTGGGTACATTGTTACATGGATGCACTTAGTTTTATCCGTAAATAATTTTATTTTCCCCAATTTTTCACAACTTCATTGTGCTTTTGAATAAATTTTAATTATAGAATAAGACAAATTTGTATGGTTAAAATCAGATTTTCACATACACATTTGTCATTTCTCCGAAGGACCCAAATTTCTTGGATAATGATACATGATTGGAGTTGGAAATTTAAAATGGAAAACAAAAACTCAAAGACTATTTGGACATAGCTGTCATGTTGCTTGGAGACATGTTCGTACTCTAAAATAAAAAGAAGAAAGTGCTAAAATGTTATGTGTTATGTTCTTTGTTATAACTTATTTTCATTTCAAAAATTTCATACAAACTTTGTCACTGGATAGTGTACCTCTACTAAGAAATTGAGCACAACAACATTAGCACTTGCAGTATCGAACATAACGATTGAAAAGTTCGCGTGAGTCCTTCCTATTATCACTTTGTACTTCTTTCAGATGCATGCGAAATAACCGTTTAGGTTGATCTCATACCACCAACAGAACTACCGACTTACATCATATGAAAATACTTGAATTCTATTGATGGAAAAATAATTGTCTTTTATTATTCGAAGCATCCATTGTATTCATATACTCTGCTCATAAAACATGACAAATTTAAAAAATAGAGTGAAAAAAAATCTTGAACAAAGCAATAATTAGATCATATTAGCAAGCCAAGAACTGAATTATTAATGATACCATTTTGCAATGATGCGTATAATGGGCATTTAACACATGCCTCAATCTTCGATAGAATATAAAATTTGGAATGATTGCTCTATGTAATGTACTCACAAACATGCCATAACAGATATGTGTGCCGCACATTTTCAAGCTCCACATGTAATAGTTGTTTGAGAACTAAGGAAAAATATTTATGATGTTACTTGTTTACAAATTTGAGAAGCTCTCAAGGTTTACAATTATAATCTAGAATGCGATTTTGCAACGAGACATTCTTGGATTTGTATAACGCATCAATGCTTGTTTAGGATCTAGGTAAGTGTGAATGAATAAAATCTTTCATCATTGTTCTATATATTGGATTCTATTCTTTCTGTTATCAAAATAAAAGTTAAAACTTAATAGACTAAGGGAGAACATATCTCCATTGCTAAAATTTAACTTTTTGCTGTGCAAAGTGCACTACACTTGTTTGATACTTCCACACATTTTGAGAATGCCATTAGAATTGTTATTGTTGTTGATAATTTGGACAAGCAGGTTTTAGAAAAGTTCTCTTTCTTTGTCAAATATGTTGTTTTCGTTAAGTAATATTTCCAACCGTAGATAAAGATTTGCAAGGTTCAGGACATATTTATGTTATTTCTTTCCTATATTTGTGATTTATTAGTATTCCACCACTACTAACTTCATTACGTAGTTGTTCTGCTTAGTAGTATATTACAATAGTGACTTGTTAAAAGAAAACAATTCTAGTTTTTTTGAACGTCATAAACTTGAAGGAAATCTAACTTTGAACTAGAAAATGGAATATATTCTTGAAAATATGTTTTTTGATAAAATATATGGGCCTATTGCCCCATCATTTAGAAACAATCACGACAATAAACAATTATTTTGGACACGATGAATTACAACTCTCCAACTCAAAAAGTATATTATGTTTTGTCTACATTAGAGAAAAAAATGAATGAGTAAATCTTAAGTTTGACTGAATATTTATTAAATCATTTTAGAGATTCTAAATGGAAATTGCATGTGTTAATATTTCTCAACTAATTAAGGTGGAAAACAAGGGGCATGCATAATTTGTTAGCTATGTGGAACCGGACTTTTCCTTGAATAGTATGCCGATAATTGAATATTACCAGTAATGTTTACATTCCTGCTTAGTATCACAATTTACAAAGTCTTCTTAGTATTTTTTAGTTTCTTGTTGTAATCTTGCAAGTTAGAACATTTTCATTTCCACCCATTAGATTTTTACTATCTATAGCTTTATTGTTGAAGTGTCACCGTTTAGAGATAATTAGAGAAACGATATAACTACAAAAGTGGAGCATGAGACATTCTTAGTAGAAATTTCTAACTTTGTTTTGATTATTTGTGGCGTTTTTATTTGCTTTGTTTATATAGGTCATTCCAATATCAGGCCACTATTTCCCCAACTAAAGAAAACTGTTTGAGTTTTTCTTTTATGGGGAAAAAATGGACATTAACACTATTATGATAAGCGTAGGAATATATCATATAAATCCTTTTATAGTCTACTTTAGGTTATATTCCAAACAGTTCATTGAATTTCATGTCTTATACTTCTTCATTGTAACTTTTTTTGTTTTTCGTTAAATGGACTCAAGATTGATGGTAAGAAGTAAAAGGATTGGAAGAAAGAGAGGAAATAACAATAATAGAGTGACAAAGAGATAGAAGTATATCAGTTTCCATGGTACCCATAGAGCTAAAGTATCCTACATATACACACATAAACATTGATGGTCAAGTTTAGTTGGTGAATTTGTTTAAATTTTTACAAGATAATAATAATGTTTTGGAAGTGATGAAACAAGTTATTTTATCTATAAAATTGTACCTAACCAATATTAAGTTGGAAACTCATATTGTAATACTTCGACATTTTATATAATATAATTGGTGTTCTTCGAATTATTTATAGTTGCACTTGATATAACTTGGTATTGTAATTAACATATGTGTAAGTTTATGCTTTTGCTATTAGATGAACATGTAAATTGTATGACAATTTTTTTTTTAAATTTAGTTAAAAAATCATACTAATTAATTTATGTTGATTAATAATGAATACACAAATCAATCTAAAACTATTAAAATAGTAATTTATATTGATTAATGATGAACACAAATAAAATTAATATACTAATAAATTATTCATTTATAATGATTTTTAATGAAAGTACCGAATGAACATAAACTACTAAATTAAATGCTTATATAATGAATAAATAAAATACCTAAAATGATAAATTTGTGACCACAAATGATGACTCAATTTTTGTTATATACGACTATTAGTAGTTAATTTACAGTATTTTAACACGGTACTAAAATTTAGTCATATTTCTTCAAATATTAATTGGTTTCAAACGATGACTAAAATTTGTATATATACATGACTATTAGTAGCTAATTTGTTGTAAGATCTTATAACATGACCAACATTTTGGTCATACTTTGCAGTCATTACCAGGTTTTCTCAGGTGATCATATAGACATATTTTATTGTATATTTGGTCATTAATTGTGAGCACTAATGACCAACCAATGACCAAATCAATGACCAAATTAATGATTAAATTAATGACTAATTAATGACCAAATTAATGACCAAATATACAACTAGACAACAAAATTGAAATAACCAATAATTACTAAGCTAAAAATGACCAAAGTTGGTCGTGTTATAAGATACCGTAAATTAGCCACTATTGGTCACCACTTCTAGGCAAATAGTTGTTTATATGCAAATTTTAGTCATTTTTTTAGTAACTAATTAGCTATTTTATAATACTAGTGTTCAAGCCAGAAGTTTAAGTAGAAAATCGTGTTTCATCTCACCTAATGAAGAAGTGTCTTCCTACCCAGTTTTTACTCTTTCTTCTTCTTCTTTTTTTCTTCTTGTTTCCTTCTTCTCGTTCGTTTTTCTTGGAATGGTTTTCCTTGCATGTGGTGAGGGTTCTAATGTAGTATCAAAATCAACCCTTTTCTTTGGTTTTTTCCAATTCTAAAGGTTTCTCAAGTGACCTATTCCTAACCCAATTCAAAGAATAACTTCTTCTTAGATGCACGCCTTTCCCTGCTGCATCTATAGAAGTTTAAATCCTGTTCACATGTCATGTGGTTTATGTGTCTTCACCGATAAAATATTACCAATTTATATTTTCCGCTTCCGTATTTCATTACAATATGTTTTAAGGTTTTACTGGTAACGGTAGCTCTTCGGATGTAGGCTACCTTTATCGAGGAAAACAAGTTTCAAATATTTCGAATGAAATGTAGCGTATTAACTAGTTTCCATGTCGAATATGCCTTTGAAATGGAAAATGACATAATTAAAATTATCGTTTTGTTAATACCGCATGTAATTTACTTGATAATGAATAAGGAAACATCATTCCATGGATGAGGAAGGGGAAAGGTGAGCAATGTTAAAACTCAACTTAAAAATAGAAGAAAAGAGATATAAACGCCTTAGAAATAATCCACCCCCGAGGGGTCAACCTCCAATACATTACATAAATGCACAATTTTTGGATGATACAATTTACAAAAACCTCCTTTCTATATATAGGAGTCCATGGGGCCACATCGCAATTCCGTCACAATGTAATCCTAGCGACCTAACAATAATAATTTAAGGGCACAATAATAACAAAATGGGGTTACATGTACAACAACAACAATACAAGCGACCAACAATAATAAGGGACTATACTAGTGACATAGGGACCCAACATGCCCCTCTTCAAAAAAGTGTTGTCTCAATGCTTGGAGCAGTTCGGGTGCTCGTATAAAATTCTCATCCTTCATGTAGAATCTTCTGTGTGGGTAAGTTCTTTCCACTTGACAGATACTTCCGAAATTGATCACTTCCGTAGCCATTTGTGCTTTGTTTCATGACCGCTGAGGTTCCAATATGATTTTTCCTTCCTCATCAAGTTTTGCAATATTGCTTGGAACTGAAGATTTTCATCATAACCTTTTTTAAGCATGAAACATGGAAAACTGGATGTACTCTGCGAAGAAGAAGGAAGCTCCACTCTGTATGTCATAGAACCAATCTTTGCAACACCTTACAAGGACCATAGTACTTTTGGTGATAATTTATTATCTCTTCGTTTTCGAGGGACATTTACCTATATGGTTGTAGCCGTAAAAATACCAATCTCCCAAGAACAAAACTTTCTGTCATGATGTTGATCTGCCTGTTGTTTCATTCGACGCAGTTGCATCTGTGTTATCCTTTAAGAAAGTTGGAGAACTTCGTCGATGCTCGATGTGATCTTCCACTCGCTTGAACCTTAGAATTTTCTCTTAAAGATGATGTGATGGATGGTGGATGATATCCATAAAGTGCCACAATGGGTCATTTTTGTTACAGATGGAAGAAGAACATACCACCATTCAGCAGAAAAACTACTCGACCTATTGTGTTTGTTTATCGTACACAAAACAAAGATATCCTTCCAAATACGGTCGGGTGATCTCGGCCGACCATCGATTGAGGATGATAAGATGAGCTATGAGCTAGCTGAGTACCCAAACAAGAAAATAACTCCGTCCAAAAAAATTTTAGAAAATGGACTGTCGTCACAATAACCCTTGGCTTCCATGTAGCTGAATTCTATCCATAAATGTAGTAGTTAAATCGTACTTGCTTTAATGGATGAGATAATGCACAAAAGTGTGCATACTTGGTAAGTTCATCAACTACCACCATGATGACACTCTTCTTCGGACTTATAGGTAAATCCCTTGATAAAATCCATTGAAATCTCCTCCCAACGTTGACTTCGAATGATAGTTGCAGAAGTCCTTGTGGTCTTAATTGTTTCCACTTTATTCGCCTGCAAACCAAACATCAGCCACAAACATTTGAATATCGTATTTAAGGCCATCCCAAAAAAATTTTTTCTTCAAATTTCCGTGTAAGTTTTTGCAATCCCGAGTGTCCCCAGGGAGAAGTGTGTAATTCCGGGTGGAGAATATTTTACGAGATTGGAATTTCCACAAATATAAGCGATCTTTGTACCATAAGGAATCATTTTTCCAAATAAATGTAATTTATGTACTAGGGGATCTTGGGCTTACAACTTTTGGATGAGTGTCCATACATTTCCTTGTCCTTTCTTCCATTCATCTCTTGCTTTCCGGCTTATCCAACTGCTGGATAACAGAAATGGCATAAAGCAATGCTTCCACCCTTCATCCTTTCTTGGAGAGTGCATCCTACAACAACATTAAGCTTTCTTTTTTAAAGATTATTTCAAGTCAGCAACCCAACATCTTTGTGACCCATTTTTGCTGTTTTTCCGATGATAGTCTTTTAGTTCCAAAAAGTGCTTGCACAGATCATCATGACCGCTTACCTTGAAGTGCCTTCCTCTCAATAGGTAAGTTCCCGCTATTTTTAGTATGCATGCAAACATTGCCAAGATGTCCTTCTCAAGAAATAGGTTTTGGGAATATTTCTTCCTTGATCGGGACGACTTCTGTGCCAACGGGGTCTCTTCTAAAATAAAACCGCACCCGATTCCATTTCCCGAGGCATCACATTCCACAACAACAAAGGTTTCTTTAAAGTCCGGCGTAGCTAAGACCGGTGCTAGGCACACGGCTCATTTTTTAAGACGTTCAAAGGCCTTAGCGTTTCCGTGAGTCCATGAAAATTCATCTTTTCTTCAATAATGTCGTTAGAGGTGTTCTTATTCTCCCACAATTCTTAGTCAAACCTGCGATAACATCATGTTAAACTTATAAAACTTCGCAACTTCTTTATGGTTGTGGGGACCTTCCATTCTTTAACGGTTTTAATTTTGTTAGTATTCACTTTAAATAATTTCTCATGTGAGATACAATATGACCCATTCACCTCTTGTACCCAAAGAAATACTGGATTTTTTTTGTATATAGTTAAGCTTTCCCAGAATAGTTTACACCCCTTTGCCAACATGTTCAACATGATCCTTCAAAGACCTTGCAGATTAGCATATCATAAAAAAATACTACACAAATTTTCTAAGGAAGTTATTTGAAATGGAACTCATCAACCTCTTGAAATGTAGAAGGTGAATTGGTGTGCCAAAAGGCATGACCAAAAATCGCAATGACCCTCATGAGTTCGAAATGTTTTTAAATATCTTCATCATTCTAATTTGATGATATATCTCGAACGAAGATAAAATTCCAGTGTAAAATAAATTTCTCCATGTAATTCATCCAATAATTCATCAATCACAGAATGTGAAATTTGTTTTTAATGGGTGAGCTTTCATTGTTTCTATAATCCCAAGGACATTCGTTAGCATCCATCCTTCAAAATTAAACACAAGGTGATCGAGAAAGAACTTTGACTAGGTTGAATCATGTAATCACTTTCAACATTTTCAACCACACGTTCAATTTCGCTCTTGGAAGTAAGGATATTCATACCGATGTTTGAGTACACTGAATCAATGACTAGCATGATCATGATCACTTAATAGGTGGGAGTCCTTTGGGAGTTTCAAACACCTTGGAATGATTGTCCAAGACTTGTTGGAGACTTACAAAAATAGATGATTTGGATACAAGAAATTCCAGAGAGCATAATTTGTGGCAATTACGCCTCGTTGTTCTTTCTTTAGAAGCTTTTATTATGACATTAGAGCTTATTATCTTTTCCCGTCTCTTCAATACCCTTTACCCGACTTTCCTTTCCTTCGAAAAATTTTTTCAAGAAAAGTTCTGAAAATTAAAAGCTACCGTCCCCAAAGATTGCAACCATTGTACTCCTAGTACAACATCAAGACTTCCCATAGGAATGGAAAGCATTGGACTCAGTCAATACATATTCCCCCGTTTAAGTTAGCTTGATATTATGGAATTTCCAAAGCAATTTATAGTTTCGTATTTGCAACCATCACTTGGCATTCTGGTGTTAAGATAGGAAACAATTTAATTCCTTGGCTACCTTACAATGAATAAAATTATGGGTGCTACCCCGAATCAACTTTCAACACTATTACCTTTTTCTTCTTAATTTGTCTTGCTATTTTGAGAGTTTGAGGAGGGTAATTTCGCTGCTACATTACATGGATATGTACAGATTCATTTCTTCCTTCTATGGCCGGGTTCTGTGGGCATCCTTCTTTTTCATTTTCTTCCTCTTCACAATCTATGTAAAATAATTTCTTTTCACAATAATTTTCATGACCTTTTGGTGTATTTGATATCACAAATCAGTGAAAGCCCTTTTTGCTCTTTTTCTTCCAATTATCAGGTGCTTTCAACCTTGTAGGTTGTGTGAAATTCCAGTAGCAAACACTTCTTCATAGAATTGAGCAGCTTCTTGTCGCCATTATTTTACATCTCATCCTTTTTCCAACTCGAATGCCTTCTCCAATGAATCTCGGTTCCAAAACACGAACTTCATGTTGATGTTATCCTTTAAATTTCCTATGAAGAGATCGATCCTGTTCCTCCCTGAATAATAGTTACCCTTATATTCAATTTTTGGAAGTCTCCAATGTGCTTCGCCCCCACCAAACCCTTTATCGTGAGATTTATCAATTGGCTGTGCGAAGGTGTTGTTTTTTGTATCCTCATAATGTGCTATCATTTTCTCCGTAAAACCGACCAAGTGACAATTACGGAGCAAAGCCATCGATACCATACAAATGTATTTTGATTTCTAAAATGTAAAGTTGAATGCGACTTTTGTGTGTTTTTGGTACGTTATGGAGATCAAAAATATTGCTCCATCCGTAGTATCCATGTTGCTGGTGATCCTTTCCATCAAACTTCCTCATATCCATTTTTGGAATATGGTGGTTCTTCCGCCAACATTAGAGGTTATGAAATCACGATTAACATTTATTTTGTTCTCATCATGAGGTTCTTCTACTATATTTCCGCCATTAGGAATCGTTTCTTGTTTTAAGCTTGTCATCAAGCCTTCCATGTATGCTTAGATCATTCTTCCATGTTTTCCAGCAGCGATCATGTTTTCATCGATCTTAGCTTCCATGTCATCAACTTTAGCCTATGCCCACTTCCATGCCATCCATCTTAGCTTCAAACCATCCATCTTAGCTTCCATGCCTTTCTTCAAACCTTCCATCTTTCACTTCCACGCCATCCATCTTAGCTTCCATGCCTTTTCAACCATCCATCTTCACTTCATCACTTTCTTTCAAAACTTCTGCTTTCATTTCTTGTTGCTCTTTATGAATGAAATTCTTGTTGCACTTGCTCGTAATTTTGATAGATCATGTTGCAATTCTTCATCTTCATGAGTCATGGTAGAGTTTCTTCTCGAAGTGCTTAATGGTGTTGAATTCTTTTTTAGGGGGCCATTTTAGAATCCAATATACCTATTTCAATAATATGTCTTTGGAATCAATTCAACTTGATTCTTCAAACAAGACTTATGCAATTCGAAAAAAAAATACACACTTTACTTGCTTTTGAGGAGCTCGATATTGAAATTGAATTATCTCTCGTAATTGAAAATATTCAATATCTAAAATTCAGCCCCGTAGTAGCCTCCTCCAAGCTTCTTTTCAAATGCCGCTCTGATCTAATTTGGATTCCAAGACAAAGTTGTGTCCAATCTCCCACAATGACCGAATTTTGCACCGGTTCGTAGAGAAAACTTGTAGGAATTGCCACGTGTCACTGTTTCGTCCTTTGTCTCTGAAATTGGATAGCCAAGAAACCATATTCTTATTTACTTGTGACCACTTTTAACCCGCACTGAACCACTCTCCCAGAGAGAGAGTTATTGAACTTTTCCCACGATCACTCCTTGAGATGAAATTCGTGAGCTCGAAAGCACTACCTTCCCGCGCATCATATCTCCAAATATATTACAATCAAGCTTCTGAAATTTTAAAATTTCTACATTTCAGCTTCGGCACCACATGAATTTTCAGATTCTGAACCTTCGTAGAAAAACTTTATAGCGAAAATTCCACGATGACCTGTTTAGGAGCTTGGTATACCTAACTTCCACAGATGATATTCCAGTACATGAACCAAGCTCTAAAATTTTTTAGAAAATCTACTCGGGATTAGCTGCAATTCCTAAAATTTCAGCTTTCAAAACTTCGTATAAAAAAATTACAGCGAAAATGCCACGATGACTCGTTTGGAGCAACAAACTCAGAATCTGAAGCTCACACGTGTCAAGTTAGGGGTCCGCTCAAAATAGAAGAAAAGAGATACAAAACGTCTTAGAAATAAGCTACTTGAGGGGGCAACCTTCAATACATTACACAAATACAATTCTTGGATGATCTAATTTACAAAACCTCCTTTTTCTATATAGGAGTCCATGGGGCCATAATGTAATCCCTGCACAATGTAACCATTTCCACTCAACAATAATTTAAGGCACAATAATAACAAAATGGGGGTTACAAGGGTACAATAATAACAATAAGGGGTTACACTAACAATAATAAGGACTATACTAGTGATATAGGGACCCAATACAATTCCTCTTCAATTCTCGACCAACTATTCATCTCCTATGAAAATTCAATCCTTAAGGGATGTAATTAAAATCTTCGTATCGACCCACCTCTTCCTTCGGTTCATGTTGTTACTATGGAAAATCACTTCTCCTTTAATACACAGCCTTATGCCTTTGACCTTTTTTTATTACTCGTTCATATTTGGAGCAAATTCAAATGCGAGACTCTCATTCTAATTTTAAGTCGGGTTGGAAAATAAATCCATCCTCGTTTTCTAAAAATTTGATATGCTTCCGTGCATTTTTTCCAAGCTCTATGGAATGGTTCACACCATTATTTTCTCCCCCCATTATTTGCTTTACGTACCCCTTCACTAATTGCCGCAAAAAATCACTTGGCTTAACTGTCTTTTCCGTCATAATTTTGGAAAATATGCATGATGGTGTTAGTAGCTACTTCGGGTGATATCGTGTTTATAGAAATATATCAAATCGTAAAATATGTGGTGATATTATCATTTCTTCACTATTAATTCAACATATGAAAATATGACTTGGATACGATTCTAATTAATGAGATGATCAGCCATGAAAAGTTGTAATGATTAAAAAGTGTGACGTCACTACTTCAAATTCCAAGTTATGTCACAAATCAAAAAATGATTTTTTTTCCCCCCACCCACCTTAAATACACAAAGGTCATCTCAGAATACGAATGAAAATGATGTATTAACCACCATAATTGTCAAATAAATAAATAAACAATGTTATTTTGAATGAGAATTACTAGGGGGTGACTTGATTGATACCTCAAAGGATGTGTCAGTGATGATGATTAAGTTATTGTGCTTCTATAGTTAAAAAAACCTGTCCATGCCATATTCATCCGCATTGGATCATTTATTCTATATGAAATAGCAAACAGTTTCTCTGATGATGGTTGAATAAATTGCACAGTACTATTACAACAATTTATCTTATTTACGATGAGCCGGGGCACAAGAGGAAATACCTCGATAGGGTTTTCACCCTCGACTCCATCTAATTTCCAAAGACTACAAACTCCCACACCAACCATGTGTTTGCCTACTAATCTCCTCGCAATACCAACAAGTGAGTGCTCAAGTCGGCGACGGCATCGTCGTCATGGGTATGAAGAGCCCTATTCCTTCCAAGATCCATGAACCGAACCTCGTTGAGGGATCCCCTACCGCGGAATGCGTATCTGATTTTGCATCAAAAACCCTTTAACAAAGGCACTTGCGTAGGGCTGGAAGGAAGTAGTCACATTCTCAACAAAATTTTCTCCATCAATCCCAAATACTTCATTCCGTTCGAAATGATTGGAAAATTCGTGGAAATATATGAAAGAACATTCCATGATCTGCAAATTTTTAGATCCTGGGCCCTTAAAGAGAAGATGCACTAATTTGGATTTAGCACAATGGCTCCACGAGGGAAATTTGAACTTCAAATCCGAGCCAAGGATTTTTTCACTATCATATTTGAAGACTGGAAGATCGGAACAAAATCTTAGAGAATGGGCCTTACTCATGGGTAATGTGGGTATTTTTCTCTGATATCAAAGAATAATACAACCCGCAGAAGGATAGAATCACTACCGTATAATTGGGTTCGACTATACCTATTACCATACGACTTCTTGGAAATTCATAGAGACATTGTAAAAGGTATCGTGAACTCTATAAGATAATTTTTCAAAATGTCTAAGATCACTAAGTGTTTGAACTATGCAAGATATGTTATAGGATTTATGCTCTGAGAACATATCCTAATCCTTCCCGAATCTACGGATCTGATCTATCATGATACCACATGGATTCAACCACTTGATTATGAGCATGTCCTTATTAAAATGTTTCAGATTTCCAAGGAGTATGGCCACCCTATTTAGATACTTCTCCCCCACTAACCCTCGTAGAAGAAGCTAGGGTTGCAAGACACCCTCCGGTCGATGAGGGTTTCCATCATGTGCATGGAAGACACACAAATTTCAATCGACCCTAGTTGGACAACCTACCAACCGGCTTGGGATCCAGTGTCCTCCACCCAAAGCTTCCCAATCCACAACATACATCAAATCCAATGAATCCATTTGGATTCAACAATTCCTAGGACCTTTGGTAGTGGAATATATAGCCTTTGTTTGGACCCAACGTATGTCATCATCATCTAAGGAGATACCCTAACTTATGGATAGTGACAAGCTTCACCATCCTAGAAAAAAATATGCATACCAAGAGAAAATCCCAAACACACTCAAAGTACATCACAAAAGCAAAAAGTGTTGATAAATACAAGCAAGATACTAGAAGTAGAAGAGAAACATGGCCAAAGAAAACTCCAGGAGAAAATAGGCCGGGGAATTTTCAAAAACTGGAGCAAGGGGACATCAAAGAAACCTGTGTGACCAACCTCCCACTTTTGACATCTTTTTAATTAATGGTAATCCCATCCGGCCACATAGACCCCGATTTACAAGGTATATGCAAGGAGAGAAATTTTCTAAGCATCACTCTCCTAGACCTGTGAATTCAAAAAGTAAAGGGAAATCCAATTAAACAAATTATTTGAAAATTTGGAGAATTGTTGTTGAATTTAGTGCAATGACAATTGGCGACTACTTCGGTATCCATCCAACTCCCTCAATGAATATCATATCATGAACATAAGGGACTTTGGGCAGCCTGGTGCAGTTATCCATTCTCTTAAAGATATAAAACAGAAAGACATATACCCTAGATATGTCTACTACAAGAAACTGAGATTTTTAGATGGACAAAGCACAGAATGATATCTGGTGAGCAACCACAGAACAACTGTGCTATGATTGCATAAAGTGGGTCATAAGGTGTAGAATTTTTGGGACCCTATAAATCTATAACAGTAGACCCAGGGCAACAATATTTACCTTATAGACCTCTTTCAACTAATCAAACAGCAAACATGGAAGAGCCTTAATTACAGATATGACCTCACATGTCGGGGACCACATAGGTCAGACTATTTACTTTTCAATCTAAATCTGAATTTTAAGTACCTATGTGTTAATATCATGTTAATTCCACTTGTTGGGTATTTTTGAAGCTTCAATATTAATATCATAACATGTATAATATATTGTATATTGATATTTTTCTATCAGAATTTTCTTCCGAAACTACAATGTATGTCAAGGAAACTATTTTCAACCCAATTTAGTAGAAATTGCATGAGGTCGAGGGATGTAATTATGTGATTAATAGATTCATATATGTACAAGTAAGTATATGATTTAAAGAAAAAAAAATGTGATAAAATATAACTCACATTTCACAAGAGCCCACATAGGGCATAGAGAAATTTGATAAGGTGTTTTGTTAAGGCACACCTCGATGAAAAGTTCGTTGTTTGATACCTCACAGAACAACCAACCATGAGTATTGGTTGGTGTGGCCAAGTTCAGGTCTCGATAGTTTCAATTTTTTTTTATATTTTATATTTTCTTGGGTTGAAGTTTCTAAAGCCACAAGTTATTCATCCCATTTTTGAAGAGAATAGCAAAAGAATAAAAAACCTCACATTTCACAGCATTGCATGACATAATGGATGGAATAAATTTATTTCTAAACCTAGTAGCGAGGGATCACAAGGTGCATTTTTGGATGTTAACTATTCTCTCTTAGAGATGGATTCAATAGATAAAAACATTTTCTCAATGTATCTACCCATCCACAAGAAACAAATACATAAAATGAGATTTTGCAAAAGAATTATCATTATGGGGAAACACACATTGGTAAATAAATAAAGTGAAAAAATAAGAAAAACACACATTAGTAAATCTAATACAGCATTAAGTAGCTAGGAAAATATATTTTAAATCTAATGGTGATGGAAATTAGTTTAATGATTAAACATTTCCGTAGCGACCATTCACATGGTATTGTTTTGTACCATTGATATAACGATAAAATATACTTGCAGATAATTTACTATGCTTTAAATGATGGAATATTCTTATAGATGCAAATGGATATTAGGAAACCTTACCCAAATCAGAGTGGTAGAAATTTCTGCTCAAAAGGTGAAAAGAGGGGAACCATGTTTAATAGAGACAACCATGCACTTTCCCCAAAACCACAAAAAAAAGAACCAAATATCAACTCCTAATATTATAATTTATCATTTATTAATACAAAAACTTATAATAAATCATAGATATTGTACTGATTCGAAGTTAGCAAATGGAGAGCTCAAAATCAATGAGAGAATATCTACTAAATGCAAACAGAACTATTAAATATGCATATATCAAGCAAAATATGACAAAATTTTCATCCCCAATTGCTTCATCTAGCAAGGGAACTTAAAAACAAAGGGGCTTCATGAACTTATGTCCTTAAGAAAATAATGCCTAATACCTTCACATTTCAAAACATCGTGAAAAGGGAGGGAAACAAAGTTTTATATGAGCCTTCTAGGATCAAGGAGGAAGACACTTTTTCAAGATGTTGAAAATAAAAGGTGTATTCAATCTATTTTCCATGAATCCATAGGATGGAGCACACTTCGCAACAATATTTATAGTGAAGGGAAAATTGTGTTTTTTACCATGAGAAGAAAGAGTTATCCCTTACCTATGGTTAATCTTAAATCTATCGACCTAGGAAGGTAATGTTGAGGAAATTAACATAATAGAGGATGAATTCATATAAGAGTTCAAGTTTCTTGTTTCCATGCAAGATGGAAATTCCACAGAGACAGTCGTCAGACAGATAAATGAGTGAGATGGTATTTGGAGGAAGAGGACATTCACCATCTACAAATACTTGAGAGAGAGGATGATATGACTTAAGGGGAAAACATATTTTTCACAATATAATCCCACTCCAACACTAATACACAATTTCTTTCTCTACCTCACATAATTCATGGTTATGTGATGTAAAAGTGTACAATATTTAATTTTAGCTTGTTTTAAATCAGTGTATCTACCTCGGGGCCCTACCCCTCATAAATGTTTCCAATTGAATTTTATTATTCCAATTTTTTGAGTGTTCACATGACCCTCCATCACATGGGTTACATACTTACCAATGTTCAAGAACAAGCCATAGCATGCCCATTTCCATATCATTATTTTTTATTATTTTATCAATATGACACATTCTCCATTACCAATGCCAATTCAACACTAATTATTTAAGAAAGTGTTTACTAGTTAGTATGACCCATATGATCTGTTTATGTTTACATATTTTACTTAATGTTGCTATTATATTTCTTTTCCATGCCACATGACCATATCTCATATTTTAAAACTAATCATTTTCTTCAAAATGAAATCCACAATTCCTTTAATGTATCGTTCATATTTAACTATTTTTCAATATGTATTTATTTTTATTTTTTCAATGATTCCGTCCACCATTTGGATTAAGAGGAAATTTTTACAGTTAGATGATTCTCATGCTTACAATTAATTTGAAAGCCATGGAAATTCCATATAGTAAATGTGGTGCCAAAATATTTAGAACATCTCACGTAAGTGATTATTTCCATTTATTTATAGTGATTGAGGATTGGCATTGTACCTTTCATCATGTCTTTTTTTTTATATGTAACACATTTGTATTGTTCCAAAACACATAATCAATTATCTCTAAGGAGATCCAATGGAGAACATATAATAGGAAATACAATTAGTTGATCCAATATAAAAAAACTACCCACTTAGGTATGTATAGCTTAAACCTCTTTCTATCTTTTTTGTTTGTAAAAACTTTTCATTATTAGGTGATTGTCAAGGACTTAAGATTTTGTGCTTTTAACTTCATGTGCAATGATGATGATTGTTATGTTGCTAGAAATATGAGGGTAGTTGATTTTACCTCATTTTTTGAGTGTAGAAATGAAATTGGTTAAGTTGAAATAACGTGTTTTTTTCAACAGTTGCTCTCATAGGTGGGAATCATGAGTAAAATAGTCACAAAACAATTGTAAGGGTAACACACAAGCCAAGATGAAAAACAGGAAAACGAATAGGTTGTAAACCATCAAAAAACAAATCACATGAAGTGATATTACAGTTACCAAGAATGGATGATGCATTAAGTAGGCACTGAAGAATCCAATACAAATTGGCCATTCCTTGATTAAAACCTCGCATCAAGACATATACTCTACATAGGGGAAATGTTTTACAATGTAATAAAGCAAACAGAAGGATACACGGAAGGGCTGTTTGTAATTAATTGATGAAATTAATATTATTTCAACCTTACTTGCAGGTAAGAATGGCTTTAGAATACCCATGTTTTATTATGGTGTAAGTGTGTTCATACATGGAAAAAAATATGAGATGAAGAAGCTACATCAATATTATATAAGCAGAAGGACAGATATTTCTATAAGTTATGAAATAACTTATGGTTTTAGAAACCCATTAGTTTGGAATGGGAGATTTTTCTAATACCTCCTATTCTAATCCATCCTGCTCCACACATATTTTATATTTACATAAAGAACAATACCACTACTATTATTCTGTAAGTAATTCACCATCATAAGCATCCACACTATTTTGAATCCATTGGAATGTTATAGCTATGTGACAAGCAAGATTATTTATAATTGTGTAAAAATATGTAAGTTGAAATAAATAAATAATTAAAAAATAGTTTGTTAAATTAATTAAAATCTATAATTTATGCTCTGTGAGTCAAAATATTCATCCATATTTCATTTTTCCTTAGATTTCCATGATCACATCAAGCTCAAATAGAATTATCTTCAAATCTCACTTTCAGAATGTATTCATAATGTCCTCAATGTGTTATCCCAAAATATATTCTTTTCAAGACATCCTCTATGCTTTTCTTTTAGAAGATATACAACCCTTTAACCAATGTGAGGTTCTAGGAAAAGAAAAAAAAAAAAGTCAATACTACCTTTCAACCTAACATTATTCAGCAAAATAATTACAAACAATACTTTAATATAAAATTAATTAATAATACATTGCAAAGAAAAGAATCTATAAAATATATCAATGAAGATTATTATCTTGACAATGTATCTTACAAATATTCATTATTTTTATAGAGAATTGTGAAGTCATTAATGGTACATAGCTAAGTAAATAATTTTTTTCCATTTGAAAATAAATAGGAGTGAAGAACACTTTACTCCTCAGTCATGCCTCTTGCTAAAGGTATCCCTCTTCTAAACTGACGCTCTAATAAAAAGAATGTTAACGAAAGTCTTTTTTCACCAATAACAATATTTTGTTGTCATTATCACATATAGAAAGGACTAACTATTTAAAAGTAAATTTTCCTTACAATATTAATAACGTTCACATACATAATGTTACTTATATATATATATATATATATATATATATATATATATATATATATATATATATATATATTTAACTTTAAAGCATTAATATTTTTTATTAATTTTTTATTATATTTTAGATTTTATAATCACTTTTTATTAGATATTTGATATATCTATCCTATATCTACACATGAAAATGATTTCAATTTACAAAAATAAAAAATAAAAACCGAAAAGTTCATTACATGAAAGCATAGCTAAACAATCATTCAAAAATAGTTAAGTTATTGTTGCAGTTATTAATTTTTTAAAACGTCACAAGCCATAAAATAGTAATACCACGTAGCAACATGGTTTTAAGGAATGTGTAATCAAAATATTGTTTTAATATTTTAATAGGATTCTGTGAAAATATAACTTGAAATTTTTTCCATGTCGCTGTAATCATAGGATCTTGTATTCTTAAACTGATCACTTTTCAAATGAACTACAATTCCCTAATGTAAAAATGATTTAAATTTATGCTACTATGTATTTATTTTATTTTTCAATGGATCCTGTTACCACCATTTCAGTTTATTTTTTCAACGGATTCAAATACCACCATTTGGGTTGGGAGATAAATTTTTACCTTGATATATTTCTTGTTTAGACTTCATTTGAGCCATCGAATTTATATAATGAATACAAAAAAATTCTAGAAACATCCTTTTGTCGCATGATTGGAAACTTACTTCTATATATAACTTCATTTATTTTTCATCATGATATCAAAATGCACATGCATCCACAAGGCAGATACCAAAATCCATCATTTCAAGAGATCCACTACAGAATATATAATAGCTGCTAATATATTATCCAATATAAGAAACATCCAATTAGTGTATACAGTGAAGATTACCGTTGGTTTGGTAAACCTATAATTATTAAGTGGCTGTGAAGGGACTTATGACCTTGTGCTTTTAACTCTATGAACGAGATTTCTATGTTGCTAGCAACATATGTAGTTGATGTTACCTCATTTTTTGTTGAGTGAAAATGAACTTAATATTGGAAATAAAGCAGTTTGTTTTAACCTTGCCGGTTTGTGTAGAATTTACAAGTATCAATACCCACAAAACAATCATTACAAACCAACACATGGGCCAAGATGAAAACTATTAAAAATGGATAAGTTTTTCTAACCATCACAAACCCAAAGCAAGATTATAACTACCAAGAATGGAGTAGCCATTTCATGGAAGTAATCCAATACTAATTACTATATTAGTTGGTGACAACTTCAGATCAAGACACACACTTTGCATAGGCAAATGTCATAATGTAAACGGGCAATCTAAAAGCAACATGTCAATACTAGGCAAGGGTTCTAATCAATGGATGAATGATTATTATTTCAACCTTACTAGGCAAGAATATACTGGAGAATATCTATGCTCAATTATGGTGTGAATGTGTTCACACATGTACAAATGTAAGATGAAAGAGAACTATATGAATATCTCAAGGTGGAGTGATCAAGCTCAAATTTTATTATTTATTTGCAGTTGTGGGTGAGGCATTTTAATTATTTGGTTAATTTTAATAATTTCAAGAGAGAAAAGTGCAAAGGTGAGATTATTGCTATGGTCTTTTAATAACAAAAGATGATGGAAATGAATTAGTAGCAAAATTTATATAGAATTGCCACCAGATTTTGTTAGTCCACACCTGTATAACTCCACTAGACTTGTTGAGATTTTTTAAAGAGAGATTTTTTAAGTCGATTTAAAATCCATATTTACGCATAAACAAAGTGATTAAAGGGAAGAAGATGGTTTTGTAGAGAGTGTAAGTGAGGAAAGTTTGGAGAGTCATAAAGGGCCAAGTACGTAGGAGAAGCTTTCCATTTTAATATTTAGCTATAGTATTTTTATATTTTTATATCTATAGTTGATTGAATGGCTCTTCCTCCTTCATGTAAATTTTTTTCTTAATGTTTTCATGGTTTTATTTGAAGAAAATTGGAGCATTTTCAAATGGATTGAAGAAATGAGTTTTTATATGCCAGGATCTGCTTTCTAGCAGAATCTCGGCATCATTTTGGTATCAAAGCGAGGGAAGGATACCTATTTTGAATTTGCATATATATATATATGTGTGTGTGTGTGTGTGTGTGTGTGTGTGAAATATGTATAGGTTGTGTGTAAGGGTGCGAACGCAAGAACGTTGGTGTATGCAAAAGCAAAGGCAATAAACGCCAAAACAAGATGTATTCTGGAGTCTACGTTGTTGGTCCAATGTGTTGGATTTCTGGAGGAAAGAAGACGAGATTTGAAGAGTGATTTGGGTAGTGTTTCCTCTTAACTGCTGGACTTTTTATCACTGGTAGCACAAGTTTATCCCCTTCTCTGTTAATTGGGCAATTCCTCATCACTCTGGTCGAGTTTTCCTATTGAAAAGGAAGCCGTGCCATATTATATTCATCTTTGACGAGTTTTATAGCAGAGTAGCCAGAGCTACAGACCAAAGTATATGTATTTCCTGGTCGTTGATTGAAGGAGTGTGGTGATAGGCCTGGCTAGAGTTACTAGCAAACATATATTGTTCAGCCAACACATATCAGTTACTAATGCCAAATGAGGTTGCAGGATTAACATATGAGTCAAGTGCCACAACGTGAAAGTGTTGTCACGTTGTAATTCAAACCATGAGGTATGAGCAGTATTGTGAACTAAACGTTGTAGCTGGAGTGGTGAGATTTACTGGCAGTGTTCTATGCTACCCAAAGGTCGTGTTCTTCCTACGATGCCAGTGCATGCTACCCACTAAATCATGGAAGCGATGGAGGTGTTAATGTCAAGTAAAAATGCAGGTAATTATTCCTTAGACAACATATTTGAATATAAATAAATTCTGATGTTTTCTGAGTTTGATGGGATTGACTGTAAGCTGGGAAAAAGAGTGCAGGTGTGGCGTAGCCAGAGCCATAGGCCAACATGAATGTGTTAGTTGTTGTATGATTAAAGGAATGCCGTGGAGGTAGGGTAGCATTATGAATTAAATGTTGTAGTTGAAGTCACAAGGGACCATGGCTTGGTTGACGTTCTGCGCTCAAATTCATGACAAAAACGATGTCAAATGCCCGAGTTGATTGGTCAAATGATATATTTCCGAAGATCAAAGTAAAATCTAGCTTAAAATGGTTTTAAAATGCATTGAGAAGCTACAAAAACCTAATTGTGTTATGAAGTTTGATGTGTTACATGCCGCAGGTTGTAATTGCAATAAACATTGACATGATATATGTGTGCAGGTTACATTATCTATACAAAGGCAAAGTATAATCTTGCTTATAGTGGTTTCGAATTCGTTGAGATATGGTTCAAACCATGGTAAGGTTAAAATGTATAATTTGTCAACATTGTATGCATGTGGTCGAAGTTAAATGAGTTACGTGGATGTAACTATGAAGGTTGAAATTGTTATATATTTTTTTGATTTAAAATTCATGTTATTCAAATCCTTTAATGGATTCCATTTTGTAAATGATATAGTTCAAGTGGGGTTCAGAAAGAAATACCATTTGGAAAGGAATAGATGGTATGTGGTCTCGAGACATTTACATCAATTGTGGTAAGATGCTTGCGTAAGGGAGTTAGAGATGGTTGTTAAATGGTGGTATGGGTTGATGATTGTGAGCATGGTTGGAAATAATGTAAGTGAAAACTGAATGATTTACGATTGCACTATTCATTTTTTATAAATAGTGCGAGTCAACATTCAACTTATGCAGTGAAATATGTGGGTTTTGACATTTGCGTGAATGGAATTTGTGTGAAGTTGGTGAATGGAAATAGTTCTTTTTGAAGATTAATTTTTTTTTAATGAGAATTGCAGAGTATGCATGTTTGATGAAGAAATTGAAAGGAGATTAGACTTTGAGTTTGAAAGATGATCGTACATGGAGATACAGTGCAGTTGAGAGACAGAATAATATCACACAGAGATCTTGAAGGTGAGATGATATGTTTTATTTTAACTCTGGTTTTTGAAGATGATATTTGAAAAATACAGGTTGCAGACAGTAGAAGGAAATCTCAGCAAACAAAGATCACAATTTTAAAAAAAAGTACTATTGAAAGAGACTAGAAATAGTTTATGAATGAAAGCAACATATGGGCAGAACCTTGAAGAATTCCAACGGAGATTGGATAAGAAGGACAATTGTGTGTAGGTGAGTTGAAGCCTAGAGGGAGCAGAGAGGATGCTCAAAGAGGTTCCAGAGAATAGGGAACCGATGCTTGCCAAAGACCAAGTCCAGAGAAAGGATTGGTGAGGTAAGTGGCAGCAGGGAAGACTTACTATTGCAAATACTGATGTAAAATTGAATGGAAAGTGAATGAAAATGTGCTAATCCTAGATGACATAAAGAGAAATATGCATGTTTATTTGAGGAGGTTTATTATGCATAGTGTGACGATTTATTATGCATAATGTGGATTCTTCATAGTTTGGTTAAGTTATTTTGGACAAAGCCTGTAGTGGGAAAAGAAGAATTATTTTGATTGGTGATTGGAAATATAATTGCTTGATGTTGTAAACCTATGTTTTTACCATCATGTGACGGCATTTAAGGAGGAGATATTCAAGATGAACACAATGTACGAGTTGTACATCATTCATTAAAGAAGTTGCTTTTTCTCTGTACACAGGTAAAGAGATGTGAATTGATGTTGCATGGTGTATATAAGTGCAAGGAAATGTTTGCATTAATATGACGAACTTGTGAGCATGCAAGTATTGACGGTGACAAAGATGGCACAAAGGAATAGAAACCATAGGGTTGAGTTTGCAGAAAGAAAGGTCTATTAATAACCTTATCAGGATCATGAGGTATGATACTTCAAGAAGGTATTCTTAAACATTGAAGATTGAGTGGTTTATTTATTTTCACCTTAAAATAAATCTTGGAAAACCTAAATTGCAATTCAACTAAAGACTTCAGTATCATGTGAAATGATAAGGAAAATTGATGATTTTTCATAAGAATGAAGTATTAAAGAGGGTGAAGATTTACATCCTAAATGTATTAGGGGTGTATGTTTATAACTTCAATTAAGTCAAAATATCCGCTATCATTATTATTGGGACAAAGCTTGAAGTGAAAACAGATGTTAGAGTCAAATGAAAGTTTGGATATTTTGAATTGAGATTGAGTATTTTTCACCTTAAATGAAAAATTGGTGTAAGTCTGAAGTCAAAGAGTCGTAAGATAGGTCCAAAGTCTGAATGTAATTGGGTGCATGATTGGCAGAGCCCGAAACCCAAATAATTGGTCGTTGTAACACATGAATTACTAAAGTGTTTTTTGCAGCAAGAAGGTTGCCAGAGATTGGTTCCAAGACAAAGAGAAGCCAAGCGTAGGAGGAGAAGTTGCATTTTGATAAATGACAAGTGTGAAGGATTGTGGGCAAGTGGATTAAATGAAGTCCACATGTGAACAGAGGCAGTTCACAAGGAAGGGGAAGATGTCTGTTGATAGTCATTTCCGGAGATCTGATGAAGAGTATGAACGAGAGAAGGCTAAGATAACAATTCACCTTGAATTGTTAATGGAGTTGTTGCAAGAAAATGTGAAAAACCAGACACATGGTTGGACCATGAGAAAGAAGGTGAAGTGGCAGAAGCTACACGCAAAGAGGGAAAATATAGTAAACATATAGTTGATGGAAGAGCTGAGGAAGCTCGAGCAGATGTTGAGTTGTGAAGAACTCAAAGAGGCTGAGTTAAAAATGAATGTTTCCATTTGTGGCCTGGACACATGGTGAAATTTTGGGTGAAGAGATCAGTGAAGAAGATCTCATGAACTATTGGGATAGTTCAGAAGCATTTGAAGATGTTTTGGCGAGGGAAACAGATGAGGCCATGAAGCCTTACATTTTTTCTCACAGTTTGTGTATGTTTGCAGGATGTGCGAAATACGATGAGCAATCTGATATAAATGTCACAAAGGAGAATGAAACTCTTGAGGTAAAGTCTGGTAGAGAATTCCTTTCAGAGAAGGAAAATGTTGATTGGTTACAATAGGAAGAAATCATAAATGACTTCTTATTTGGGGTAAGACAGCAAGTCGAAGCTGTTATGGAACAGGAACAAGGTGGAAATGCTGAAGAAAAATTCCAAGGAGGTAAACAAATTTATTTGTTTAATGGAATTGCTGACAAAAGTTTACAATGTAATGATGCTGTAACCAGGACAATTCAGGAAGATTTCCAAAGGAAAAGTGGAAGTAGTGATGAGATAGAAGAGAAATCTACAGAAGAACTGAATGAAATGAAGGATTCAGAGCAGCAAAGAGAGATGTCGACAAAAGCATCCAGTGAGATCACAAGGTCTTATGTTTTTAAGACTAATGATTTGTGTGTGATGGCAGGTACACCACAGGGTGTTGAACAAAATTTAAAGTTTGTTAAAGAAGAAGAGTTGAATCTGAAATCTATTCAAAATGATGATGAGATAGCAAGATCTCAGAAAGAAATGAAGACAAAGGGGTCTCATGGAAATATTCAGCAGAATATTGAAGCAGAGGAAGAAGGACCATCTAATGATTGGGAAATAGAAAAAGAAGGTATGGAAATTTGTGTGTAATTTCCAAGTTCTACCCTAGTTGACATTGTTAAGTTATACAAAAAGTTAGATCTTCAAAGAAGAGAGTTGGAAAAGCAGAGGATCTATTTTCAGGGAGAGTTGCTGAAAGACAAAAAACAGGGGAACATTTTTCAAACTAATGATGTGGAGGAGGGACTAGCTGATAGTCTCATGGAGGATTTAAGTCAGCATACTGATGTGCTGAAAGAAGACGAAATTTCCAAGCATCATACTGAAATGTTGCCAGCCGAAAAAGAGGCACTGAAGCCTTATGTTTTTTATTTTAATAATTGTTTTGTGAGTACAGGTTTTATTGCAGATGTTGGAGAGAATCTATTGGATAGAGAGATTGAACTGATAAGGTGGATAATGATGAAAGCATCCCAGAAGAAGCCAGCAGCAGTAAAACAAAGAAGAAGCAGCAAGAGAAAGACAACAGAAGATTGTGAAAGCATAGCCAGCGGGGCAATGTAGCATAAAGTGTGGAGATGTGGAGAAGAAGAACAGACAGAAGTAGTGACAAATGGAAAGTTGCAGCACAAGATATGGGATCTAGGAAAACGAAGATGCAAACACATGATCAGGCGATCATGATTAATTTCGACCTTGGGAGTCTGATGCAGGAGCATCAAGGCCAATTTTCATTATTTAATTATGTAATAAGGGGGGTGAGACATTTTAATTATTTTAATAATTAAATTGTTATTTTTAAATAAATTAGGAGAGAAATTATAAATTTGAGGATTTTTGTATATATTCTTTTAATAATTAAAAGGATATGAGTGAAGTAGGTTTAGGTAGCAAATTTAGGGAGTAGGAATTCTATGTATGGGAATTTGTTGAGTCCACACCTAAAATGAATCTAAATTAGATTTAGTTGAGGATTGGGTGGAGAAATTTGTGGGATGAAATAAATACATTATTTATGTATATTTAGGAGTGTTTTTGTGAGGAAAAACAAGAGCTGAGTGCGTGGGGAGTACAGGAAGAGTGAGGAGAGGTTTGAAGGGCCAAGAGCCAAGAGGCCGCTCAATGTAATATTTGGCCAGAAATTTTTTATATTTTTATATCTGTAGTTGATTGAATGGCTTTTCCTCCTTCATTTAAATTTTAAGCTGAATGTTTTCATGGTGTTATTTGAAGAAAATTGGAGCGTTTTCAAATGGATTGAAGCAATGAGTTTTTATATGCCAGGACCTGCTTTCTAGCAGAATCCCGCCATCATTTCCTTAGCGACTTTAGGAGTTTTCATTGAAATTTTCTTTGATTGTGTGTGATTAATAATTTTTAATCATGGTTGAATTACCAAGACAATCGCGTAGACTCCAGGGGTAACCCTTGAGTATACACCAAGCCAACTTGAAGGGCTACGAGCTCTGGTACAATAGTTTTAGCAGAATTAGATCAACAGAACTAGGAGAATCATCCATAGTTACTCATCCTGATTATCAATCACAAACAACAGAATATATTCAAGAGCCAATTTAAATTTCCGAAGTTACTGGTATTATTTCTTCAACTAGTGAATTAGCTGAAGAACCTGAAATTTCTTAGCCCAAAACTGAACCTGCTGTGTTGGAACCATCTTCATGATTTGTTACTCCAACTTCTAGTGATCCTGATTCACCTAGGGTAAGACATCGCATTACTAAAAACCTTCCTTCTGATCTCATATGTATTGAAGAACTTGTTGGTCCAAATGAAGACGTAGTTCTTCCTGAACCCCAAGAAAAATTGAATCTTAGGGAGCGTGAATCAATATTTTACAGTCCTTTTAGAAATGACGCTTGGTATTTATCATTGACATATTTTTTACAAAACGCAGGTCTTACTTATTCACCACCCCGAATTCCTTTTCACCCTACACCGAGAGGTTATCATCCTTCATCAACTATGTCGGGTGAGTCATCTATGTTTTCTCAATCTGTAGAAACATTTTTATACGGTGGTCAGTCTGTTCTTTCGGGATACCAGTTGCTCTTTGGTACTTTCTCAGGTGCAGCTCCTCAACCAATTGAACAAGAGTTATCATCTGGTAAAAATGGAACAAACACTGAAATGTTGAACATAGAACAGATTTTTATGATGTCTGGCAATATTCCAATCCTCAACCTGAAGGAAGTCAGTTACCGCTTGGGGGGAAACCTCAAGGAAGTCAGTTACCGCCTAGGGGGAAACCTCAAGCAATTCAGTTACTGCCTGGGGGGCAACCTCAAGGTAGTCAATTACCGCCCGGAGGGCAACCTCAGGGTAATTGTTTACCAGGTCAAACTGTAGGACAATATTACCTACCTAGGGAACAACCTCAAGGTCAATATCAAACTCAAGGATAGTACATACCTCAAGGTCAATATCAACCTCAAGGACAGTACATACCCCAAGGTCAGTATCAACCCCATAGTCAGTTGATTCCTCAGGGTCAACCCTAGAGTCAGTTTATTCCTCAGGGTCAATATCAACCCCAGATTCATTACATGCCTCAAGGTTATCAACCTCAAGGTCAGTACCCAATTCAAGGTTTTCAACCTCCTTCAGGTCAACCATTATTACAAGGAACTGGGACTTTACCAATTAATTATCAACCCTACGTTCAACCTGGTTATGGTCCTTCATATACACAACCTTCTATGGGTCAATACATCGAAATGAATATGGTGTGGGATCCATCTCAAATTCAACAGACTTTGCAACCCAATGTGTAGTTACCTAATCAACCTGGACAGCCCATAGGTTCTGGTCCAACCCAACAACTTGTCCAGCCTACCATTCAAGTCTCCGCACCTGGTTCTGTTCAGCAGCCTGGGCCTAGTACACCTAGAACTCCACCTCAAACTTCTGTTGCTGCTTCAACTTCCGTTCAACCTACCACACCTATTTCTGGAGTATCTGCAGCTCCTGTTTCTACTATCCCTGTATCAGTGAAAATTCCTCAAGTATCTATGCCACAATCAGGACCTACAATTTAAAATACGACCCAGATGCCTACAGGACAAGCTGGTACAAGTACAGTTCTCACTAGTCAACCACAATTTAATTATCAACCGTACCAGGGGCAGTATCAATTTGGATAGGCTACAAAAAATCCAACATATCAGTATCAGCCGTACCTTGGGTATACTTATCAAGTACCTAAACAACCCCAGTATGGTCCAGTTAATCCTAGTTATCCAGGAGGTTTCATGATTCCCAATGTGCATCCAATTCTAGGATATCTTTGATATCCTCCTCGTGGAACTGGTTTGATCACACAAGGTTATTGTAATGTCCCATTTTCAGGAACTTGCTACAACTATGAGAATATCTCAAGATATTCTAAAGTTGGAGCTCCTTTTTCCGAAATATCACAAGTCTATTCTAGAGATAGACCGTGGGGGAATTTTCAGGATATGTCACCTTCTAATGAAGGGTGAGGTCCAGAGGCTACCTGGCCCTTCATAGACTCTGTCTATAGATATGTGAAATTCCTTCCTCAGGAATTGCCCAAAGAATAGGGCTGCAGCAATGTAAGCACATGTATGAACATACAATGGAAAGATAGTGTTATTCTATTGAGCCATAGCACATGAAGAAGTAAATAGCTGAAAAATGAATAATATAGTAGCAAATGTGTACAATGCTTTGAGGATCCAATCACTCGAGCTTGGCAATGAAAGCCTCAACAAGACAAGTACATGAAATGAGACAAAACACTGCTATGTATCCATGCCCTAGCTATGACTTGGCAGTTAGGAATGGATACTGCTGCATACAATATGTAAATACAATGATATATCAATATCAGCTCAAATAAGAGGGGGGAGCAAGCTCTCAACCCCTGAAAACACTAGTACAACAATCCTTAGAAGGATTGGCTACAATAAATGTACAGAAATGGAAAACAAAATAATGCCGGAGTTGCTGGGAAGCGGAAAATCATAAAAAAAATAGGAGGAAATGGCTGAATGAGATCCTCAATCTGAAATGGCCTCCTCCAATGAGAAATATGAAGTGAAATAATGATTCTTTTACCTAAGATTTCACCCTCCAACTATCTGCAAACCCCTCACAGCAAATGCTCTCCAAGAATAACGCTGTCTAAGAGAGGGAATGTGCTGCATATGATGGTAAGTGGTTGGCCTGATGCCAAAGATGGTGGAATAAGCTCAAAAACTCCCTCACTGATCTCCCAAAGGAATGGAGACTCCCTTTGATCTGAAAATGGATTGTACTTGAAAAGGGTGCAAGGTATCCATTTTCATTTATGTAAATGAGTGCAAATACTCCAAATTTTAAATCTGAAAATGTGAGAACTTCTTATTTCTAATACAGAGATAGACTGTAGGGGCATTTACCGAATATGTCACCTTTCAAAGAAAGGATGAATCCAGAAGCTACCTGGCCCTCTTACAGACTCTGCCTAAAGAAATAATAGAAGTAAACACTCAGACTTAATTAAAATGACCTTACTCAAACTTGACATTATGTAGAATTTTTGCTTGGAAGAGGTGTATGTCTTTTCTTCTGTTTATGTGTTTTAAGTTTATTTGTTTTTTCTAAAACTTAACATTTATATCAGCAACATAATTCAGCCATAGAATAACAAAACACAACAGCAATATAATATAGGAGTTCACCCGAACTCTTGGGCTACATCTCCTTTGAGCTTCGTCAACATGACTAGACTCTTTGGGATTAAGGTACTTAAATTCTTTTACAAGCTCCACACTTAACCACAATTAATATGAAAATGATTCAAAGGGCTGAAAATACCATTTTAAATCCCTTTAATGGCTGTCCAATTCCTGCAAACAGCTTTAGGCTTCCATGGACACACATCCTTCTGTCGGTGCACTAAGCTTCTCTGAGGTTCTAAATGGCACAAACTCCCTCATATTTCTATTTTTGTCCCTGATACCACTACTTATTCATATAATAATGACCAGACATCAAATATCAACTGATAAATTGCTTACATTAAGCACAACATCCCCAAAAATGGCTCTCCTCGACGGTTTTCCCAGGGCTGCCCACGACTTCATATCAACTTATCGAGCTATATAAGTACTAAAAATGATCTGAAACCACTTCCATTGGTTCCAGAATGATTGAAATAGTCAATATGGAGTTTTTTTTCATCAAAAACGACCTCTGGCTGCTTCGGTTTCGCCTACACACTCTGTTTGGAAAATGGCCTCTAGAACTTAAACGAAGCTTTTCGGCTTTATAAAGTTCTTAACAGGATCCTAAAACCATCTAACCAGATTCAAAAGGCATGAAATAGCTAATAATTCCTATTCATTTACCTTAAACAGAGAAATACAGTCCAATACACAACCTTCTCCTTCCAGGCCCTGATGGCTCCTTCATCTTCTTCGATACTTAAACCTCTGAATATGACTTCTGTTAGATTTCAGACCTACTCCATTGAGTCCAGAAGGTCGAAGATACCCAAAATAAATAAATAAATTCACTCCAAAAGGATCTCCCATGTGAAAGATATGCTCCAAACTGTATTTTGCCCAATGTTAGGCAAAAATCCCACTAATTGTGGGCCAACTGTAGTTAACTGGAGCTAAAAGTGGAATTCTGCCTAAAATGGATGGATGGTACTAAAATTGGCGGAGCATTTTATGTTGGAAATTAATGTCATAGATCATGTGGCCGCACATTCCGCATTAACTGTTGGGGGCCAACCGTTACAACAGTTATAATAAATATAATTTCTGTGCTTCACATATCAAAACCAAAGGCCGTGGGCCAATGGTAAAGTTTAGTGCTTGTTAACCACAGGTCATGGGTTCAAACCACAAACACACAAAATTTTAATACACACCATTTCCATTGTGAACTGGGGGCTACGTGGGGCTTGCCACGTGGCAGCCTCTGATTGGTTCACTATTACACAGTCAACTCTCCAACCAATTGTAGAGGGACACTTGTCATAAAATGACTGGTCTACAGGGAATATTTCATAGAATATTCCAAGGAATATTCCCAAAATATTTCTAGGAATATTCTCGAAATATTTTTTTTTTAATATTTGCCAATTCTAAAGTCAAACTGGCCTTTTTTTTAACTGAAATTGAAGAACTTCAAAGTTGAATAACTTCTTCATACAGCGTCGGTTTTCAGTGCCGTTCATGGCATTGGGATCGTATCACCAAGGCCTATCTGGGTGCTCAGGTTCCAAATCAATTTGAGCACTTTCATTTTTGAGCTTTTTCCCGAGCTCAGATTTGAGCTCCTGATCACCCTCCTCTGAAATATAACGCCGGAAGTTGTGTTGAGAAACCCTCCCCAGCAACACCCAGCAACAATGCACAATAAACTGCGCTGATGAAGATAGATGGTGCTTGACCTCAATTTTTGAATATGGGGAAATAGAGTGCAATCCTCCAAGAGCTACTCAAGAAGGAGAGGAAATCCTAAACAGGAATTCCCTCGGCAATTCTTGCTAACCAGCAAGATGTTGCTGCAAGTCCACCAGACCAAAGATGAATAATACTCAAGATGATTTGCAATGGTAGCCTTTCCCTCCTTTTAAACAATGTGAGCTCCCTCTCAATGGACCCCACTCATTAGGGTTTCCTTCCTCTAGAAGCTTCCCTCCTTATCCCACTGCGCTGGCCCTCAATGTGCTCTCCACCTCATGCTACTGCGCAGTTTGACTTGGTCAAACTTGACCTAGCCTTCTTGTAAAAGCCCCTTTTCACACATGGAGGTGTGAAATAAAGCTCCAAATGTGATCCTCCCTCATGCCAAGAGGATTTTTATTCTCTATCCAAGGAAGAAATGGGTCTCCTACCCATTTTATTCATCTCCTATGTTAAAATGGAAAAATTAATGTTCCAATTTTCTCCATTAAAAATTGGGAACATTACAGTCCTCCCCTCTCAAAGATTGCGTGTCCTCAAGAAAGTGTAAGGATAGACTGATTTATTCTCTTCTCCTCTCCCTGTAGCATCCCTGTATGATGATCTCCTCCAAGGAAAGTGATGCCATCTCATCAGTCAAATCTTCACAATGCTCCTCCTCAGCATATAAGTCAGCTATCAAGCCATCATCATGTAAAGGTGAAATAATCAAGAAGATATCAAAGTGATGTCTAGAGGTCCCCTTGAAGAATGGAATCTGCAACAAAATGGGAACTATCCTTCCCGTATGGATCCTCCATCTCCAAGCTATGAGCCATGAAAAATGAGTTACCTTCCAGCTAGGCAACTCCTGAAAGCTGTCATCCACCTTTGGCTCTGGCAAAGTAGGTGGGATGAAAATTTGCACATGGTAAGCAATGTAGCCTACCCCTCGCTATCCATCTCTCCACTTATGATAAGTGTATAGTGTTGGCTATCCATGGGCTGCAATAAGTTTCCCCTCAAGTGGCAAGATGAGGACTATACCTCCAAAGATCTTTCCCCCAACACTGTCAATCAAGCTAGCCCAAGTATCTCCATATATGATGAGTTGGAAGTCATCAACATATGGCATCATCTCCATCATATGGCTCACCTCATAAAGAAACCAATGTGTAGTCAAGGTAACCATATCATGTCCCATGTTCCCCTTAGAACATGTAGTGCAAAAAGTGTGAGGAATTTCTCCCTCAAAGGACACACCCACATAATGTGTCTCTCTCCCAAGCATGATCCTCATAAAGATAGCTACATTAGAATCATAAGGAGCAAAAATGAGAATCAGACTTGCTGCCATGTGCAACAAATGAGAAGGACAATGATCCCTCAAGTGTAACCAGCGCAGCTTGACCCTCAACTGCAATAGAAACTGATAAGATAAGTGGCTTCTCAACCACTTGTATGCTGCTCCAATCTCCTCATGAGTATGGAGGAAGTGGAAAATTTCAGATGTGCAATGAACATATCCTCCATAACATGTCTCTTCCCCAAGTCCTCCTAGGGAATGACCATCAATCAGGTTCATGGCCTCATCTAAAACATGTGGTCTAGAAAAAATAATGCTCCTCCTTGGAGCATCATCATGCACATGTATGGTTAAGGGACATATACATACATCATATAAATGCACATGTTCACAGCAATGAATACCCTTACCATACTCTCTGCTCATACAAATGGAGTGGCTCATAAATGAGCCTCCTCTCATCCTCAAAGTGGAAAGAGGTGGTTGTGCTAACTCTCTCAAAGATTCATGTCTCTCCTCCCTCTCTATGTGATCCATGCATCTGCTCATATGCTGACATATATCCTCCTCGAAGCCCATCCAAAAATACCCCTCCATGAAGGCGTGGTATGCTCTCATAGAATAAGTGGGACTGAAAAGGAAATCTTCATGAGCTGCATGTAATAACTTATCCTTGAGCTTGGAATATTTAGGAAAGAAAATCCTGCCATGATAAAAGATGACCCCATCTCTGACTGAATATGCCTCCTCATGCAACTGGCCATCCAAGATCATGCAAGAAAAAAGATCCTTGGAATACTCTACCAACAGCTAGGAGCTCCAATATGGATCTAACCTCCATAGTGACAGCACTGGTGATCTCTCATGAAGGGCACCTGTCATATGGCCACCATCTTCTTTGACATCTCCCATGCCAAAGATACAAGTTGGAAGGCTGCTGTCCTCCCTCTACTGCTTCTGCCTCAGCGCAGAATCTGAAATGGAAGTGGATGATGCTGATGTTGAGAGAATGCTCTCTCTCTCCTTGAGTCTACCCCAGACTCCCAGCGCTGTATCAAGCTCCCTCTAGGTCTCCAACCTCCTGAAATCAATGATTGGTGCCCCAACATGTGAATAATATATCCTCCTCTACTGATCCAGTGGTCTCCCCGGAAAAATGTCCCGAAGCAGTGAGACATCATCATCAAGAGATGGCTGCATATATGAATGGAGAAAGCTCTCCATGCTTCCACTGCGCAATCCAATCACCTCCTTAGGTGCATCAACATCCATATATGAATAGGGATGTGTACTCATCATCTCATGATGCTGGGTCTTCTCCCTACTTCCTCCTTGTGTCCCCATGGTTCCACACCTCTTCAACAATGGCATAGATAAATCATGAGTTGTGCCTTGATCTCCATACATGAGATCCTGGGGACTTTCTTGCAAAGATGCAAGCATACCTCTCTGTGGAGCAAGAGCTCCTCTTTCCTCTGCATGAGGCACTAGATAAACTCCAGATCTAACAACGTTTTTGCCCTCAATATCTGCAAAATGAGTGGGCAACCTCCCAATGATTTGATCCCTTTTTGAAAAAGAGACCCTCATGCATCCTTGCTCAAAAGTATGAGAAAAAAGTTTCTCCTCCGGCAAAGTATGGTGCAAGTTTTCAGCCTTCCCCATTGTTTTCTAAGATGGTACTACGTTTTTTTGTAAGGGTTTTGTTTGAGTTTTTTGATTCAGCTCCTCCATGTGTGTCTCATGAATCCCTCTATCAAATATTTTCACTAATTCCTTAGTGAAATTTGCATAAGATGAAATGTTTACATTTCTCAAAGAAAAGGATTCAAAAGTCCACCAGGCAAAAGCCTTACCTCTCAAATGCAGCGCTGCAACTTTGATGGCTTCCTCTTCAAGGATTTGGTGTTGCTGCAAGTAGGTCTCTAACTCCTCCACCCAAGCTTTGGCTGAATATGTAGGTGAATCCTCAAAAGTAGATAGATGAAATCTATCCTGCTGCTCTTTCCCATTCACCTTCATCTTGCAAAACTCTGAAAAACTGAGATGATCCCGATATTTCTGATTTTGAGACTCATAATCCTCCAAGAAATCACTAAGGGTTTCCCTCCTAGCAACCTCTTCTCTTCTTTTCATCTCTCTTCCGGCAATCCTGGGCATGTGACTGCACTGTACAAGATGGTGTGTAGCTGCAGGCTCACACTCCTCCAATCCAGAGTTTGCTTTTGAATCAAACCCTCTAGGAGATTCCCTATACTTTCTCCAGATCTCCTCATACTCTTCATGAATCATATGTGTGGATTTAGGAAGAACCTGGGTAAGCTTATCCCCTTTTTCTTTTTCTTCTCCAAAAGATGGAGTTTTTCTCCTACTTATTTCTTTGTCTCCTTGATAAGAATAGGAAGTGCAGGGCTCTTCCTCTTCTTTCTGCATATCCTCCTTGGGGAGGCTCTTCTCTGCTATGAAAAAAGATGAGATTAAGCTCATATTCTTCATCATCTTCTTCAATCTTCTGATCTTCTTGGCGAAGACTCACAGGTTGAGCCAAGCAAGTTGCTCTGATACCACTGTAATGTCCCATTTTCAGGAACTTGCTACAACTATGAGAATATCTCAAGATATTCTAGAGTTGGATCTCCTTTTTCCGAAATATCACAAGTCTATTCCAGAGATAGAATATGGGGGAATTTTCTGGATATGTCACCTTATAATGAAGGGTGAGATCCAGAGGCTACTTGGCCCTTCATAGACTCTGTCTATAGATATGTGAAATTCCTTCCTCAGGAATTTCCCAAAGAATAGAGCTGCCGCAATGTAAGCACATGTATGAACATACAATGGAAAGATAGTGTTATTCTATTGAGCCATGGCACATGAAGAAGTAAATAGCTGAACAATGAATAATATAGCAGCAAATGTGTACAATGCTTTGAGGATCCAATCACTCGAGCTTGGCAATGAAAGCCTCAACAAGACAAGTACATGAAATGAGACAAAACACTGCTATGTATCGAGGCCCTAGCTATGACTGTGCAATTAGGAATGGATACTATTGCATACAATATGTAAATACAATGATATATCAATATCATCTCAAATAAGAGGGGGGAGCAAGATCTCAACCCCTGAAAACACTAGTACAACAATCCTTAGAAGGATTGGCTACAATAAATGTACAGAAATGGAAAACACAATAATGCCAGAGTTGTTGGGCAATAGCAACTCATAAAAAAAATAGGAGGAAATGGTTGAATGAGATCCTCAATATGAAATGACCTCCTCCAATGATAAATATGAAGTGAAATAATGATTCTTTCACCTGAGATTTCACCCTCCAACTATCTACAAACCCCTCACAGCAAATGCTCTCCAAGAATAACGATGTCTAAGAGAGGGACTGCGCTGCATATGATGGTAATTTGTTGGCCTAATGCCAAAGATGGTGGAATAAGATCAAAAACTCCCTCACTAATTTCCCAAAGGAATGGAGACTCCCTCTGAAATAAAATGCCGAAAGTTGTGTTGAGAAACCCTCCCCAGCAACACCCAGCAACAATGCACAATCTCCAGCTGAAACTACGTTGATGAAGATAGATGGTGCTTGACCTCAATGTCTGAATATGGGGAAATATAGTGCAATCCTCCAAGAGCTACTCAAGAAGGAGAGGAAATCCTAAACAGAAATTCCCTCGGCAATTCTTGCTAACCAGCAAGATGTTGCTGCAAGTCCACCGGACCAAAGATGAATAATACTCAAGATGATTTGCAATGGTATCCTTTCCCTCCTTTTAAACAATGTGAGCTCCCTCTCAATGGACCCCACTCATTAGGGTTTCCTTCCTCTAGAAGCTTCCCTCCTTATCCCACTACGCTGGCCCACAATGTGCTCTCCACCTCATGCTACTGCACAGTTTGACTTGGTCAAACTCGACCTAGCCTTCTTGTAAAAGCCCCTTTTCACACATGGAGGTGTGAAATAAAGCTCCAAAAGTGATCCTCCCTCATGCCAAGAGGATTTTTATTCATTATCCAAGGAAGAAATGGGTCTCCTACCCATTTTATTTATCTCCTATGTTAAAATGGAAAAAATAATGTTCCAATTTTCTCCATGAAAAATTGGGAACATTACAATTATCGAGACCCTAGCCATCGGTTACCGTTTATAGCAAATTTATATTTACCTGATATATTGCGCCTTATCAATGATCCTATCTTTTATCTTCCTTATTGGCCATTGATGCCTAAAAATTTTCTCAGTGATATTCCAAAGTTCGAGGGTAAGTCAGGAAAGGACCCATCTAATCATGTTATGACTTACCACCTCTGGTGTGCATCTAATTCACTAATCGATGATTCAATTCGATTGCGTATTTTTCAGAGAACTCTCATTGGTCTAGCTGCCAAATGGTACATTGAGTTACCATGAGGCTCATTTAATAATTTTAATGCACTAGCTACTGCTTTTTTAACCCATTTTCAGTTGCCAATCAGATACGACAATGGCACGGAATTGTTGACTTCATTAAAACAATCTACATCTACGTACATATATGATCACATTCATGAATGGAGACGTAGGAGGCGTTTAGTGAAGGTCTTTATTCTAGATCAAATTTTGGCTGAATGGTTTATTAAATCATTATTACCCAAAATTACTGAAGATGTAGCCAAAGGAGGCGTCGTTATAGAAGAGCAAGTCATTGCTCAGGCTCAGTACCTTGACCTTGTATATACACAGTCAGGTACACTGTATGACAAAATCCCTGATTTACTAAGACCTGGTCAATTAACTACAACTCCATCCGGCTCTCATGCTGCTGATGGTGTAATTGGTTCTGTTAGCATTGGTAAGAGTAAGAAGAAATCCTCCAAGGCGACTTCTCCTATTATCACTTTACCTGATTCACCAAAAGGATATTATTCCGTTGAAACTTCCGCCGATATTCATGTTGTAGAGTCATCTACAACCAAACCTAAAACTAGTGGTAAGAAGAAAGGTAAGAATAAAAACAAAAAAGCTTCAAAAGATAAAAACGATAAAAGTGAACCAACTGACGAAAAACGAAAACCTCGTTATCCTTGTCTGATCTGTGATGAGGATCATTTTACAAAAGAGTGCCTGCATAGAGCCGAGGTATCGAAATTCATTAAGGGTTCATCCATACCTGCTGTCTTGAAGGATCCCTTTCTTGCTCAAGATAGTAACATGATTGGATCTTCCTTAAATACGCTAGAGAATATCTTGATGGTTTCGACACGATCGCAAGATTACGGTAGTAAAAATCCTATTGGTGGCAAAGAAGAAGAAAGTTCTAATTCAGCCTCAACTAAATCTCCCTTAGTTTCTGATCCGCTATAGATCGAGAAAAAAAATCCTGACTTAGTAATCAAACTACCTGCTAAAGGTGTACTTCGTAAATCAGCTTTCAATCCACATGTGAGAGCTGCTCAGAATTACAATATTGTTGAAGACTTGGTGATTTCCCCTTCAACAATGTTGGTTTTGGAAGTGCTGCAATCATGCCCAGCCCAACGAAAATTATTATTGTCAGCCTTAGGAGCTGTAGACCTCTAGGATTCAAACCTCATGATCTTCGATTTAGAGAATTTTACACCCTGCCTACCCCATCAAATGGCTTTTCAAATTCCAGTAGTAGTAAAAAACAAACGTATCTTTCGTAATGTTGTTGATGAAGGGGCTTCTATGTGTATTATGTCGTTAAAATGTTGGAAATCACTTAGTTCTCTGACAATTAACCAAGAGCTGACTATCCTCAAAGCTTTTGATTGAAGAGGTTTCCATCTGTATGGTATTTTCCAAGATCTACCAATAGAGGTCGAAGGAAAAACCGTTAATCTAGATGTGGAAGTGGTTGATGCCCCTCTCGATTACAACCTTTTCATGGGTTGCAGTTAGTCTTACACCATGAATACTATTGTATCATCAGTATTTCGTCTCATCATGTTTCCACATAAAGGAAAGATCATTAAATTAGATCAGCTCTCATATTATTCATCCGACCCAGCCTCTACTAATAGCATCCAGCATATCGGAAAATTGACTATCCCTTATAAGGATGTTGGAGTAGGTTTTCTTAAAGATTCTGCTTTACTGGGAAATTTTTCCCTGCATGCTCCTAACGTACCACCTCCTATTGCTAACATCAATATGATTACATCAAGTACTATTTCCTTTGATGATCCTTAGATAGTACCTTCAGAATCAGAACTGGATTCTTTCGATGGCGCGATGCCTTTGAGTCCTTTTGAGTTAAAATATCAGGCAGTACAGTCATTTTTTGATACTCCTTCAATTGAATCTGATCCAGTGAATGTGATCAATGAGGAGTCACTTTCAATATCGAGCTCAGCTTCGACATCAATTTCAAATCTTGGTCAAAAAGTATTCAATACTGATGAATATATTCGTGAATTCTTGTCTGTCGATGAATTAACATGGGAAGATCTACATCATAGGTCTTCGTTTTTACCTAATCTCGATCATTTTTAGAATGATTTTTCCTCCGTTTTTACTACTGATTACGTAAAAGAACCCCAGAATTCTCTCTCATCCTCTGATTCTGAATTGAATTTAGAAAAAATTTATACAAAGGTTCCCATTGACATTTCAGTAAAACCTGGAATTGTTGAAAACATTCATATAGGTGCTTCTTGTATGACTGATGAAATCCAAGCATATAAAGCCCTATTTCAGGAATTACGCGGCATTTTCGCTTAGTCATATGAAGAAATTCCAGGAATCAATCCATCGATTGTTGTTCATGAAATAAAGACATACTCGGATGCTAAACCCGTCAGATAGAGATTACATCAGATACATCCGCGAAAAGCTGCCGCTATTAAAGCAGAAGTTGAAAAATTACTTTTTGCAGGTTTTATTTATCCGATTCCGTTAACGGATTGGGTATCTAATATCATTCCTGTCAATAAAAAACAAGGAACAATATGAGTATGTATCTATTATAGGGATATAAATCGAGCTTGTCCAAAGGAAAATTATCCAACCCCTTATATCGATCAAATTATTGACCATTGTGCTGGAAGTGAAATGTTTTCGTTCATGGATGGATTTTCTGGCTACAATCAAATCAACATACTCCTTGCAAATCAACCTAAAACAAATTTCATTTGTACATGGGGGACTTTTTCTTATCGCAAATTACCTTTTGGACTTAAGAATGCTGGTGCCACTTTTCAAAGGGCAATGTCTTATGCATTTCATGACATTAAACACATTGTGCAACCCTACCTCGATGATTTGCGTGCTCATTCCTCGCGCAGAGCAGATCATACCATTCATTTATGAGCCATTTTTATATAATGTAGGCATTGTAAGATTCGTCTGAATCCTCACAAATGTGTTTTTTGTGTACAATTTGGACGATTTTTGGGATTTATTGTCTCAAAGGCAGGCATTTGTGTCAATCCATCGAAGGTTGAGGCTATCATCAATTTACCTCCTCCTTCTACTCTTCGCCAACTCCAAAGTTTGCAAAGGAAATCAAACTTTTTACATCGATTCATTCCTAACTATGCCGAGTTAATGAAAGGTTTTACCAGGTTGTTAAAACATAATATTCCTTTCTTTTGGGATGAGATCATTGATCGATCTTCTGATGCTCTTAAAAACGCGTTGACCCATGCACCGTTACTGCATCCTCCCAATTACAACCAGGATTACTTTTTGTACCTCGCCTATTCCGATTCCATGATAGGAACGGTTCTAGTTCAGAAAAATGAATTCCATGGTGAACATGTGATTTACTATCTTAGTCGCATTTTGCATCCAACTGAAATCAAATATTCACATGTGGAGAAATTGGCCTTGGCAGCCGTTCAAGCTGTCTGAAGTTTTCTTCATTACATACTTTTACGCAAAACAACAGTGATTTCTGATTGTAACCCTATGATGTATATTTTGACCAAATAATTGCTAGGGGGAAAATACTCCAAATGGATTGTTATCCTACAGGAGTTTGACTTGGAATTTGAAAAATCCAAATCAAAGAAATCATTGATATTTGCTAAACTTATGTGTGACTTCCCACGTACTGATACAGAAACTGTGGCGGAACAACCCATCATGGACGAATCCTTGTTTCTTATTATTACCATTGATCCTTGGTATGGAGATATCATCGTTTATCTTCAGACCCAATCTTTTCGGCCCAAATTTTCACAGTCACAACAACGTAAAATCCATTTCCAGTATCAACAATATCATATTGTTGGAAACACGCTATACCATCGTGGTGCGGACTCTGTTTTTCGACGTTGTCTTATCCATGAAGAAGCCGAAAAGGTTTTAAATGACTGTCACTTTGGAGCATGTGGCGGTCATATGTTTGGGTACGCCACAGGCCAAAAGATATTATGCACTGGTTATTTTTGGCCGTCCTTATTTAAAGATTGTATTTATGCAGTCTGAAAATGCCATAATTGTCAAATCTTCAATTGAAATATGCATGCACCACCTACTCCTCTTCACCCTATAATTGTTGTCGATCCCTTTGCAAAATGGGGCATTGACTTCATTACATGTAACCCTCACTCGGCCGGTGGGCATGGGTATATTATTCTCGCAGTAGATTATTTTACCAAGTGGGCCAAGGTGATGCCTACATTTGCGGCAGATGGAAAAACTGCAGCTACTTTCGTGTTCAATCATGTGATTGCTCGTTTCGGTGTACCCCAAGCGATAATTACTAACCATGGGAGTCATTTTCGAAACATCATGATGACTGAGCTAACTGACCAACTTGGCCTGCGCCATGACAGTTCTACACCATATTATCTGTAGGCTAATGGTCTGGTTGAAGCGATTAATAAATTTTTAGTCACCATGATTAAACGAATCATTGGAATTCATAAATTGAATTGGCATACCATGCTTTTTTCAGCACTTTGGGCATATCGGACCTCAGCAAAAACATCAACAGGCTTTACCCCTTTTCAACTATTTTACGGTTTAGAAGCAGTATTACTGATTGAATGCGAGATACCATCACTCCAACTAGCCATTGAGTTACTACCAGCTACCTCTGAGGAGGAAAAATGCTTTTTGTACTTAGCTCAATTAGATGAGAATCGGCGCACTGCTGCATTAGCTATCGAGACTCATGTGAAACAAATGAAAGCTCAGTATGATAAAAGTGTTACACCTCGTATTTTTTTAGAAGGAAACCTAGTTTTGGTATATGATCAAACTAACGATAAGATAGGGGTAGGGAAATTCGAACCCATGTGGCATGGTCCTTATATTGTCAAGCGATAGCTTGCCAAAGGGACCTATGAATTGATTGATTTTGACTGTGTCTCTTTAGGCAAACCAAAAAATGGGCTTTATCTGAAGAGATATTATGCTTGATTATTGTGCGGAGATATTTTCTGTATATTAGTTATTTTTTAGCTGGTGTGTTGTAGATTAGAAAAGTGTGCCTAGCTTAAGTGTGCTTTTACTACTATTCATGCTTATCTGGATTACTCTTGATATTGCAGATGTCGACATCTTTTCAAAAATACATTGGTTTTGCAGATGGTGCTAGTCGTAGTACAGGGAAAATTTCTTCTGCAGCTTGGGTTATTTATTCACCCACTGATGAGTTAGTATCTATGCATGGGGTAAGCCTCGGTTAAATGACAAATAATATTGTAGAATATAGCGCAGTTATTGAGTTATTGTCTGAATCCATTTCATTTGGAATTTGGAGTTTGATTGTTAGGTTAGATTCTGAACTCATTGTATTACAATTAAATCGAGTGTATGCAATTAAAAATCCAGTGTTGTTAAGATTATTTTTGAAAGTTCGTCTCTTGGAACGAGAATTTGATTATATTGAGTATTAAAATATTCCAAGAAATTTAAACACAATAGCGGATGCAATAGCTTCTAGTGTTATAAATAGAAATTTGCGATAATGAAAGCAATAAATCAAAATAACATTCGATAAAATGTTGGACAGGTAACTGGAAATAGTAGTATATCATAGCATAGGGTAGTGTTTCAAAAAATAGGACATTGTCCTCGATCATAGGTTCAAAATGCCTTATGATCGAGGAAAAAGTGATACAAAAAATGATATGAGTCTATACAGTCGATCATCCACTATCCTTGGTAATGATCATGATAATATACTATAGCCCGTGCCACCCTGCTTAAGAATCTCCTGAATGGTCCAGGAACCCCAATGACATATCTCTACAAGCGAAGTGGAATGTCGTCTATGGTAGTCTCTGGGATGTCCATAGTCAGTCGCTCCAAATGGTGTTCCAAATCAGTAAGGATCTCTGCTGTCTGATCCTGTGGTGGTGTTGCTGCTGCAGCTGCATCCATTTGCCTCCTCTCGAAGGGGTAGAGAGTGACTGGTCGACGTGGACCCACATCTGCATTTGAAATTTTTGTTATCAGTTTTGGACGATTGAAAAAAAAAATAAAAATTAGAATTTAGAACATGTAAAAAATGGTTTTTACCTGAGTTATCCCACTAAGCTCCCAGAGGAAGTGGCATATCCTAATCACCGTGGTAATCCATCTCGGCATAAGGGAAGTCTTCTATCACGAAGAGTTGGTTCTCTAACCAACAGAAGTAGGCCGGGGGAAATTGAACAATCTCTATACCCTCGCTATGGCGAGCCATTAATGCAACCCATCGAACCATCCGAGGCTCTTGAACTCTACCATGATCAACTGCAATATGTTGCGGGGCTAGTAGAGGAATCCTCTCTAGAGCAAAAGTAACCATGATCGATCCATATCCGAAGTTATTTAACTTCTCATTATTTGCTCTAGTTAGTTGACCTTTGATATTAGCCAACACTGCCTCACACCAATTGAATATGGTGCCTTAGAAACAGTCCACTGCAATCTGCATTTGAGATCCAGTAGCAATGTGTAAAGCTGCACTATCACATAACTTGGTTATGGTAAATGCAACTACTTTCAACTCAGGACGGATGATGGTTTTGATATCAATCCATTTGTCTTTAGGATTGGCCTCATTTTAGGACTCTAGTTGAAGGCTAGCGATAAACTGGCCACCTGGCCTAGCCCCAAATAGAGAAAGTGGTTCTCCTCTTTTAGAAAAACCAATCAGAAAGCATATGTCCTCCAGCTCGATTTCAAGCCGGTTGCCTCCAATCACAAAACACTAGTCCTGTACATCCCACTTGTTTACCAACCAAGTGAGAAGGTCTACTTGGGCTCTCATGTCGCTGATAGCCCAGAATTTTAGTAACCTACATGCTCTCAAAACTTGTAATGTAGGTAGATGAATCATTGCAGCTTCATCCACCTCCTCATGTTAACATTCCCACCAGATAAGCATTGTAAATATCCTACAATGAACAAAATGAAAGATTAGAATCATTTTAAAAAGAAAATTTTGGGTAAATTGGAGAGAAAATGTGTTTTAAATTCTTCACGGCGCCCCCGCACGTTTTATTCAAAAACACTGCGTAGCTACGCACGGGCTCTGTACTAAAAGTGTGGGACCACGACATTTTTCTTTGTAAGAAAATGTCGGGGTCTGCAGGTATCGTGTGTCTTACCTGAGGACCCCTGTGAGCGGAATTTTGAACCTATTTCTTCCCCAAAAATGAATTTAAAACCCTAAATTAAGTAAATGAATAGATAAAAAGCAAGGAAAAGAGAATGTGGATTACCTGGAGCAGACGGTTTTCGATTTACACAGACGATTTGTGCGGAATCTTCTCAGGTTCGTTTTTTGCCAAAAGCTCTCAAATTTTCACTCTGAACTCAAATGGTAAAAATGAATTTGGAAAACTCCTTTTTATAAGTTTTTTCGAATAAATGAAATTAATTTTGTTTATTTTTCACTTTAAAGAGATGGTTTTTCAAAATATTTTTATTTTATTGAAAGCAGGTACATTTAATTTTTTGAGTTTTTGTGCAGAATACCGGATTTTTCGGGTGAAACGGTCATTTTTGACGAAGAGTATACTTTTATCACTTTTTCAGGCTCTTAAAAATTTTACAAAAAAGAGAAACCATGGAGTCCTCTTTTCAGCCCTTTTTAGACTCTTTAAATATGAAAAGATTGTCGAGTACTTGACTATTCGAACTCGTTAAAGGAAATGAACAGTCGTCCCTTCAGTATAAGTTTACCCCTTTTCCGAACTGAAATGGACTATTTACGAAAAAGGTATACGTTGACTAAACATGGTCAATAGATTTCTCTCCTGCATTATTTTATCCTTTTTCGGGCCTGAGAGACTAAAATTACAAAAAAGTACACCCACGGAGTTTCCTTAATTTTTTCTTCTGACTCCCTAAAATTGAAAAACACCGATTTTCTCCTATACTGGACTCGTTAAAATTTAACAGTAAAGGACCTGTCAATTAAAAATAGGAACGGACCACTCCTACTTAGGGTTTGATTTTAAACTAAGTCGGACTCATTCGAAGGATGAGCTTATAAACAAGCAAATGTTATCCTCCTCAAGCTTGTTAAAAAAAGAGGTACTTGCCAGAAATGGTGGGGGAAAAAGAGAGAAAACGAATCCATTTGTTACACTTTGATTTAAAAGCAGTATACCACTCTTGAACACGACACTTTTGTCACACTTCTACCTGGGTTGGGAAAATCCTTTGCCTATCAGTTAATCAAACCACATTGAAGGTCTTTAGCGGGTTTCTGGGTATTAGCTCAGGGAAATTGTTACCAACCCATCTGTAGTGTTGTTATGTGTTCAAGAGGACAGTCAAACAAACCATTCATCTACAAAAATTTGTCTCCATTCGCGTTGACCATACCTGAGTCAGTCCTTGCAAAAACATTATTCAAAACTTGATCTATGGTTTCGTGTCATGAGCTTTCTTATGATGGATCACTTTCTATTGACGACATCTCATCATCTAGGAAGTTGATTTAGAATCCGTTAATACCTTGGAATCTGCATGCCTTAATGGCAGGTTTCTCGCTTTCGACGACAGGTTGCATCATTGACCTTCGATCGAACGATTCCATGAAATGTTCGACTTCAGATCACTTATTCACATTTCATGGATTGTACTGAGTACTTTAAGAGCCATTTTCATTATTGGTGGCTCTCTCACACTTCAACACATTTAATCACATGGATAGAGTCATACTAGTTCGGGAAGTAGAAATCAAGACCCTAGATCTAGTTTCCACCATCCAGGTTGTGAGGAGTTTTATGATTCATTATGCTATAAACTATTCATTACAGATGGCTGCGTCCATGTTGTGTCTACAATATTGATGTAATATTAAAATAATTTCTGTATCAGAACAAGTTTAGTTAGTTTTTGATCTGAGTATGGGAATGTCTACCTCAATGATTATATATGTGTGTGTGTGTGTGTTTTTCATTGAATTTGTTTACAGGATTCCGACTGGGGTGTCCACAGGCTAATCCTTGAAATGATAAAGCACTTCACTCTTCGAATGCTCCCAGACTTTGCACTTTAGGGGGAAATTTGTTACACTGAAATTTGTCACCATGATTTTTAGTGTCTATATGGGTTCATCATTACTCATGTATTACTCCCTTAGAAGTATACAACATAAAAGTTCCTAAGATCAAGCCTTGAAATTGAGAGAAAAGCTCATAAAATTCTTAAAAACACTTGTACCGCACTTTCTCTTAACATTTCCTGCAGTGCCGCACCTATTTGTTCTAAAGCATGCAGAGCTAAACACACTTTTTCTTCATTAAAGGTACGAACCCCTATAAAAGGTAAAATGAAGATGAAAAGTAACATTTAGAAGCCCAGCAGTCAAATCTGGAAGCTTCTAGAAGCAATTATCCGGTCGAACGTTCGCTCCTATCATGTATGTTCATTCCTCCATTATGGGATCCTACCCCTTGGTTTATGGAGCTCAATCCCTTTAAAAGAGCATTCTATCCCCTCTTATGTGGAGTTGTAACCTCTTCTCTTTTCCTATAAATTGAGGCCATAGTTCAGCCTCAAAGGGAGTTAGACTTTGAGAATTTTTGAGGAGAAATGCTGTAGAAACTCAGACTCTCTTACCTAATCATTGTGTGGGAATGATTACACACCCATGTGCATTTTAACTGAGAGAGTGCAAAGCTTGTCAGAGTAAAGGAAACACCTGTTCCGGACCCCAGGAAGGCCTGTACGACATCAAGGCGGACACAGTTGTAAGGCTCTTTCTTCATCGAAGATAATATGAATGAATCCCATTTTCTCAATGAGTTCTTTAATTAAGTAGCTTGTTTATCATTTTTTGTCAATGATTTATTTAGTTAATTAGCTTGTTTTTTGAATTCCTTGATCATCTTGATAGATATATGATTCGTGAATTAGTTTATACTATGCAGGTGCTATTGATTTTTTCCATGTTTGTGATTGTAGATATTTGAAGAAGACTCTTTCAAGCAACTGGAAAGAATATCATTACGAAAAATTTTGGACTACAAGTAGATCTTCAAAACCCCTATTGTAGCTAATTCTGAATTGAATATTATCTAGAGAAAATAGTTTTTGTTTGTCTGTTTGTTGCTAGCTGTTCGTAGGACACTTGGGAGGTTTGTCTTGTCAGCAAGAACGACTTAGCCTTCCAACATAGACCCTATAAATTGGCCCTGGAGATGATGCCCAGATAACCAGGTTATTGGGAATGATGCCCAAATTGACCTATAAAAATTCCCCCCTAAAGCACGAAGTCAGAATAATAACAACAGTATTTTGATTGTTATGCTTTACACTGTGATGGGTTGGAGACGAAGCGGAGTGGCAACTTGCATCAATATTACAATACATTACATCATTATATATCCTCTTGATCATAATTTGCGAGGGTAGGCATTCCCATGTTCAACACATAAACAATCTAATAGCATGTACATAATTCAGAAAGTCGTTGACATTGGAATGTTTCCCAATGCAGACATGCCTAAAGATATAGGCCCACGTTTGGATGACGATCTGTATGTAAGGTCACCATACATATGATGTGTACAAAAATCCTGAAATCGCAGCCCGGATGGATGAAACTAGATTCGAGGTCTTCTTATCTTGTTCACTCGATCATTCGAGTACAAGTCTAGCCATGCGAATATATGATTTGTCGTCAAACATGGAAAGACATCATTTGATTACCAGCCAATGAAGTGAGCTGTTAACAAACATGAGAGAACCACCATTGATTTCAATGGCCCTCAAGGTACTGCAGTACATTTTGTAAGGCGTGAATAGATGATTTGATGTCGAACGCTAAACAAAATCTTTCGATCAAAATTCCGGAAGCGAGGATCTTGTCGATGTTGTAACAAGCCTCATGGTACTGGAATCTGATGTTTCTAAGTGAACTTCCTGGATAATGATTTGTTGTCGACAAGAAGTCACCTTATTGTGAAACGAGAGTTATTAATTTTGGAGACAAGGGTATGACTTGATATAGCAATTTTCAGGGATGACGGTCATGAGAATAAAGGTTTATGAGTATTACAGAAGGATGAGTTATTCACTGGATGAATTCTCTTGAACCTATCGGCGACACTGTGATGAGTTGGCAACATTGACCCAAAACCGAAGTGAAGGTATGATGAACCATAGGTATGAATGAACCGTCAAGATGATTACCCAACCCAAACAGTCACAGACATGGAGTGAAGGAAGTGTCATGTTCAAGAGTGACTTGCTACCATAAAGAATTTTTTTCACTTTTCCCAAATGATTAGGGGAATTTTGAGGTCTAAAATGGGCCTCATAAGGAAATTATAAAATAATAGTGGAAATAATAAAATAATTTTAGATTACATCATCAAATTTTAGAGGGAAAAAAGAATAAATAATAATAAAATAATAAAACTATTTTTTCAACTCATCTCCCTAAGTATTTACTCAAATTTCAATCGGAAACACTCATTGGATGCAAAATTTAATTCCTCATCCAAGGAGTACCCATGTTGCATACTTTTTATGGACCCTACTACATGAAAAATGATAAATACATGAAAAACGTGATTTCAATCACGTTGTTTCATGTATTTCTCATTTTTCATGTAGGAGGGTCCATTGAAAGTATGCAACATTGGTAATCCTTGGATGAGAAATTAAATTTTGCATCCAAGGAGTACTCCTGCTCGAAATTTGAGTAAAAACTTAGGGAGATAAGTTGAAAATACAAGTTGAAAAGGTAGTTTTATTATTTTATTATTTTTTATTCCTTGTACTTTTTAACTCCAAAAATGGTTAATCATCCCCCATGGTTGACATCATCATCTTGAATCCTATTGGTTCTTATAAAGTTTATTTTGGTTGTACATTTTTCTTAGGAGGCCCATTTTAGACCTCAAAATTCCCCTAATGTTTTCCCCGATCAGTTTTTGACCAGTACCTCTTTATTTTTTAACAAGCTTGAGGAGGATAACATTTGCTTGATCTATAATTCAACCCTTCGGGCAAATAAAGTATCGCTATTTAATAATTTAACGAGTCTAGCAATGAATGAAACTCGATTCTTGCCACGATCGACAAGCCCGCCGCTATTTTATGTTTTAACAAGCTTAACGACAGTGATAGCCCAATCCTTTTTCATATTTAGAGAGTTTGAAAAAGAGGACAAAAGAAAACTCCATAAGTATTTTTTCTTAAATTTTTCTCTCAGATCCGAAAAAGTGTAAAACAATATCTGAGATAACCTCTTTGGTCATGTTTAACCAAGGTATTCCTTTTTCGTAAATAATCTATCTCAGTCCAGAAAAGGGTTAAACTTATACTGAGTAGATATCAATTCATTTACTTTTACGAGCTCGAAAAGACAAGTGCTCGACAATATTTTCACATTATCGGAGTCTGAAAAGAGCTGAAAGAAGACTCCAGGGGTTCCTTTTTCGCTATTATAGAAGCTCTAAAAAGAGATAAAAGTGTGCTTCAAATCCTTTTTCATCTTTAAATAAGCTCAAAAAATAAGGAGAAAAAGTATGCTTTGTGGTCAAATCATTCTTGAAATAAATCTGCATGACTAATTCGTTCATCAATTGTAAGACCTGTTCAGAACAAAATCAAATGGATTAAAAATCCATGTTTCATGGTAAAAAACATAATAAAACTATAATCATAGAAATAAATTCAATTTCCAAATAATTAAATGACTATTAAAAGTAGTTTCACTATTCATTGTTACCATTCCATAGTTACCATTTGCATTTTGGAGGTCTAAACCTGATTTTTCCCCCAAACTTCAGCTGTTGATTGTGATCGTTTCTGTGGACGGTTTTCGTTGCCGTTTGATCCAGGTTAGTGATAAAAACCTCCTCTTTCCTTTAGTATTCATTTAATTTCAAATTTCTACAAATTTTTAGGGCTTTAAGGCCCCTAGGGTAAATTCTGCCCAAAAAGAGGGCAATGCACCCCTGAATGTTGAAACCCGTGTTGCATAGCAAGTAAAGTGAAGGTTACTTGCATACACAATGCACTATCTCTTGTTAGGGAGTGCGTTGGGTGCAATCTAGATTTTTGTTTCTCACATTATGCCCAAAATTTGCCTAGTTTTTTGCAATGAATGGAATCTAATGGATCTTATGGTTGTATTTCAGGTTTCCATCGGATTACAATGACGATTACTTGGAGGGAAAGCGAACATGAAGAACAAGATATGATTGCCTTAAATGATCCAGGTACAATAAGAGCCCTAAGAGATTGTGGAATGCTTAAGTACTTCAAATTGTTTGGGATAAGGAAAAAAATAGAACTATTGGAGTTCTTAGTTCGAGCATGGGATCCAGCTATCAAGGCATTTCAAATTAAGAACCAAGTGGTTCCTATAACAGTCGAGGATGTGCACTTTCTTACAGGTTTGTCGAGGAGAGGCTTGCCCATTTCACTCTCAGGGTCTATTGTTGGAGGAGAGACAGTGAGAGATTATGTTTTGCAACATTGTTATCCAGGGGTAGAGCCAAGAAAATATGGAAAGATAAACACCCGAAATGTTAGATATTTCCCTTTGAGAACTATCATTTTCACGATCACAAAACTTGTCGGCACCTTTACACTACATTTAGCGAATATATCGTATATGTAGTACGCGCTAGAGTGTATGGATCCAACAGTCTTCAACTGGTCTAAAGTTGTCTATCTTAGATAAAGGAACAACTGAATAATGCAAAGGGAGGAAGGAAGAATAATTTTAATTATGGTTCTATCCTTATATCCTTCACCTTGGAACAGATTCCACTGATGCAACCACAACATGTAACACTGGATGTGTCTAATCTTAGAGATCCGTGGATGCAGAGATGTGTGGAAATCATGGGTAGGCATGCAAGCCAATCTACCATTGTGTTCTCAACTGCGTTCTTCTCCTGGTTCTGGTGATAGATTGTCGCCATCGATGAGTATGCATATGAAGGCGTTGATTTCCAAGGAGATCCAGATTTAGCATTACCAAAAGGTGCTCAGTGGGGTGCAATAGGTAAGAATGTTTTGACCATGCTTTTTATTTTCCTAAGGTTTATACAATGTTTTTGTATTTTTATGTTTTCCCAAGTCTAAACTAAATGTTTGATGTAATTTAGATGTTGGTCGTGTTCAACCAGTAGTGGAACCAGAGCGCGAAGCAGATGTGCCAGCAGAGAGGGCTGTCGGGAGAGCAGTCCTTCAGGATCTTGATATGGCTGAGAATCTAACTGAGCTTCAGCAGCACATAGAGGGTTTGACCTTTGAGATTCTGGATTGTCAGATCGAAGAGCTTCCTATGCGACTACAGTGACACACTATTGGGGTTCCTAACCGCTGGATGCAGTTACTTCATAGGATAGCTAGATCTATAGCATGTTGCCACGAGCACCACTAGTTTACTTGTGACATTTTGCATACATTTTGAGGTCAGATGACCAATGTGTCTTGGGAACAAATTTTGTAAAAACCTATAACTATATATCTATATGATTGTTTTCCTATGTTTATTGTGCAATCCTATTCAATGATGTGAATGTTTTCTTTACATATGTTGCAAATGTCTATCTAAAACTTGATTAGCTAATGAATCATTCAATGTGTTCAAATTTATGGAAATGTGTTGATATTGAATAAAATCAAAGTGTCTTTCCAAAATTCGAACTCTAAGGAACAATCTATGCAATGTTGGATTTCTAACAGTATAAACACTAGTAAGTTGTAATACCACCAGTTGTGAATCTAACCTTATGATGATACTGTTAATACCAAATGAAATGGAATCAGAGAGAAGTTCGATCAATGCGCTATACTCAACGATATTTTTCTTCGATCTACCAATAAAAATCCCTTGAAAACTTACTAACTTGTCGTTCGGAGCAAAAATGGCCCACGCTGCAGAGGATAGATTCTACGTACTACAACTAGCACCATTAGCATATCCAACAAAGGGTTTCGAAGGTTCAGATATCTGCGATGAAATTTTAAGCGGATTACTAACGTCAAGAAAACTCTTTAAAAAAATTAAGATAGTGAATAAAAATCAACAACATATATATATATACCATATAATACAAAAAATTACTACGCTCATGATTAAGCATAGTAACGTTTCAAATACAACCCATTTCTAGGTTGCGCCAACGGAATTCCATCGTAATCAACCAACTCATAGGCACCCTTAGCAAGAACTCTTTTGACAATATAGGGGCCATGCCATAATGGCTCAAAATTTCTTATACCTATTACATCAGCATCTTGACCGTAAAGAAGGACCAAGTCTCCCTCTGAGAAAATGCGAGGTTGGACATTTTTGTCGTATTGCGCCTTTATACATCTCTTATGCACTTCATTGGACAATTGGGCTTCACGATGCGTTTCATCAAGATGGATGACATTAAGGAGATGCACTTCTTCTTCTAAGGTGTTAGGTAACAAGTCGATTGCGAGTTTTAATGATGGTATTTCACATTGGATTGGTAAGATAGCTTCCAGAAAATACACCAATTGAAAAGGAGTAAAGCCAGTTGCGTTTCTCACCGAGGTTTGATACACCCACAAGGAAAAGTATAGGATCAAATGCCAATTTATTTTACGAACTCCTATCATTAGTTGAAGCATACGTTTAAGAATTTTGTTAATAGCTTCAGCTTGTCCATTTGATTATGGATAATAAGGAGTAGAATTATCATGTGACAATCCTAACTAGGTAGTCAATTTAGCCATCATGTGACTGCAAAAATGCTTCCCATGATCTGTAACTATAGCCTGTGGGACCCCAAACCGTGCGATAACAGGATTAAAGAAAAACAATGCAACTGTCTGTCCTCTGTTGTTGAATGTAGGCATCATTTCGGCCCATTTGGTAAAATAGTCGACTGTGACAATAATATAACTGTGCCCCTCACACGAATGAGGGTTACAGGTCATGAAATCAATACCCCATTTAGAAAATGGTCCCACAGAGACAACAGGATGCATTAGCGCTGGTAGTTTGTGGATTTCATGATAAAAAATATGGAACGCATGACAACTTCTGACTGCAAGGATGCAGTCTCAAAAAATAGTAGGTCAAAAGTAACCGATGCAGAGTATCTTCTGCGTGGTAGCATAACCAGAAAAATGTTCACCACAAGCCCCAACATGACAATAATTTAACACTTTTTCAACCTCCTCATGAGTGAGGCACCTCCTTAAAATGGTATCGACACCACGACGATAAAGTGCATCGCCAACAATCAGATAATATTTATCTTGGTATCGAATACGTCGTTGTTCAGAGCGAGAGGTATCAGATTGAAAAGTTTGAGTTTGGAGATAAATGATGAAATCCCCATACCAAGGATCAGAAGATCCAATTAGAAATAGAGACTCATCAGGAATTGATGGTTCTGACGTAGTTGCAGTACTATCAGAAGGAAGGTCACAAAGAAGCTCAGCCAAAACTAAAGACTTCTTTGACTTTGATTTGTTGAATTCCAAATCAAATTCCTGCAAAATGATGATCCATTTTGAACATTTTCCCCCCAGCAATTGACGTGATAAGATATAAGTCATGGGGTTGCAATTCGAAATGATAGTGGTTTTTCGGAGCAGGATATAATGTCGAAATCTTTGGACAGCTTGAACGGCTACCAAGGCAAGCTTTTTTACGTATGAATACTTAACTTTTGTATCATTGAGATTATGACTCAAATAATAGATTGGATGTTCAATTCCATTTTCTACTTGGACCAATACCATAGAAATGGTTGTTTTGGCCGCGGCGATATATAGGAAATAATCATTTTGATAATTAGGGGGATACATTAATGACGCTCGAACAAGAGTGTCCTTGACAACATCAAAAGAAGCTTGTGCAACTTGGTCCCAATGGAAGGGAACCCCCTTTTTCAATAATCGAGTAAATCGTTTATCCATTTCGACGTAGTTTGGAATGAACCTTCTTAGGAAGTTAGCCTTTCCTTGAAGTTTCTCTATCTAAAGTAAGTTTGATGGCGTAGGAAAATCAAGAATAGCCTAAACCTTCAATTGGTCAATTCGAATTCCTTCTTTTGAGACTACGAATCCAAGCAAACGACTAGAACCAACACAAAACACACATTTATATGGATTGAGGCGTATTTTGTAGTGTCGGCAACATAAGAAAATGGCTCTCAAGTGCATCAGGTGATCAGTCCGATTTCGTGAATGCGCTGGTAAATCATCTAGATACGGTTGAACAATGTGCTTGATGTCATTGAAAGCATAGTCCATTGCTCTCTGAAAAGTTTCCCCAATGTTCTTTAAACCAAACGGTAGTTTCCTATAAGCGAATGTGCCCTAAGGACAGATGAATGTTGTCTTATGTTGGTCTTTTGGGTAGATATTTATTTGATTTTAGCCGAAAAATCCATCCATGGACGAAAAATATTTCACATCCAGCACAATTGGTATAATCTAGTTGATAAAGGTAGTAGGATAGTTGTCTTTTGGACAAGCAATATTGACATCCCAATAATCGACGCACACTCTAATGGTTCTTTTCTTTTTCATGAAAGGAACAATATTGGAAACCCACTCAGTTAGCAGAATAGGGTATATTAAACCAGCACGCAAAAGTTTTTCAAGTTCTACTTTGATGGCAGCAATTTCTTTGGATGAATAGGACAAAGTCATTGACGCACCAGTTTGACATCAAGATACATATTAATAGTGTGTTCAACAATACTAGTATCTATTCCTGGCATTTCCTTGTAAGACCAAGAAAATACATCACAGAATTCATGGAATAGAGAGTGATATGATTCGAGTTCTGATGCAGAACAAGATACACCGACATGAATTTTTTATAAAATTCCAGGTTTGGTCAAAATATTGATAGAAAGGGTTTCTTCAATATTTGACAGATTTCGATCGGAATCGATTGCGTTAATGGGTAAAGAATTAGAAAATAAATTTTTGATTGTTGGGTGATATAGTTCACTAAGATAATTTTCTTCATAATCAGGAATATGGGAACGATGATGATAATCTTCCCATGGTTCTCCTTTTGACATCATGGCTTCCAAAATATTCTCATTTATCAAGAACACTGGGGAAAAAGGATCAGAGGGAGTACCAAAATCTAAGGAACGATCAACCCAAACACTCAGTGATGCTGATTTCGTATTTGTCGCCCAAGCCAGATAAATCGATTTTTATGCCAGCTCAATAAGGCTGGGTGGTAGAAATTCATCCAACGTAGTAATTTCAGAATCACTCGTACTCTCCCTTAAGCCAAATAGAGTGGAACAGATCATGTATCAGGTATTTATACTTGCAATTTCTGTCAACGTCGCAGGCGGCAGTAATGCAAAGGTTCCCATTAGAGTGGAATCCTTTAAGAGTCCTACACCAATGTTCTGAAGTTCTAGTTGGGGTATTTGAATGAACAGAACGCTTCCAGTTGCCTGCGAAATAGAGGCAAAGAAGGATAGCTGATTAATGACTATAATATTACCTTTATGTGGAAAGGAAATCATTCTAAAATATGTAGAAACAATTGCAGTCATTGCATATACCCATGGCCTTCCAAGTAAAATATTATAGTCAAGGGGTCCGTTAAAAACCTCGAAATCAATATTCACTGTTTTACCCCATATTTCAACATGCAAGTTATTAATAATACCACAAGGTTTATATGTACGTCCATCAAATGCCTTCAACGTGGTTGATGATTGTGATAAGCGTGGCAAGCCAAGTGACTTCCAACAATTTAGAGACATAATGCATGTAGATTCTCCGTCATCAATAATAGTGCGATGAACAAGGTGATTGAGAACATTTACTTGTATGGAGAATGCCAATTCTACTGGTAATTGCGACACATAGCCCGTATGATTAAAGATGACAAGATTAGAATCAGTCGGATCAATTCCACCAATAGCCGACAATAAAGCCTGTTTTTGGGAGGGACAATTTTGTAACACCTCAAGACCAGAAAATCTAAAGGGGATTGAGCCAAATCTTCAACTATATTATAATTTTGTGCAGCTCTTGCTCAAGGATTATATGTTGATTTGTGAATTTCTCCCTTTGGTGGCTTGATTTTCAATTCAAAAATAGCAGTAGGCGGTACTGATTCCATAGACGGATTCGTTGTCAATGTAGTAGGTTGATCAGTGGCCTGACTACCATAATATTTATTATGCGTTGACACCAAAATATCTGTTGAAGTTTTTGTGATAGATAACATTAGCACTTGGGAACTAGGAGTTGGATCCGTAGCAACCATGTTTGTGTCGGGATTTGGAAATGGGTCTGTCAACACAGCTTACGCATGGGAAGTCTTGATGATTTTTGAGACTTCAGCACGGTGAGGAAAATCCCTAACAAAATTTTCCTCATTACAGATTATGCATGGATAATGAGGTTTCCTAGGTCCAGAAGATTGATCAGATATTGATCTTTCCTACAGGTTAGAAGTTTGTTTTTCTTACATTTCCCCTTTTTCTTACTTCCGGGTTGCTTGTCACTTTTTCCTTTTTCAAATGACACGACATTAATTTCGGAAGTAGGAGCAGCATCATATGTTGTAGTGTGATGTGTGCTTACAGTGCCAATCAAACCGTCTCTGGCATGAGAGTCCTTTAATTGAGGAGGAACAGTAAAATTAGATCTCGGCGCTTTAGGAATTTTTTCATAGAACGTGCCAGACTGAGTGTAAATCAAGTCTAAATATTGGGCACGAGTTATAAATTTCTCTTCTGTGACGACGCTAGCCTTAGCCACATCCTCAATTATATATGGTAACAGGGAATTAGTGAACCATTCAGTAAGGAGCTTATCTAGAACAAATGTCTTAACCATTCTACGATGACGACGCCACTCATGAATATGATCATAAATGTGAGTACCATTAGTCTATTTGAAATTGGTCAAGAGTTCCATTCCAGTTTCATACCTGATGGGTAACTGGAAATGAGTCAAAAATATAGTAGCTAGGGTTTTGAAATTATCAAAAGAAGATATAGGTAATTCAATGTACCAACAGCCGAACCTGTGAGCGTACGCTGGAAAAGATGTAGTCGAATAGAATCATCATTCAGGGAATTTGATGAACACCATAAATGATAAGTCATAACATGAGTCGAAAGATATTCTCCAAGGTTTCCATTGAACTTAGGAATATCCGAGGGTAATTTTTGAGGTATCATCGGCCACCAAGGAGCATATTTAATTGGATCATTAGTTAGCTGATTTAAATCTGGTAACTCCAAAGTTGCAACAAAGGGAAACTGTCGATTAAGTTCAGGTTGAGCATAGCCAAGGTAAGATGGAATTGCTTGAGAAATAGGCCTTTGAGCACCAACATAAGGAATCTGTTGCCGGTAACCCAGTTAGGGGTTGTTTTGAAAAGAAAACGCTTGAAGATTCTGTTGACCAAAACCTAGATATGATACTTGTGGAAATGAGGCATTTGCGCATGTGGCTGCCAAGGGATTTGTCCACCAATGTTATAACCCAAATTAGGATAAATTGGATTCAGTTGATAGGTATAACCAGGTTGTTGTTGTGACATCCCATAAAATGGTAAACCAGCTTGTGAATAAATGATTCCGGATACAGGTTGTTGTAAATTAACCAAAGGATTTGGAGTCTGTGGACCCAACATTTGATGATATTGAGTTGAAGGACCCATTTGATAAGGTTGTACAACATTTTTATTTTTTAACAGGGGTAAATTTGTATTGACAAGTGGAAATGATGTGGGTATAACAGGTTGAACTGGTTGATACGAGTGTACAACCATTTGTGGTTGGATAGACAGAGTGGATTGCCATTGACAAACATTCATTTTGACATTAGGTTGACCAAAAAGTGATGGAGTACTGTCCTATTGGGTGACCAAAGGTGTCCCCCCAGCATGAGGAAGATAATAAGATGGAAAATATTGCTCTCCAAATGCTGGGAGTCCAGTTTATATGGTACTTGAAGGAATAGACCCAGAAGGACCAACTTGATATTGCCTTGAAGATGTGTATAATGAATCAAGTCGTTCATTACTCACTATAGGATTACCAGTTAAAATACCGGATGATGACATTGGTAAAGTCCATGGTTTTGAAGATGCACTAAAGAAAATTCCAGATAATGATTTGTAACCTGATGGGACCAAAGGGCCACCATGAAAATATGACTCTGGTGAAGTTGTAAACATCAACGTGGTAGCAAGGGCAGGAGCTGACGTAATTGGAACAGATGGCCCAACCGAAGATGTTGGTTCAGGCATGGTTACTTGACCAAATGTATACCCTTTTGAATCGACGGGAGTTTGAAAAGAAACAGGATCAACAAAAACAAATGGTTTCAATTGAGGAAAATACTCGTACACGTAAAGGTCCTCCCCAAAATGGGTTGGAGTTAAAGGTGTCTTGTCTTGTGGGATTTATTCAATCGCAATTAAACCAGGGGGAAGTATTTCACCCTCAGACCCAAAGTATATTTTAGGTGGTTGATTGTGCGATATGGGAGATTCAATAGCTACAGAAATTTGTGGGATGACCAAGTTAGGAACAACTTCCGATTGTATGACTTCAGGATTCAGATGTTCTGGCAAAGAAGAGACATGATCTGGATCAATTTTTGGTTTAACAACATTGGGTCCAGGAGGTATGGTCTCATTGATTGGATGGATCATGACCACGGGTAGCTGTGAAGACTCCGTTTCGACAACAATAGACGAACCGAGATGTGTAGAAACAACTTGAGCTAACTCTGTTTTATGGGAAAATGATGTTTCACCAGAGGTATGAATTGTACTTGATTCGGCATATCGTGATCGCCTTCGCCTACCAGAAGTAACTTCTGGTGGTAAACGTGGTTTTAACGCTAGTATACACGAACAACGAGGGAAAGAATTTTGTTCTTCCACGATTAATAATTTATTTTAACCAAAAATAAATAAATAAAATAAAAGGGTAATGATAGGTAAAAGGGTTTACCAAGAAACTCTGAACTGCAGAATACCTCCTGGCTAACCAAGTAGGGGCAGACAATCTCCCCGAATGTTGTATTTGGTGTATCACAATTTACAAGGCGGCCAACTAGGTTCACTATGGATGGATAACACCTAAAATTTGTCCACCCAAATATACCTGAAGGTACATCGAGGCCCAAGTCCGTATTAGCACTATCTGATGCAAAACCACACAGTGAGAGCACCCCTTTATACTTATCGTACTGTAACACCACCCAATATACCCGAAAGTACATGGACAAGCTACGATATACTTATGTTCGTGGAGTGAGGTATCACATTTAGAATGTATCATAGAAAAGTTAACGACAGCTGCTATGTTTTACGACGCCGGAACACGTCTATAGCCTAGACCTTCTAAATGTTATCAATATGGTTCCAATGCTTTGTTAGGTAAATTGAGATTAATTTTATGTTGATCTTGCTTAAAAATTTGCCTTTCAAAGGTTCACCGCGATGATGTATTGGAAAATTCCTAAAATGCAACTAAGAATGATAAGCAATCTTTCACTTTTAGTTTTTCAATGAAAATCCTAGCTACTAGAGGGAAAGAGCAATCAATTTGCGAGCAAACAAATAAAAAAAACACAAACTAAATGCAGATTTCCTAATTGTTCCTTTTTCAAAACAGACAAACCACTACATGCAAATGCAGATTTTTCTTTTCAGTTCCTTTAATGTTATGAATGCAGAAAAGAAACTAAGTGCACTAAATCAATAAAAACAAATGCCTTTTACTTTTGAGAAATGAGGAATACAAACAACAATTCCTCTTTTAAAGGAAAAATGAGGAATGAAACAACAATTTCTCCTATCAGGAAACAAAGATTTTACTAAAATTTCCTTTTTCAAAAGCAAGTGGATCTAATGCGACAATAAAAATACTTTGAAATTAACTTGCCAATGATAAAGCAAAATGCTTTAAACAAACATTGAACAAATTTTCTTTCAAAGGAGGAAGAGGTAGATGAATTAACTGGTCAATATGAGGCTTAGGATTTTCAAAACACAGTAGAAAACAAGTTGAAACAAACTATAAATACAAATTCAAGGGAATTTGGATGGTTTCAGAAGGCAATGCAGTCACTAAAGAGAGACAATGCTTTTCAACGCAGGCCTGAAAGGGAGACAGTGCTATGCAAAGCATTGTGTCCTGTCCAAGAGTGGGTTGGGCGCAGTGTATAAAGAAAAACACAGTTGTTTAACACACTTCTTTTGCAAATTTGGATCTTAAAAAGCCTAATATTTGTGAGTAACAACTACTGGGTGAATAAATAGAGAAAATCAAAGGCTAAAACACCTAGGATAAAGAGTAATTTCCCTAGCGGAGTCACCAATTTGTTAGTGAAGAATTATGAATTATGGATAAATCATTCTTCCCTAGAGAGGTGCTAATTTAGAACAACAGATTAAAGACTTTATGACTATCTTTCCTAACTGCAAACAGATACATAGAATGAAATAAGGAACCTACTTGGGATCCAAGTGCTTCCAAAGTCTCCTTTTGTCGCTTTTGTTGTACTTCAAATTCTAGCCGGTTGTGAAAAATATTTCCTGTAATAATGAACACTAAAAAACAAGATATAGCAATAATACAGATGTCTATTCAAGTTATTTAGCTAAATAAATAAAGCATAAACCATATACATCAACTAAGAAATCATCATATTGAAAATCAAAGCTTATATAGATGCATATAGGAAAAATAAGCAGTAATCTTTACTGATGATAGAATGGGAGGTTACAACCCAATGATTAATTTAGTGTCACCATCTCCAGCATCATCCCAGCCTCATCAAAATTCAAATATCTCCAGTAATCTATCACTCAAATCAATCTCCTCAATGAAAAATCCACCAACATTTCTCTACACCAATTCTTCCTTTTCAAACACTAAGATCTGTGCCCAATTTATAGAGGAGCTGAAGGTAGTTTTACAATCAATGGATTTCATATAATAGGCAATACATGTTCCCAATATTGTAGATTTAAAATGGACACATGGATTCGAATTTTGACACATGTGAGCTCTTCTAGAAGGCACTGGCCAAGTGGAGATTCTAGAACAATGAGAATTTTTCTCCCAATGTGACCAATTGTTGGCTCAAGGGGTCCTGACCCAGGTTTGGAGGTTAATGTTTGCCAAAAAACCCCTATACTACTGGCCCTTTCGGCAGTGACCTGCTTGCGCAGGCCAAAGTCTCACCCGAAGCAGTATGGGAGGGTGCTAGAACCAGGTTTTCGCACCCTGGAAGAGAGCAGGTAAGTCGAGCCAGTTCACAACTATTAGATCTATATAGCAAGAGGTTGTTCATAGGAGTATCAATAAATAACCAGAAAATAATTTATCAGATCTAATTAAAAGGTTTGCATCCATGTTCGTACTATTAGCTATAATCACAAAACATCATAATCGCAGTAAATTAATAGATCACAGATAGATGTACCATCAATGCAGATTGTTTGCAGCTACTAACAGGCTTCGTAATCATCTAACTCAATTTCGCATTAACCATAACATGACAGATTCAGATAACATCAAATATCCACAACACTTCCGCATATATATATCATTGCCCAAAATCCTCTTACATTCCCAAATTACCGCCTGCGCACACAGCCAGCAAGGTCTGCACACAGCAGGGCATAAGATCTCTGCACACACATCCAGGAGGAGTCCTAACCCAAACAACCCTACCACATATCTAACAATTCGTACTTCACATCAATCTCTATTCATTCCTACCTATGATTCAAAAAAGGTTCATCTATTTATAGCAATTTAGCCTACACATCCAATGGTCTGCAAACCGTGTTTTGCAAACTCTTGGTCTACCCTTGACCCATTTACAAGGAATTAGGGGCTTTAACCCACCCCAAAACCCCTGCATTATACTAATCAATAAAAAATTATACAAAAATGGACAAAATTCATAGCCTTTGGGAGACCCTGCTCCAACAGTCCCCTAACACAATCTTGTGACTCGTCCCGAGTCACGGTGGTCGTAGGTCCTCCATCTTCGCCTGAAGTTGCGTGACAGCCTCGATTAGTGGAGAAAGCACCCCTTCGCTTTCCGCAGCAGTAGTCTGAGCTAGCTCCACCAACTTCTGTGAGGTTGGGCCTTCTGTAGCAGCTGTGACACTCTCCAATGTCTGGTTCAACTGTGTTACCGCAACATCCACATCATGGGAAAGCTTGAGGGCCACGTCCGCCCATGGTTTGAGGTGATCGCTCAGCATCTGCTTCCACTGTCGAAGGGCATCTATGTCGTCTCTGAGGGCCTGTCTGGAGCACAGTCGAGTCAAGCGCTGGGTCAGGACCAGTGTATTCTAGGTAGCCTCCATTTGATTGAACTCCTCTTCCTTCTGGCGCAACATTTGACGAAGTTCTCGCAGGAGAGGATCATGTTGTGCCTTTCTCCATAGTTTCATTACTGCATCTAATAATAGGGCGCCTTGAGTAATTTTGCCTGTGACTATGTTCATGGCGGCTGTAACCAGCGCAACCTGATGGGCCCTGACCTCTGGAAGTGTTTATGGCTGTAGATTGGCCTATAATTCTATGATTTTCTCTTCCATCTGAGCTTTGACAACCTGGACCTCTGTCTTGGAGGCTCTCAAGGCTAAGACCAACCCTTCGATCTTGGCCTGGGGGGTAGCTGCAGTGGGTATTCCATCCATAATGTTATCACCCTAAATTTTTTTTTTTCTAAACTTTGGAAAGTTTGCCTTGTTTTTAGTCATGGTATTATAATAGGTTTTGAGTCATCTCATGCTTAAAGGGATAAGTGATAGGATTAGTCTCAATAGTGTCATTCTCATTTCCAAACCCTTGTTTTATTCATGGTGTTAAAGGTCTCTAGGTCATGTCATGCTTAAAGGGTTAGGTCATAGGGTTAGAAGTCTTTAAGGTCATATTTCATTTCCAAACAAAGTTTATCGACCTTATTCCATGTCTTAGTGTCTCATACCATGTTTAGAAAATCAATTTTTTAACCATTTTGAATTTTTTTTTGGAATTAGCAACAAAACCTTGTTTTCATAGTGCAAATAGTTTTGCACTATGAAAACGCTGTTGTTTTCGTACCGTGCTACGAAATGGCTGAAATAGCCCTTTTTCAGCAAAAAACCTTGTTTTTCTGCTTTTAGTAATCAACTTCCAGAGGGGTTTCTGAGCAACTAAAAACTAATTTTTGAAAACTGAAAGAGATTTTTCTTCCTAACATACTAAAATACAAAAACCGCTTTCAGTTTCTTCAAATTCATTATGCAGTGGGAGAAATTGATGGTTGAAATTGCACTACGAAACTGCTGAAAGTCATTCAGAGAAAAACTCTGTTTTCTGGTTTTAGTAGTCTTTTTCAAGATCCGTTTTTTGCCACATGCAAATGTATTGTGGAATTATGAAGGAGGTTTCTCTTCATGAATTCTCCAGCTATAGTAACCTATGTCCCTTTCTTCATAAGTGTTACCAGTTGGGAGATACAGGGATTTCTTTGAAGCCATATTTTCATAAATCAGAATTTTCCAGTTTACAACTGATGTTCAAAGAAATTTTATGGGCACTATGATAAGTATTGAAAAAAAAAAGAGAGGTATTTGTTCAGCACAGAGTGGTATCCAAAAGCCTCCTTCAGTTTTTCAAAATACATTTTTTAAGAGGAGATAAAAGTTTTGTGCCAAAACCTATTTTTCAACTAGAACATAACAGTAAGTTACAATTTCTTGATGCAATTTTGTTGTGTAGAAGGAATTTATTTATTGAAAGTATTTCAAAGATGACTTATGATTGATAATTAAATATTGGAGAAATCATGGAAGAAGTGCAAGATCTTTTAAAAACTGAGATTTTTGAAATTTTTTTGTGTAGGTGACATGCATAGCAGTTTCGTAGCGCGCCACGAAACTGTTGTAGGTGCAGTTTTGAACATTTTGTTAAAGTTTAAAAAGGTGAAACATCTATTTTTTGGATGATGTTAGATGATATAAATGATGCACAAATGAAGTTCCAAGTGTAAAAGCAGAAGAAATTGGATGTTAAGAGATTGTTTACAAAGACATAGTTGCTGTGCTACGAAAACAACTGATATTTTCGTAGCGCAGACACATCAGCTATCTTTAAACTCTTTCAAGGGATAAATTTTGCACAGATGGAAGGACATGGTTATATGGGAGTGATAAAATATGTCACTTGTCTCAAAAGGTCGAAATTTCCATCAAAGGGGTTCACAGAGCATCAATGAAGGTTAAAGCTTAAATGCAAGAAACATTTTCTTGGTTTGTAGGGAAGATAAGACATGACTCAGCATGGTCTCATAAAAAGGTTAAAGGCTTCATCAAATTTGAATTCATGGATTTATAGGTGTCAAAGAAAGTATTTAATTCCTAGATAAGATTGTTTTAGTCATAATAAAGAGTTTTACTTCTAATTGTATTAGGACTCTAGAAGAGACAGTTTAACTGTAACATGTAATTAATAGTTTGTTTTAGTAGTTGATAGGTGTGAAGCTATCAAATTCGAATTCTCCTCAAGTAGGATGAGAGAATCCAAGGTTTTAAATGCTATATATCAAGCATGAGGTTGAATTCAATAAGGGTTGGATACTTTTTGGCCCAGCTGCTGCTTTATGTTATGGAAGATAACCAGTAATACATAGAGGTTTTCCTGAACAGATCTGAGTTTAGATGAGGTTTAATGTTTTCTTGATATATATGATACTTTAATTTCTTGCAGTAGATCTTATTACTATTACTCAAAATTCACAATCATGTGCTCTGACTTCCTTTAGTAATGTGATTATTGTGTTTAGCAGTAGATCTTATTTACTATTACTCATAATTCACAACTATGTGCTCTGACTTCCTTTAGTAATGAGATGACTATGTTTTTTCTGCATTTTGTGAGTAAATTACCTTTGAACCATTAGCAGTAGGTTTCATTGCTATTACTCAGAATTCATAACCCTATGCTCTGACTTCCTTTAGTAATGGAAATAATGTGTTGACCTATGTTTCTTGAGTGAATTATCTTTGTTTAAAAACCCCATTTTCCTCAGCTTCCATGTTCAGAAACCTTGCCACTGAATCTACTGACTTGTTGACTCCATAGCCCAATGGTAGCAAGCCTTCATCTTTCAACCTACAAACACACGAATCCAACATATATTTAGCCATCTATATCATCATTAATCAATATCATAAACCCTTGAGAGAGCCCTCTCAGGCTGAGGAGGAAAAGCCTCAGCTAAAAGATTGGTTTGAAATAGTTACACTGAGGTAGTTTGATCAACAGCCTATCAGGGTCCTATTTTGGTGATAAAATTTTGGTGCGTCTGATGGGAGTCTGAAGATTACTCATTCCTGAAATAAATAAGCTAAACTTCTGAAGGTAGTAGGAGCTCAAAATTTGTTCGAGGCTGCGGATCAAACTACCTCAAGATGACTTCCTTTGCAAGAATGAATGCCAAGTATGCCCCTCTGAATTGGTCTCATATCCCTGGTTTTCCAAATCCTATGCCAAAGTTTGAATGGTTAGATGATCTTCCAATATTTAAAGATGAAAAGAAAGACAATGCTGCTCTTCATTTGGTTAGGTTCCATATGCATGTACGAAGTCTTAAGGTTTGAATCCCTTAAGATTGTCTCATGAAGATGTTCATGGACACTTTAAAAGGAAAAGCATGGCTTTGGTATGAAAGCTTACCAAATGGTTCAATATATTCTCTGGTTGATTTCCATGATGTATTTTTTGAAACATATAAAGAGTGTCATCCCTCTTTATTGATGGTCAAAGATTGCTATAAATACTCTGTCAGTTTTATTGAATATTTAGAGGACTGTTATGAAGATGATGAGTTTATGGATGAAGAAATTTTAGAGGCCCTTCATAACAATACATTTCAACACCAAGAAGAGAAGATAGCATCCCCTAAAATGCAAGAAGGAAATCAACAGGAATTTACTTTAGAAAATCATGTTACATCCTTTGAGTTTGAGGAAAATTTGCAGCAGGTTTTTCAATCTTTTGATCATCAGGAGAATGAAAACCATTGCATACATCAAGAAGAAATACTGGAAGATAGATTTTATAAACCTCAGGCAGAGGAAAAGGTTGATTATTTATGTCATACTTTGCAACAGCCTACTTCAAAGAATGATCATAATAATGAGGAAAATTACATTGTCTATGGGAGTCATTCAAAAAAGAAGTTGGATAGCATATCAAAGGAATCTTGTGTGGCTGAGAATCAGTTGTCTAAATATATAGAATGTCATGATGATCATCAAACTAACCATGCCTTCTTTGACCCTATAGCTGAATACATGGCAAAGCTTTGCACACCAGTATTTCATTTTCAATTGCATGATGAAGATCAGATACATTATAAGTTGTTTTGGTCATCTCAATATCATGGTTATTTTGAGGTCGAATGCAGTTCAGAGCCTCAAATATCAGAAAATACAATTGATTGGCTTCATTGGACGTTTCATGTTCCTTGAGCTACAAATGGAGATTGCAACTGATAGGGTAGGTAGGAAGATGCAAATAAGCTCAAGGTTGACTGAGCATTTTTACTAGGTACAGTTTGAAGCAGATTGGGCATAATTTCAGAGTTTTTATTTTTAATGGAATGGATTGCAGCACTGGATCTACTAATTCTTAGCATACCTCAGGGGGCATACTATCCCTAGTGGAGCCACTGTTATCACCCTAAAAAAAAAATTTCTAGACTTTGGAAAGTTTGCCTTGTTTTTAGTCATGGTATTATAATAGGTTTTGAGTCATCTCATGCTTAAAGGGATAAGTGATAGGATTAGAGTCTCAATAGTGTCATTCTCATTTCCAAACCCTTGTTCTAGTCATGGTGTTAAAGGGTCTCTAGGTCATGTCATGCTTAAAGGGTTAGGTCCTAGGGTTAGAAGTCTTTAAGGTCATATTTTATTTCCAAAAAAAGTTTATCGACCTTATTCCATGTCTTAGTGTCTCATACCATGTTTAGAAAGTCAATTTTTTAACCATTTTGAATTTTTTTTTGGAATTAGAAACAAAACCTTGCTTTCATAGTGTAGACAATTTTGTGCTATGAAAACGTTGTTGTTTTCGTAGCGCGCTACAAAATGGCTGAAACAACCTTTTTCAGCAAAAAACCCTGCTTTTCTGCTTTTAGTAGTCAAATTCCAGAGGAGTGCTTGAGCATCTGAAAACTAATTTTTGAAAAATGAAAGAGTTTTTTCTTCCTAACATACTGAAATACAAAAACCTCTTTCAGTTTATTCAAATTCATTATGCGGTGGGATATATTTATGGTTTAAATTTCACTACGAAACTGTTGAAAGTCATTCAGAGAAAAACTCAGTTTTCTGGTTTTAGCAGTATTTTTCAAGATCCGTTTTTTGAGACATGCAAACGTATTTTATAATTATGAAGGAGGTTTCTCTTCATAAAATCTCTAGATAAAATAACCTATCTCACTTTCTTCATAAGTGTTACCAGTTGGCAGATAGAGGGATTTCTTGGAAGCCATATTTTCATAAATAAGAATTTTCCAGTTTACAACTGATGTTCAAAGACAGTTTATGGGCACTAGGAGAAGTATTGAAAAAAAACAAGAGATTTTTTTGTTCAGCACAGAGTGGTCTCAAGAAGCCTCCTTCATTTTTTCAAAATACGTTTTTGATGAGGAGATAAAAGTTCTATCCCAACACCTATTTTTCAGCTAGAACAAAACAGTAAGTTACAATTTCTTGATGCATTTTTGTTGTGGAGAAGGACTTTATTTATTGAAAGTGTTTCAAGGATGACTTATGATTGATCAAAAAAGATTGAATACATCATGGAAGAAGTGAAATAAGTTTTAAAAACTGAGATTTTTGAAAAAAGTATGTGTAGGTGACATGCACATCAATTTCGTAGCGCGCTACGAAACTGCTGTAGGTGCAGTTTTGAACATTTTGCTAATGTTTCAAAAGGTGAAACATCTAGTTTTTGAATTATTGATGATGCTAGAGGATATAAATGATGTACAAATTAAGTTCCAAGTGTAAAAGCAGAATAAATTGGATGTTAAGAGATTGTTTACAAAGACATAGTTGCTACACTACGAAAATAGCTGATATTTTCGTAGCGCAGACACATCAACTATCTTTAAACTCTTTCAAGGGCTAAATTTTGCACAGATGGAAGGACATGGTTCTATGGGAGTGATAACATATGTCACTTGTCTCAAAATTTCTAAATTTCCAGCAAAGGGGTTCAAAGAGCATCAATGAAGGTTAAAGCTTAAATGCAGGAAATAGTTTCCTAGTTTGTAGGGCAGACGAGACATGACTCATCAGGGTCTCATAACAAGGTTAAAGGCTTCATCAAATTCGAATTCATGGAGTTATAGGTGTAAAAGAAAGTATTTAATTCCTAGATAATATTTTTTTAGTCATAATAAAGAGTTTTACTCCTAATTGTATTAGGACTCTAGAAGAGACAATTTAACTGTCACATGTAATTAATAGTTTGTTTTAGTAGTTGATAGATGTCAAGCTAGAAAATTCGAATTCTCCTCAAGTAGGATGAGAGAATCCAAGGTTGTAAATGCTATATATCAAGCATGAGGTCGAATTCAAGAAGGGTTGGAGACTTTTTGGCCCAGCTGCTGCTTTATGCTATGGAAGATAAACAGTAATACAGAGAGGTTTTCCTAAACAGATATGAGTTTAGATGAGGTTTAATGTTTTCTTGATCTACATGATACTTTAATTACTTGCAGTAGATATTATTAATATTACTCAGAATTCACAATCATGTGCTCTGACTTCCTTTAGTAATGTAATTATTGTGTTTAGCAGTAGATCTTATTTACTATTACTCAGAATTCACAACTATGTGCTCTGACTTCCTTTAGTAATGAGATGACTATGTTTTTTCTGCATTTTGTGAGTAAATTACCTTTGAACCATTAGCAGTAGGTTTCAATGATATTACTCAGAATTCATAACCCTATGCTCTGACTTCCTTTAGTAATGGAATTACTGTGTTGACCTATGTTTCTTGAGTGAATTATCTCTGTTTAAAAACCCCATTTGCCTCAACTTCCATGTTCAGAAACCTTGCCACTGAATCTACTGACTTGTTGACTCCATAGCCCAATGGTAGCAAGCCTTCATCTTTAAACCTACAAACACACGAAACCAAGATATAGTTATCCATCTATATCATCATTAATCAATATCATAAACCCTTGAGAGAGCCCTCTCAGGCTGAGGAGGCGAAGACTCAGCTAAAAGATTGGTTTGAAATAGTTACACTGAGGTAGTCTTATTAGCAGCCTATCAGGGTCCTATTTTGGTGATAACACATAACATCGGTGCAAAGTCGGCCAATTAAATGCTCCAGCATCTTGTGCGTAGACTGCACCTTGGTTACTTCAGCTGTCTGTTCACTAATGTTCTGTTCCGCTGCGCCAAGCCACTGGTGGGCCTGATGGTTGCTGTGGTGTATTTCTTGAAATAGTGAGCTTTGTAAAGCCTACAGAAAATCATGGGGAAATATTTCCAAATCCAACTAGACCTTTGCGTAGGCCTGTACTTGTGTTTTGATGTCAGGTGGACTGACTGTAAGGGCTGCACCGGGCAGTGGTCAGAGGCGGCTTGCTTCTGCAACAAGGGTTGTGCTTCTTGTAGCAGGGTTCGAGCGGACCTGGATCAAATTGGTTTGTAGTGTGTCCGTCTTCATTTGCAAGTCTCGAAACTCAGCCTGAAGCACGGCGACTACAACTTGCTGCTGCTTTTCCAAAGTTAGGCACTTTTCCTCTGTGGCCAAGGTGACTGCATCGACAATTTTTTCCAGGTCACCTTTCGTGAGTGTAACCGTTTCATCGCATCATGTTCTCTGTGAGGACTGCTTCTTGCATGGCCCCTTAGTGGCTGCACCCATTCTTTTTGTTCCTCCGGGGAAATCAACATCCCTCTACTCCTAGTCTGTTGTACTAACGTGTGGTAGTGATCCCTTCTGTGAGGGTGCTACCGCACCCTTCTTTAGATTGCTATCTAGCTGAAAATCCTTCAGGGACCGTACGTTCCCTTCTTTCCCCCTGTGGTTGTTTGATCTACCAGTTCCTTTGGCTGTTGTGGTTAGGGAAACATTTGCTCTTGAAGTGCCTACTGTATCGGTTTTGAACCTAATCTGCAACTGTGGGGACCAGGTAGCGATTATGTCATTATGTGATTATGCGATTATGGGAGCGAGTCCCAGACTTTACCGTTGCGTGCTCTAATTTGGACGTGGTGCAGGGTGACCTAAAATGTTGCAATGGTTTGGTATTTATCATACACTACCGGAGACAAGTGTGGGAGGGAGTTGATGGTGGTTTCCAAGCGGCGCTGAAACAAAACCCAAAAGACCTGATTGTCCTTGATATGTTGCGCGTCCTTGGAATCCCATAAGTTGGTGTAGCGTGCTCCTTCGCACATATCCGGGGTGATCTCGGGGAGGACTGCTTCCTCTAGTGCTTCCCATGTGACCAACGCAATAAGCAGTAGCAACCAGGAGTAACAGAATGTGTGCCCCTAATCCTGGGCCTCGCGAATGTTTGCAAAAATTTCATTACATAAGTGCTGGGCCCAATTGAAGCATACTCCTTTTTCGCATTTTTCTGCCAATTGAATAACATATGTGGGTACAGTGGTAGCCTGGTATTTGCACATTAGCTTGCATGCGAGCAACAATGTACCCATCTGCGTACCTAAGTCGTTGATGGTATTGTTCATGAATCCCCAAGTATTCTGTAGTACATGGTAATTCTCACGCACGACGTCAAAATTTTTTTGCTCATACTTCTTTCCCACCCTCAGCATTGGATCAGGTCCTTCCATGGGGAGACTAGTAATTCAGTGAATTTGTGCAGCGTCAATATGGATGTGCTCTTCAATCCATAAGCTACCATCATGGACTAAAGCAACCAGTTGATGGACCACGCGATCTATAATGTTGTAATGGACAAAATGTGGCATCCCGAGCAGGTTTAATAGCCCAGCACTAGCCAACCCACGCACCCAGCACATAGGGATGACCTGTACCCCATCATCTTCCAGTATTCGTTCCAGGTAAAACTCAGGGGCCAACTGGGGAAAGACCTCACAATTAGCTAAGTCATGATCATCGAACTTTACCTCATGAATCTTGCCGAAGGGTTCGCCAATGACGAGGACCACGCCCAGCGTTAGTGACATCTATAGGTAGGAGACCAGGCCATCGAGGTTCTTCGGCGTGTGGGTCAAGGGTCTGGGTGACCTGGGCCTTTTCCTGATCAGATAAAGGGCAGCTTTCTAGTTTAGGTAAGTCGGTTGGGTCCATCTTCTGTGATGGTTTTATATTGTGGGGAGAAATATGGTATTTTACCCCAGCCCCTTTTGTAGGCTTCTGTGACCCTTGCACTTTCTGTTTTCCTTTCTTTGCTTCTGGAGGCGAAGTGGAAACAACTGCTACAGCTCTTGATGCACTTTATGTTACCTCCTCAACTTCTGGCTCTATCAAGGCTATCGCCAGGTTGGTGGTCATCATTCTGGGGCGGAAAATGAATCCCAACCCCAGGTGGCTGCTCTTAGAGGGGGTAGATGGTTCAGACATGGTAGATGTACAGGAAACCCAAATGATCAGAAATCATAATCCCGTAGAGCAAAAACAAGACAAAAGATATGGAACCCTCATCCGACCAATCCATCCCCTTTTATAACCCGAGAGAGTTACTAATGGTCGAGTGAATTGTAATGGACACTTTCCTTCAGATAAATGGTACAAAATTTCAAGAGATCGCTTCATTAAATGTCGGTCGCCTGCTCCTGTCAACGGTAAATTTAGTTGTTTAACCGATTCTACTATTCCAACGACTAGTTCTCACACCTCCCATGCACCCAACACACCCCGGGGCTCCCAGCACACCTCTACACTTTGAACAGACACCTGCGCCCCCTACGCACTGCTCCGGACCTCCTAAGTTGTGGCTACCTCCCACACATACCCTGATCATACTCATGTGTTATGGTAGATAGATTCTGCCTTATACAGCTACTCCGGCCATATATTAATTTGATCCGATATTTTTTGAGCTGACTACCATTGATATAATCTAGGAGCATATCACCGCACAGGGTGGCTAGCCTTATAGCTCCGCCATTTGTGATTTCCTTAACTGTATAGGGACCAAGCCAGTGTTGTTGGAACTTCCCTAGATGTTTCAAAAATTGACTATCATGTAGGAGGACCAAGTCTCCCTCTACGAATTTCTTCTGGCGAACATGTCGATCATGTCAGGCCTTATCGCGGGTCTTTTGAACCTGCTGATGGAAATTAGCAATAAACCGATCTTCCTCCAAAGCCATAACCTGTGCTAAATGCTCCTCCATGATGTCGGGTTCTTCCATGTTTGTAAATGCTACGATACACGGACTGGGAACAATATACTCCATTGGCATAATGGCCTCCTTGCCATACACTAGCCTGAATGGGGTTTTCCCTGTTAGTTTTTTGCAGATCGTCCGATAGGCCCAGAGGACCGATGGGACGCATACGACCTAATCACCATGATCTGCGTTGCAGACCTTAGTCAGTGCTTGCTCAAAAAATTTGTTAAAAGCTTCGACTGCTCTATTGACTTGTGGATGATACAGGGTGATTTTTACATTATGGATCCGGAACTCTTCAGTCAATGCTTGTATTGTTTCATTAACAAAGTGCATACCTTTATCACTCATAAGGATCTTTGGACATCCAAATCGAGTCAGAATCTGCTCAAAGATGAAGTGTGCAGTGGTATCTATAGTACAATCCCTTACCGCTTGTACTTCGGCCCACGTCGTTACATAATTGGTGGCGGTAATTATGTAGCACACACCTATTTTCTTCCGCGGTGGGTTGATGGGTCCCAAAAAATCAATGGCCCATTTTTCAAAGGCCTGTAAGGCCACTTGCGGTTGTAACGGCATTTCATCTCTCCGTGACGACTTCCCTGTCCATTGGCACGTATCGCAGGATTTACAATAGTTGTGAGAGTCACTATGGAGGGTAGGCCACCATAGTCCAGCCCGTAAGATCTTGTGTGTTGTTTCCTTGCCTGCGTAGTGTTCGCCTGCGATTCCGTCATGGGCTTCTGCCAAGATAGCATGTCGTTCGTGCTTCAGAACGTACCTGTGCAACACTTTATCAACACCTAGTTTATATAATTGACCTGCGATGATGGTAAAATCTACAACCCAGGTAACCAATTCCTTCTTTTGTTTTATTGAATATTCTGCGGGTGCCATGCCTGTAGTCAAGAACTAGATGATATCAGCAAAGTGCACATCAACAACTTTAATGGCGAATAGTTGCACTTCAAGCAACCCTTCTTCAAAGCTAGTAGGTTCTTCACTTGTCTCAATTCGAGATAAGTGATCAGGCCCAACATTCAACTTCCCTGGCTTGACTATGATTTCAAAATCATATTCTTGAAATAGCAGCAGCCATATGCAGATTCCCCCCCCCAACATAGGCTTATTCACTAGGTACTTTAAATATGAGTGATCTGTAAACATTTTAAAGTGCCTTCCTAACAGATAGTGTCGATACTTTTGTAGCGCATAAACCATGGCCAACCCTTCCTGCTCCGTAGTGGAATAATTGCGCTCTGCACTCGAGAGTTTCTGACTAGAAAATGTGATTGGGTGATCAATGTCTCTAGCACAAGGCTGCATAAGGACTGCTCCGAGGGCAATCCCTGAAGCATTCACATGAACATGGAATTCCTTCACCCAATCAGGGAAGATAAGGACAGGTGCGGAGACCATATTTTCCTTGAGTAGCACAAATCTCTTCTGGCATTCATCATCCCAAAAATGTGACACATCTTTCTTAAGCAGCTTCTCCAAGGGTGCTGTGATCAACGCGTATCCTTGAATGAATTTTCTATAGTAGCCCATGTGTCCCAAGATCGAACTCAATTGTTTCTCAATTGTAGGTACGACTAGGTTGATGATAACTGCAACCTTTGCAAGGTCCACCATCTTCCCTTGTTGGCAAACTATATGTCCAAGCAAGATCCCGAAAGGTACGCATAAGATACACTTTTTAATATTCAAAGAAATTTGGGGTTTTCGGCAGGCATCAAACATCAAGTGCAGGTTTGAAGCATGTGTCTTTACTAAGCTGAAGACTATCTAGTCATCGAAGTATTCCTCGAGAAATTTGTGGATGAATTCCTCGAATACTGCAACAACGACCTATGAGAAGATAGCAGGGGCATTCTTGAGTCCAAGCGGCATGACTGTATATTGGAAAGATCCCCATTCCATGGCAAATGTAGTCTTGCTACAATCTTCTGGTGCGATTCAGATCTGATGATATCCGGAGAACCCATCGGTGAATGAATATGCTTCCTGGCCTCCTACACTATCCAGTATTTCATCGGAAAATGGTGTCAAAAAGGGGTCCTGAACGTAGGCATCATTTAACTTGTGTAAGTTCACACAGATCCGAATTTCTCCTTTTGTTTTATTTTCCTGAACTACCATCAGAATTACCCAATCCGACTAGTCCACCGGCTCAATAATACCTGTGCCAAGAATTTTATCCAGTTCCTCCTTAACCTTTTGTTTATACTTAGGATTCAATCGGTAAGGCCGCTACTTTATCGGTCATGCGTCTGGTTTTAACGTGATGTGCATCACCCCTAGGTCCCATGTGATCCCTTTGAGCTCCGAAAATTTGGTTGGGAATAAGTCTTGGTATTCTGTGAGCAATTCAACCACCTTGTTGACATTGTCATCATCCCAGTAGTCACCAATATTAGCCAACTTAGGCTGTTCTGCCATGACAATGTTGACTTCACACAATTTTAGGGGTTTTGTTACATCCATAGTTTGTAGTGGAGGTCCCGCAACTGCGCATTCCCCCTCCGATTATGGGATAGAGATATTGTGCGGATTCTCATCACATTCTTCTACAGCTATATTGCAACAATTGATAATATCCTGCATCTGCATTGCACCCCAAATGCTGCGAAGGAGATGGATTCACCAAACACAAATGCATCTATATCATGCATAGCTTTGTCAAGTGCCTCCAAGCCCCCTATTAGTCCAAAAGTACCAATGAATTCATCCTTCAAGGTTTCCCAGTGATGGGTGCATTGATGTAGATCCACATCCAAGTACCATGTAGTAGGGATTGGTCCCAATGCATGAATAAACAATTGAACCCATTCCTTCAGAGTTTTGTCATGCCATTTTTCCATCCAAGCAGACAAGTGTTTGTGTGGGTCCCCTGGGCCAAGGAACTTCTTGACACGTACCTCAGGCAGGGCCTGGAATCATAGGATCATCATGTCCTGAAATTCCTCCCAGTCCTAGAACACCTCCTTATGTGCCTCCCACCATCTTGCAGGCATTGTGCGCATAGCCAGATTAAGGGTCCATAGCCTCCGTTCTCTCGGAACCTCAGCTTCGAATGTACGCAGAATTCCTTTATACTACTGGAGCCATCAAAATAGGGTAGTTATCTTACCTTGGCAGATATGCAGCGGAAGTCCCTGGCACTTTACAGACAGCGCAGCGTGGAGAGATCATGCAGTTGGTTTTTCCAATTGTCTATTTATTCGTCGGATTCGGAAAAGAATTCGCTATCCTTTTCCCAACAAAGCACTCCATCGGTTGTAGGATTGATCCAGTCTTCGTCCCTTGAAGTTAGCTTACAGATATGGTCTATCTCTTCTTCCTCCCGCGCTGGCTTGGTATACCTTTCCCCTTCTGTAGGCTCTAGTGGTACGATCACCCGTGTTCCCTCACTTTCAAACACCATGCTTCGTTTCTTCAAATTGATAATTCCACCCATATCAATGGCCTAATCCAATCCAAAGAGTGCTGGGTAAGGGTCTGCATCTTCTACAATCTGAATGACTTCAAAGTCAGCTCGTACCTTAGCCCCGACGATGTCTACTACAATCTTTGACAATCTTCCCAATGGTATGATCTTCTGTTGATTAGCCATACATAGCTAGATAGTGGACCATTCCAATTTAGGTTCTCCCATTCGTTGCCAAGTTTTTTTAGGTAGTACATTCACATTTGATCCTAGGTCTAGAATTACCTTGTCCATTTCATAATCACCAATCTGCGTAGTTAATTGCATCTCTCGGTCGGTGCATTTCTTTTGCTCATAAAGTTTGTGCACATCCTTAACCTTCATGACTGGGTCTTCATTCCCTGTGAAACCGTTGAGTAGGGCTTGGAGGTTTTCTACAGCCTGCTGATTGCACAAAAACTTCATGCACGCTTGCAGGAATAGTTTAACTTCATCAACTTCTCTAAGGTGCGCAGGTGTTGGAAGGGTAGGTGCCTCAGCGTTGGCAAAGTCTTGGTGAGCTGCAACAAAATTTTCCCTTTCCTTTGGTAATTCCAACCATTCTTGTTTAATGGTCACTTTACGAATAAGAGGGTCTGCCTCAGCTTCCTCCGCAGCCCCGCCGGTGGCTATGCTGCTACGTGTTATGAAATTAATACTTGTTCCTTCACTTCGGGGTTCTACCTTAACCCTTTGTACGTTCTGAATCGGTTTATGTTGCTTCTCCTATATCTTGGCTATCAGAATCGGGTAATATTCAACCACATGGTCCGGTTGTCTATAATATTTGCAGGATTTCCGAGTTGGGTTCGTGCAGTCCCTTGCAAAGTGACCTACTTCCCTAAAATTATAGCATATTAGTTGGCCTCTACCCATGCCTGCGCTTCCTCCTCACCCCCCTCCCCTGACCCTAGCTAGGGAGCCTCCTATACCTAAGGGGGATCTAGGTGATGATGGGTCCGACTGTACCCTATATAAGTTTCCCCGATCACTCATCAGATCATACGTTCGACAGTTCTATTCATCATGTCCTACAGAGCTACAAAACCTACACCATTGTTATTTTACTTCTGGGATATATGTGGCAAGGTGGGGGCAATGGTTGGTACCATGCAGCCCAGCAATGCGGTAGTCATCGCACCATAGCGCCGACCCACTTGGTCCCACAGCTTCCCTGGGGCACAGCAGGCTGGGTCCTCCAGCTTGCATATAGTCTGCGAGCAGTGGACAGTTATCTTTGTTGTGGCCATTCACCCGGCATAATATGCACCATCTTTCGGGGCTGGCCTCCACTCCTCACTCCTTTCGCAGAGTCTGAATCTCCATGTGCATTGCCTCTAACTAGCCTTGTATCTACTGCACTCCTAACTGGGTATCATCTCTTGGCATAGCTTCTAGTTTCATGGAAACCTCCAAGGCCTTCTCCTGTGTTTCAATGGCTAGATGACCCATTGGTACATGAAAGTGGGGCAGCAACATAGCGATGAACGACTCCATGTGTTGTCGGTCGTCATACTGGAACCCCCCTTCTCTGATTAATTTCTTTAATCGTTTATCTGCTTCCCATACGGACTCAGAATGTCCTTGCTTGAAATCCTTCAAGTCATTTACTATCTGAGAGTAGGACTTAGGTTTCTTGAACTGCTACTTTAACGCATTCTTGATTTCCTCAATAGTCACATTCTCATGTTGGTCAATGTATCCCATGTACCAGTCCAAATATCTCCCCTCAAAAGCAAGGGATAACTGTGCATGTTTCACCGCATTGCTTGCTACGTTCTGCATAGTCCATACCGATCCTGCAACAAACCAGAACCGATCCATGTCCTCATCACCCATGCCCTTGAAACTAGGTAGCTTCATGTGCGAGGCCACATCATCTTTGGGTGGCAGTGATTTCTTTCCCCGTGAATTATTTCTTCAAAGTATTCGTCAATTTTTCTCTTCTTAAATTTCTAATACAGCCTTGGTGTTACCTGATCTCTCTCAAAATGCTTCTGGTCTCGGCAACGGAACCATTTGTTGGCTCGAGGGGTCCTGACCCAGGTTCAAAAGTTAAGGTTTGCCAACAAACCCCTATACTTCTAGCCCTTTCGGTAGTGACCTACTTGCGCAGGCCAAAGTCTCACCCGAAGTAGTATGGGAGGGTGATGGAGCCAGGATTCCGCACCCTGGGAGAAAGCAGGTAATTCAAGCTGGTTCGCAACTATTAGATCTATAGAGCAAGAGGTTGTTCACAGGAGTCTCAATAAATAACTAGAAGACAGTTGATCAGATCTAATTAATAGGTTCGCATCCATGTGCGTACTATCAGCTATAATCATAGAACAGCATAATCACTACAAATTAACAGATCACAGATACATGTACCATCAATGCAGATAGTTCATAGCTACTAACAGGTACATAATCGTATAACTCAATTTCGCATTAACCATAACATGATAGATTCAAATAACATCAAATATTTACAATACTTCTGCACATATATATCATTACCTAAAATCCTCTTACATTCCCAAATTACTACCTACGCACACAGCCAGTAGGGTTTGCACACAGCAGGACATAGGATCTTTGTGCACACAACCAACAGGAGTCCTAACCCAAACAAGCCTAACACATGTCTAACATTTTGTACTTCACATCAATCTCTATTCATTCATACCTATGATTCAAAAAAGGTTCATCTATTTATAGCGATTTAGCCTATGCATCCAATGGTCCGCAAACCTTGGTTTTCGGACTCTTGGTCTACCCTTGTCCCATTTACAATGTGTTAGGGGCTTTGACCCACCCCAAAACCCCTATGTTAGACTAATCAATACAAAATTATTCAAAAATGGACAAAATTCATAGCCTTTGGAAGACCCTGCTCCAACACCAACGCACCCATGGATGTCGAGAAGTGCTTTGCAAAGAAGCCTTACATAGGGCTACCTGCATATGAAATGCACCTAGTCCCTTTAGAGGAAGATTTGGTGAGCTCTCACATGATATATTATAAAATTCAAACTTTGGAAACCTTTACAGATGAAATTCTTTGATTGATTTGTCTTTTTCTTTGTCTTAGGGCATGTAGCAACTGAAATGTTAGGGAATGATAGACCCTATACATTGGTCTTGGAGATGATGCCCAGTTAACCAGGTCATTGGGAATGATGCCCAAATTGACCTATAACAATAATAATGCCCATTAAGCTGAAGAACAACAATTTGAGAGTCTAGGTTAACAATTAATGCACGAATTTCGAGAGTAATGGCCTCAATTAAGAGTTCAATGACAACACTATATTCAGCGACATTATTCGTGGTTCATCCTAGACAAATACCTTGAAGGTTTATCAACTCACCATTAGGATTATAAATCACCCAGGCTGCAGAAGACAGGTTCCAAGTACTGCGGGAGGCACCATCCAGGAAACCAACATAAGGAGTGACAGACATCTGCATAGTAAGCAACAACATAATAAGCAGGGAAAAACTGCTTGCAAATCACACCAAGCCAAAAATTTACAAAAATTAAAAAAATCTATGTAAAAAGTAAACATGCATGAGGAGCTCATGCATAGTATTTTTTGAGATACAGCTCATTTATGGGCTGATCCATAGGATAACCTTCATAGTCAATTAGCTCATAAGCCTCGTTCTGCAAAATGTGTTTAACAATATAGGGCCCATGCCACATGAGTTGGAATTTGCTTGCCCCCAGCTTATCATGAGCCTAGTCATACAAGAGGACAAGGTCTCCTTCTACAAAGGAACGAGGGGAAATTTACTAGTCAAAATGAGCTTTAACCCTCTTTTATGTGCTTCTATGACAAGAGAAGAAAAGCGGCGAGTTTCATCAATCCTCTCTAAGTATAGAAGATACTCTTCTTCTGCTAAAGTGTTGGGCAGAAATTCAACAACTATCTTGAGAGAAGGGATTTCACATTCAATCAAAAGGGTAGCTTCCAGACCATAAACAAGCTGGAATGGAGTGAATCTGGTTGCATCCTTCACTAAGGTTCAGTAAGCCTAGAGAGCTGAAAACAATATGAGATGCCAGTTGGACTTATGCATCCCAATCGTACGTTGAAGCATAGTGACTATAACTTTGTTTACGGTTTCAACCTGGCCATTGGCCTGAGGGTAGTACGACATTGAGCTTTTGTGATGCAAACCCAACTTAGAAGTCAACTCATCCATCATGTAATGATGAAAATTAGAACCATGATCGGTAATAATGGCTTGAGGGACACTAAACCTAGTAATGACATGATCGAACAGAAATTGTGCGACTGTCTTACTGTCAGCTGTAAGTGTAGGCTTTACTTCGGCCCATGTAGTGAAGTAATTGACGGAAACGATAATATAAGCATGCCCCCTGGCCAAGTGACGGTTACAAGTCATAAAATTGATGCCACATTTTGCAAAGGGACCAACGGTAATGACAAGATGAAGTTTTGTGGGTGGTGCAAACATATTGTGTTGGTAAATATGACAATTGTGACACTTGCAGACAACAACAATGCAATCTTTAAAGATGGTAGGCCAGAAATAACCAGCACAAAGAATCTTTTGTGAAGTAGCATATCCAGACATGTGACCACCACAGGTGCCAGAGTGGCAATCATTAAGGACTTTTTCAGCCTCCTCGAGAGTCAAACACCGACATAGAACGGAATTAGATCCGATGTGGTAGAGAGTATCTCTGACTATGCGATAAGGTTGTGAATGATGGCGAATGCGTCGATGAGCATCCTTTGTCAACTTAGATTGAAAGGTTGAAGTCTAAAGATATACGATGATATCACCATACCAAGGATCGAGGGTGCTAATGAGAAAAAGTGTGTCGTCCGGAATGCGTTCCTCAGAACCAGATGGAGTAGAATCAGAAGGGAGAGAGAAAATCAAATCCGCAAAAACCAATGATTTCTTCGATTTGGCAGTAGTAAACTCCAAATCGAACTCTTGGAGGATAACGTTCCACTTTGAGTATTTCCCCCCAGCAATTGACGAGTCAATATGTAGGTCATAGGGTTGCAATCAGAAATCACTGTCTCTGGGCGCAACAAAATATAATGAAGAAAAACGTTGAACAGCTTGAACAGCAGCCAACGCCAACATCTCGACATGTGCGTAATGTGTTTCGGTATCGAGAATATTTCGACTCAAATAGTAAATGACATGCTTGTCACCGTCATCATCATCTTGCACCAGAACCATGGCAATAGTGCTAAACACGACAGCCAAATAGAGGGAGTAATCGTGATGATAATTAGCAGGACACAACAGAGGAGCATTGATAAGAAATTTCTTCAGTGCATCGAAGGATTTTTAGGCGATCTCATCCCAGAGGAATGGGATGCCTTGCTTAAGTAATCGTGTGAAGCCTTTGGCCACTTCAGCATAGTTCGATATAAAACGACGCAGGAAATTAGCTTTCCCTTGTAGACTCTACAGCTAATGTAAAGAGGAATGGGAGGGGAGATTAACAATAGCTTTGAATTTGAGGGGATTGAGAAAAATTCCATCTTTAGAGATGATAAACCCTAAGAGCCTACTTATGCAGAGGACGTACTTATGCATATTGAGTTGAATGTTATAGCGTCTACAGCGAAGAAATATTTTACGGAGATGATCCAGGTGGTTTTTACGCTTAGTCGAATGAGCTGTAAGGTCATCCAGGTAAGGTTGAATAATGCGCTTGATGTCATGGAAAGCATATGAAATTACTCTTTGAAATGTAGCCCCAACATTCTTGAGACCAAAATGGAGCTTCTTATAGGCGAAGGTACCCCAAGTACAGATAAAGGCGGTCTTGTGTTGATCAGCCGGAAGAATATTGATCTAGTTGTATCCAGAAAACCCGTCCATAAGGGAAAATATCTCACTCCTAGCACATTGATCAATGATATGGTCAATAAAAGGAGTGGGATAATTATCCTTAGGGAAATCACAGTTGATATCACGATAATAGACACATACACGAATGGTACCCTACTTTTTATCCACAAGAAAAATATTAGAAAGCCATTATGTCAAGGGAATCGGATAAATGAATCCAGCTTTAAGAATTTTTTCAAATTTTCCCTTAATAGTGGCTACCTTTCTAGGGTGCACGGGACGAAGATGTTGGTGAAAAGGCTTTGCACTAGGATAGGTAGGAATCTCATGCACCACTATACTCGGATTGATGCCGGGCATTTCTTTGTAAGACCAAGAAAAAACGTCATGAAACTCGTGGAAGAGACTAGTATAGACCTCAATCTCATCAGGAGAATAGGTCACCCCAATGTGGATGTTCTCGACAACCCCCAGTTTGATAAAGATTTCGATAGGCATCATTTGCATAATGTTTCCCAAGTTACCTTCCACAAAGACTTCATGTGTCAGGATGGGCATTTGAAGAGGATGATAAGGAACTTGGGAAGAAAATTTCTCAAGAAACATAGACATGGCCCCAAGGCCATGCATGAAAGAGGAACGATGATGATTTTCGTCCCAATGAGGATCCTCAAAAGACATAGTTTCCATAATGGCCTCGTCAGTGGGAAATATCTCGTTTAAGGAATCGGGTGAATCCGAAGTGCTTAGCCAAGGGGATTGAGAATAAGTGTCAAGAGAAATTCTCAAAGGAGCATGATCAGAGGGAGGAGGAGCCAAAGCCGAAATAAGTTCACAATAATCAATCTCTATTGGACCTAATGGCATCGAGTCACCAAACGAATCAATCTTCTTGAGCGAAGGGATGATCCATGGATCAGATGACTTGGAGATCATGTCAACCTGAGCAGTGTTGGGTGGAAGAAGAGAAAAAAGACCCATGAGGGCAGGATCTTTGAAAATAGCCAGTCCTATGCTCTCATAAGGTGTAGGAATACGATATACATATGGAATGTTGCTCTCATAAGATGAATAAGTGAAAAAGGTCAATTGGTCAATAGTGATGATCTTTCCTTTGTGCAGGAACTGAAGAACACGAAAGAGAGTGGACAGGACACATAACATGGTGTGAGTCCAACTGTGACCAAGTAGAAGATTGTTATTGAGCTATCAATTAATTCAACCTCAATGTTAACCATTTTCCCTTCTAACGTAATGGGTAAACTAGCGAGAACACCAAGAGGGCGAGATTCTCTTCCATCAAAAGATTCTAAAGCATTTGGAGATGAATTGAGGGTTGGAGAACTGATGGCTTTCCAACAAGAAGAAGACATGATGCACGTAGATTCACCCTCGTCCATGATTGCTCAATGGATATTATTTCCATTAATCCCAACCTGAATGATAAATACAAACTGGTGAGGGAGATGTGGGATGAAATTTTCCAAATCGAAAGTGATAAGGCTAGAATCGGCAGGATCAATCCCTTCGATAGCTAATAACAAAGCCTTTTGTTGTGATGGACAACCCTGAATTAATTCTAATGCAGACATAACAGATGGCGCCTGAGCCAAATATTCATCAATACTATAATGCTGAGTAGCACGGGAATTGGGATTGTAGAAAGACTTATGGAGTACACATTTGGAAGGTGGCCGTACAATGGGCTCAGTACTGGGTCTTTCAATCTGAAGAGGACCAGAAGCAGGTTGAGGAGGAGGACCATTAATGATTTCCTACCCTGCTGCCTAACGCGGTTCGGTACAATATTTCGATCAGGTAGCAATAGAGAAGGATGCAGGACAATTCATCATGAAAACCTGAGATCCAAATGGGGTGGAGGACTGAGGTTGCTCCACCAACTGAGTTTTCTATGATGGGAAAGGTTCTTTAAGAATGACCGAAGTGCCTTGGGTGCCCTTGAGCAGTCGACTCACCTCGACCCATCATGGACAGTCCTTGGTGTAATGCTCTTCGTCACAAATCAGACAAGGGTACTTTGGTTTGTGTTGTGAACCATCATCAGCACGAGATTTCTGAGAATCCTATTTTGAGGTATCGGCTTTGGCCTTACCTCTACCCTTCTTCTTACCCTTGGAAGTTTTATCCATCAGATTGGATTGGATAGCATTCACTTCTACGGTTTTACTAGTATTTGGAGGTGGCTGAGAAGTAGTATCATTAGAAGGAGTATATTTTTTCTTTGCAAGATTTGGAGAAGACTTCTGAGAGGTCTAAGACACAGAACCGATGATGCTGTCGACGGATGGTGTCGTCGGCGCTTCGGAAGATCTAGGTTGAGGGGCATCAAGCAAGGGTTCATACAATGTGCCAGACTAGAAGTACAAAATATCAAGGTAGTGGGCACAAGTAATGGCTTGTTCCTCAGTCACATGCTCTCATAGGAATGTCCTTAGCAATCAAAGCAATGAATGAGGTAGTAAACCAATCAGTTAGAAGCTGATTAGGAATCTCAAACTTGATCAAACGACAACATCACCTCCACTCATGAATATGATCAGAGATATGAGTAGCTCGATCTTGTTTCAAGGATGTGAGGAGGTGCATCCTAGTTTCATACCGAACTAGTAACTGAAAGTGTGTGAGAAATTCCATGGCTAGAGAGTTGAAATCTTGGAAGATGTCACGGGAGAGTTCAATGTACCACTTGGCAGCGACACTAGTGAGAGTCCTTTGGAAAATACGAAGTCAAATAGAATCTTCCACCCAAGAGTTAGAGGAACACCAAAGATGGTATGTCATAACATGCACTTGGGGGTCTTCCTTGGACTTGCCCTCAAATTTGGGACAATTTCCAGGGATTTTAGTCGGAACTGAAGGCCAATATGGATTATGAAGGATATGATCATTCGTCAACTTCAACACATTGGGCAGTTCCAGCATATCAAGGAAAGGTAACTGTGGATTGAAAGGCATTGTAGGTCGTTGATAAAGACCAGTATTAGGATTCCACTTGGGTTGAGAGAAATTCTGCCCCCATATGTTTTGTCCCAGAGGATTCTTTCCATAGGGGTTATAAGCCAAATAATTCTGCCCATACATGGGTTTAGGACCAGGATATTAATTCTGAGTGAACCACTGAGATCCTATTTAAGCAACATATGGATATTGTTGCGGAATGTAAGCAATGCCTTGAGGTATGTATGCAGTGCCTTGAGGCACACTATATACCATCTGGGATTGACCTTGAGGAATGTAAGAAACGCCTTGGGGCGCACTATATACCACTTTAGATTCACCTTGAGGAATGTAAGTGGTGCCCTGAGGTTGAATGGGTTTCCCTTGGGGTGCAGGTTGTCCCGGATGCTGTGGTTGGACAAGTTGTCCCTGCGGAGCAGGTTAGCCTGGATACTATGAGCCACCGGGTTTCCCTTGTGGAAGAGGTTGGCCCGATGGTTGGGATGAGCCAAGTTTCCCCTGAAGACCAGGGTGAACCTTCTGAGCAATAGAGGGTTGACCGTTTTGTACAAAAGTTGGGCCTTGTTGAACAGAAGGCTGGTGTTGTTCCATAAAAGGTGGTCCCTGTTGTGGATAGATTTCCCCCCCGAGAACGTAATATGCACATTGTTGAACATAAGGTTGACCAGTAGGACTGTAGGGTTTTCCTTGTTGGACCGAAGATGTCCCTGAAATGGTTGTCCTTGCAGTCCACAAGTTTTCCCTGTTGGACTGAATGTTGTCCTTGTAAGGGTTGTCCTTGTGGACCAGAGGGTTTTCCCTTTTGTAATGTGAACTGATTGGGGTAAATTCGAGGAAAATAGACGAGATTTGCATACTGATCATAATGATGTGGAGGATTAATAGAAGCTTGCAGCTATTGAGAATCCTGAGGGGTATAATTCTGCTGCTGAATGGCCAACAGGTACTGATCTAATGTCAAACCTCCAGGAATTGAAGTAGAAGCGATAGGCGCACTACTAGTAGGTTGGATTCCTGAAACGTGAGGCTGTGATCCACTCATGACGAGCCAAGAAGGTATCATGGTATTAATAAAAATCAACCTACGAACAACAAAATATTATGACAATGACCGAGTCGTACTAATAGCCAGTGCGGATGAGGCCACACAAACAGTGGGCCAGACTGGGACATATGTAATAATCGTCAACGTTATGGGAGTTGAGGGTGATGCCCCTAATACGGTGATAGACGAGCTTCCCGAGGGAGTCATTGTACTTGACTGTGTCAGGTTCTGGTACGTTAATGCAACACCAGAAATGATCTAACCCAATGTACGATAACAAGCTGGGAGAGATATCGGCTATGAGGAAGGTTGACTTGAGACATAAGGTAAATCCTCTAGAAAGAGTTTATAATCCCCTGTAGAAACATGAATCTCTTCACTACTGATGTAACTCGAATAATCCATGTTAGATGAAGCCATGATATCGTCAAAAAGGTGATGAGCGGTGGAAAGTAAAGCGGTGGCAAGTAAATATGGTTCCAAAGTAAGAGGAGGGAATTATTCCTCATTTCCAAAACCATCCCAAGTGCCTAAAGGTTTCCAGTTGATATCAAAAGGCTCCTGAAGAGGATATTGGGTAGCAAGGGGTAAGATACTTGGAATAAGAGCACACTAGTAATCAAGAGGCCTAGTAGGCTAAGGTTACCTCGAAGAAACTTTAGAAGAAGGATCCCCACTAGGAGTTGAAGAAGGGGACGAAGAAACTGGTGGTTCTACCACCACGACTTTGTCTCAAACCAAGAGAGAAATGAGATGACCAATTTGAGGCTTCAAGACCAAACACTAAGGAATTACTTAAGAACAATCCAATAAAATATCTTTAATGGGCATGTGATCGTAGGCAATTGATTTTATGACATTTAAAAAAAACTCTACCTTTTCATATTTTACGAGTCAAGAAAATAGGAAAAATATGACTAGTCACTTTCAAGTTGAACGAGCGCGAAAGGACAAGTGCTCGGTGATATTTCCAATTTTATAGGTTGACGAAAAGACCAAAATGACTACTCAGGAAATCTAAGCAAGAGGGTGTACCAAGTTTCCATGAACTACAATATACACCTTGGTGATCAAATGAAAGAGAAATGACCAAGGACTTAACGTACGTGTAGGTAGTCTCCCTAAATGTTGTGTTTGGTGTATCACGGTTACAGGGCAGCAGACTCGGCTACCTATGGATAAAGGATTGCAACCTATAAGGGTCTCCCTTTATATAATCGATAGTATGGGAAGCATAAGTTTGTGCTAGTGTTGTCTAATGCCAGATGGAAAATGATAGTTACTAGGTTTAATGACGCCGAAACAAGTCACTAGCCTAGACCTCTAAATGTATGTGTTAGGTTTCAATGCTTCTTTAGGTTGGTTGAATTGATTTTAAAGTTGATATTGAATTAATGTTGCAATTTCAAGGCCTTACCGAATGTAATCTTGAATTCTTAATCCACAACTATATGCAAAATAAAATCATTCCAATTCGATGAATGCTAGCTAAGAGAGGGATAGTAGATCATAATGAAGTAGAAATCAATCAAATACAAGAAGAAATTTTCCTTAATGCATCTAAGACAACCAGAGCAGAAAACGAAAATCTCTTTCCTTGTTCACTAAAAGCTACTAATGCCAAAGAACGTTTTTAATTTTCAAACTAAGAGAAAGAATGCAAATTTTGTTGTTTTAGATGAATGAGAAGCAAAATGCACTATTACACTAAATGAAAAAAAAGAGACTAGTTTTGAGCAATTTGAATGAAACAATCTAAAGCAAAGAGATCAATCCAACATGAAAATCAAACACACTCCAAAAAAGATGCACTCTTCCAAGCAAACAGGGCTTTCAAACTGGTTCAGTGAGCAATGTAATCTATGCTCAAGGTGACAGATGGAGAGCTAAATGAAATCCAAGATAATCATTCAACAACCCAATGACACAAGGAACCAAAAGAAAAGCTAAAAAAAATCAGTCAACAAACTGAAAAGATAAAAACCAAACTGACTCAAACTCAACTCAAAAGGTTCAATGAGGAGGTATTTGGACAAGTGGCGGAAGGCACCTAGAAACCCTAGAGTGACTAACTCCACGGATCAGATGAGGGACAAACAACTAAGTAGGACGAGACAAGAGTGTCAAAACATTTCCAGTGGACCAATTGAAAGATGAAAATCCAACCCATAGGTAAGAGAAATTGACAAAACCTAGGAAAAAGGTTAAAATTTTAACCTACAGGATTCAACGCGTCTATGAGGTTGTAATTAGTGCCAACCAGAGGATGTCGCTCTTGTGAAAAAGGAAACAAGCACCAATCGGCGCGACTGTTCAAGAAACAGCAGCGCCGATACTGAAAACTATGGAAAAAATAAAAAACCATTGAGAAGATGTCAAACTTGACACTCTGAGACTGAATTTTATGCCTGAAAGCATTCAGATAGGCAAAAAAAATCAGAAAAACAATGAAATGACCAAAGTCAAACAAACAAGAAAAGCACTAGACGAACAACAAGAGACGACAAACACACTACTCCCTAGGATGGTCACCAACTTGTTGTGCAGGTAAATCCCCTCTGCCGATAGAGGCGATCCCTCTAGCCCTGGAGTGGGTCTAGCAACAAGGGAACATGATAATCCTTCAGAATCCTAGCTTATGAATGAAAATGAGTTGGGATAGATGACCTACCTAGGTCCAACACTCTTGTCGTAGCTTGTAGCAGCGATCCCCTGATCTTCCTCTTCACACGCCATAGTCCTTTAGTGATAACATCTGTGTACCTACACAAGGATCAGTGAACGGTGACAACATACGAAAACATACTTCCATTCATAACTATTTGATTAGTCAAGGAGAATCAAACATATTGCATAGGATTAAACATATCAAATGTAAAACGAGAACCAAAAAACCAGTCATGTATTAATAAGTAGAGAAAGGGATTTTACAACCTTATAGCCTTGAAGTTGCAGCCTCCTTCGAGGGGTTTAGTCAAGGGCATCTCACGCATTCGTCGGGAATCAGACCTAGTGATGCAACGGGCCTAAACTCTCTCTCGACAATGGATTTCTCTCTACCTTGTTCTTCACACCAGCTATATTAGGGACTGTTCAGCTAGCACAAACTATCTGAGAAGGAGGTATTTATAGGAGAGGAGGACGTGGTTTTGGATCCCTCATAAGGTGGAAGGGAGGCCTTATCCTTTGGGGAGTTTCTCAATTATAGGAAACAAGAAGCCAAAGGAAGGACTTCGATGTTATTCAGTCGAACAAACCATGATGACTTCACTCACGAAGTGTTTGGACATGGAAACTTCATTTCTATTTTAAAAAACCTTCCAAAAACAGGTCGGCGCAGGCAATCCACTGAGACAGAGTGCCAATGGGCGCGAGGCCATAAATGCCTACTAGCGTCGACCCAAATTCATCTATTTTTAAGAGCATTCTTAAGGAACGATCAATAGAGGAAATTTTCTTATCAAGCCAAGGGATGAAATGACACTTTTTGCAACGTATGACAATGCACAGAAGTCACTGAAATGGTCCTACAATGTGCGGGATGGAAACTGCAGGGACAATGAAAAAATATTGTGTAACATTTATGCCTTAGTTCCGAAATAAAAATGAACCAAGCTTGACTCACAAAGCTTGAAGTGCACAATGATTGGGTATTCTAATGAGAAGAAAGGGTACCAACTTTTGTCCAATGATAAATTTATTGTGAGTAGAGATGTGATTTTTGATGAAACTGAGAATAATAGTGCTGAAGAAATAGAAAGTCTTCTTTAAAAGTTAGAAACAAAAGATGATAAAAGAAAAGGAAATATACAAAGTCAACCAAATTCAAAAAATTGGTATGAACTTGATTTTCCTTGACCTGAAGATAATTCATCCGGTCCATCCACTTCACCAGCACCGTCTGGGTCTTCTGGCAATTCATCCAAATCTCCTAGCAGCAACAGTTCTTCTGACAGTGGCTCTCGGCCCCCAGAATCTGTTTTTGATCAACGAACATATGTTTACATCAACCCTCTTTACAATGTTGGTGATTTTTCAGAATCTCAAACTAGTGAACATCAATTGCCATAATGGGCAGTTCAACTTTTGAAAGATGTAAGGCCTAATGAGTAGAATAAAATAGGAACAAGGGGGTCACATAGAAGTGAAGGAAATTTTTCCTTAATAGCAAGTCATTTTACTGAACCCTCTAATTATAGAGAGGCAATAAAACATAAAGAATGGCAACAGGCTATGGTTGATGAATATCAGGAAGTTCTCAACAAAAACACTTGGAAACTTGTTGATTATCCTCAAAATGTTAAACCCATCGGATGCAAATGGGTTTACCGAATTAAGTACAAGAAAAATGGAGGTCTAGACAAGTACAAATTAATACTTTTTTCTAAGGGTTTTGTGCGGCAGGAAGGGATTGATTATGAGGAAACTTTTTCTCCTATGGCTAAATGGAACACCATACGATTAACACTTGCATTAGCAGCCCAGAAAGGATGGAAAGTTCATCAGATGGATGTAAAACGTGCTTTCCTCAATGGATATTTACAGGAATAATTTTATATGACACAACCACCAGGTTTTGAAATTGAAGGACAAGAACATAAAGTTTGCAAACTGATAAAGGATTTATATGGATTAAAACAAGCTCCACGATCTTGGTATGCCAAAATGGATGAATATCTTCGGAAAGTTGGCTTTCAACGAAGTGAATCTGATGATACCTTGTATGTACACCAACAAGGTAAAAATATATTAATTCTTGTTATGTATTTAGATGATTTGATCATCACTGGAAACAATGATGATCATATTGCACAGGAAAAAAAGGAGTTACATGCAGGTTTTAAGATGACATATTTGGGACTACTTCACTACTATCTTGGAGTTTAAGTATTCTAACTTCCACATCATATTTTCATTTCTCAAAGAAATTATGCAGCAGAATTTTTCAGCTATTTGGAATGCAGGATTGTAAGCTTGTTCTTACCCCCATGGAACAAAACTTGAAACTTTCAAAATTTGAAGTGGGGGAAATGGTTGATAGCACTACTTATAGATAGTTGATTGGCAGCCTAATTTATATGACAACCACTAGAATGGATCTTTCTTAAGTCATCAGTATTATTTCATGCCTTATGCAGGAACCAAGAGACAACCACTGGAATGTAGCCAAAAGAGTTCTTTGTTATATCCAAGGAACAAACGCTTTTGGTCTTCTTTACAAAAATACTAAAAATTTTGTACTTGGTGGATTTTCATATGCCGACTTTGCTGGTAGTATTGATGATAGGGAATAAACCTCAAGTTATTTAATGAACATGGGATCAACTGCAGTGTCTTGGAGTTGCAAGAAACAAGCTACAGTGGCCACTTCTTTAGTAGAAACAGAGTACATATCAGCATGGGAAGCAACATGTGAGATTTTTTGGTCGCACAAACTTTTACTTGACTTGGGAATTCCTCAAGAAGAAGCTACGTCGTTATTCATCAAAAAACAGCCAGCCATAAAGCTTTCTAAGAACCCAGTTTTTCATTCAAAGAAAAAGCATGTGGACACCAAGTATTATCATATCAGATCACTCATTGCAAAGGATGTCATCAAGCTGATTTATTGTCCTTGAGAAGATCAGATCTCTGATATCTTCACCAAACCTCTTAGCAGGATAAAATTTACTACGTTCAGGGTTGAATTTAGTATATGTTATAATGTATCTTTGGATCATGGGGGGAATGTTAGATGATCCAAAGGTCATATTTTAAATCTAGGATAAAATATTTATTAAATTAGAATATTTAAATTAATATTGGGGACACTTAGAAATAGAATATTATTACAAAAGATATGACTCTAGAAAAGTGTCGTATCTTAGGCTCTAATATAGGAAAAAAGTTAGTAGATTTTTGAGGAGGATACTTATTGTAAATGGACACTTGTTATTTTAATAAGTAGTCCATAACTAAAATATGTTAGGACATTTAGCTTATAAATAGCTCATTTTCCTGATTGCAAGAGTTTTGGATCTACGAGTATAAACTCTTGCAAATTTCTCATGTAATTTCTTTTCCTATTAATAAAACTATGTGTCTGAGGACACTTCTGCCATTATAGTTTCTGTCATTACTATTTCTAAATTATGTTTAGTGTCATGTTATATAAACTGTAACTATATCAATGAAATTTTTAGATATTTTTTTGGACTAAAACAACAGATTTAGACCCTTACCAAGGGTTTAGAGATTTTTTTTGTTTGTCCCTAAATTAAATTAAGTCTATGTAACAGCACGGAAAAATTAAATGTACTCCTCTATGGTTAATCTCTGTCAAATGTGTTGATCAGCGGTTGTCATTGATGTCAACCCAAGCAGCACCAGGGGCTAACCCAATATTCCATGGGAATTTTGACCTGCAAAATTAATATATTCTGGGTCAATAATTATTTTGATGGTTTCTACTTGTCTAGATGTTTCCGTTGATATATGGCATGCCATGTAATTCTTCACGGTTTGAGAGATATTCATGTTTGAAGTTTGTACCCCTAGTTAGTGGGCTAAAACCCCATGGGGTTGGCGCATGGGTCATTCAAAAGTCATAATTATTATTTTTTAGGCTCCTATAATTCCTCCCACATTCACTTGTTGAAGCCCCTCTCAACTTAAGCATTTATATAAATTGTGATCTACATTTCCTCCTTAGGCAAGGGATTTTGCCATCTGAAACAGGTCATCTTGGAATTTTCGCTCTAACGTTTTTTCTACGAAGGTTCAGAAGCCAAAATTTTTATGAGGTGAAGAAAAAATCCCGAGGAAGCTACAGTAAAAATTTTAGATCAAGGTGCGCAATATTTTTGGAGATATGATATGTGGAAGTCATGGTTTTTGCAGGCTCCTGAAATTCATCTCAAAGAAGTGACCTTGGTAAAATCATCATAAATCTCTCTATGAGTATCATATTGGAATTTTGTAAAACTTGCGGATAGTACACAATCAGAGCCAAATGAAGAAATAGTGACACGTGGCATGCCGTACAAGTGCGCTCTGCTGAAACAGTCCACAATTAGGGCATTGTGAGAGATTGGGGATAACTCTCTCTTGAAGAATCCAAATTAGGTCAGACCTATGGCATTGGAAAGAAGACTCAGAGGACTACTATAGGACTGAAAATAAGATATTGAGGATCTGAAATAACAGAGATACACCAGATTCAATATCAAGCTCGTAGAAGGCAAGAAAAAGCTAGATCATGGGTTATCAAGGGTTGCAAAGGACCAAACTTTCTATGGCAGAAAAGCAAAGAAAGGTGTAGTAGAGGGTAGCATGACAAGAGCAGCAACCAAGGTGCATAACAGCAGCAATAATTTCATCCTATGAAGTCTTCAAGTGGGCAGCACTGCATACAATCATTGTAAAGGTATCATTGTACTTAGTCATTGTAAATACATTATTGTACAAATTGTACTAGTATCTATCTGCCAAGGGTTGAAGAGGCAATGTTGGGAGGTCTAGGATCATCATTAGGTGGTTGTGTCAAAGTTGGAATTATGGTCTACTATGTATTCTTCTTCTACATCATTCTATATCATTGGAAAGTGGACCATTTTCCCTGGTATGGGAGTCCATTCTTCTTTTATTCTTCTATAGGGTGGTAGGGTGGTACTAGGGTGAGTTGTAGCTCATTAGGTGTTGGGGCATTCGTTCAGTTGAATACTAAAGAATCTTGGGCGTTGGAGCGTCCATCCAGTGGGAGCTGGAGAAGAATGCTTTTCTAGATTCTAGGAAGTTGGAGCTTTATTTTCAATTGGAGTTGAATATTAAAGAATTATTGGAAAAGCATTAGGTGGTTTTTGTCCCGGAGTGGGTTTCCACCTTAAAAACTGTGTGCATTTGTGTTCCTCTTGTTTGCTGCTATCATTGTACAAACACTGATAATAATTGAAGATTAACTAATTCTCTAATTGAAAGGAATAATGATTCACCCCCCCTCTCAGTATTTCCAACAAAATGTATATGACACTTAATTTTTTGAATTAAACACAGTATCATACACATAATTTATATAATTTGATCTACATAAATTCAAGCCAGAATTTATAAAAATACTAATTTTTCTAACTTCCACATCAGATTTAGATAAATATTAACAGCAATATAAAACATAAAAACTTCACAAGTTGTGCATACCATTCTTGTAAATACTATTTGTCTCCCAACCTTGAGCTTATTCCACAGCTCTCCCCGAGTAGAGACCAATTCCTCCTTAGTGTAGACAACCCCCTTGTATTACTAGGAATAGCTTATTTAAGTTTTTTTTCCCTCAACATGTTTCCATAATTGCGTCCAGTTATTTAGGGATGTTGTTTCCCTTAGCCTGGGTTTTACTTTTATTTTTTCCACAAAATATCCTTTAAAACTAGCTTTTCCTCTTTCTAGTTTTATTCTCACCTCTTCTCAGTAACTTTCCACTTTACTGAGGCCTTTATTAAATTCTTGTCTTCCATCTAATAATTTTAATTTTAATTTTATATTTTCTCGAAGGATTTCTTGGATAATTTTGAGAAAGTCTTAGGATTCTATTCCATCCTCATGGATTTTAAATCTCGATCTCCAATTTAATCTAGTCTTTACACAATAATAAAAATTCACATTCATTTATTTATTTCCAAAATAATATGTCCACATATAGTTTTCCCTTAGATCCACTTGACCTTTAGGATTATTAATTCTCTATAAAAGCTTAAAAATAGGGATATTACATTTGAGAATCGGCCATGGTTATCTAAAAAGGTGGAAGCCAAGATATCTCTCTAGGTAAATTGATGGCTACCAATGGGTGGTCGATTGGTTCTTATTAAAGAATTTTTTAAAAGCATCCCAATCTATTAGGCCTCCACAACCAAGGTTCTAAAATAAATTCTCACCAAAATCCATAAGGAAAGCTTTCATTTTCTTTGGATAGGGTGCAAGACATTCCCCTAGTGAGGAATTCCTAAATCACCCAACCCTAATGCACTGGGGATGGGGCATCAAGAACATATATCTCTTTTTTCATCCTTTAACTACAAAAAAATCTTTGGAGGCTAACATAAAATATTTTTCTTTGAAGAGAAGTAATGGGCTCTAACTATTTTAGAGGCCTCTTTGTGGAAGATTAGCTTTGATCTCTGTTGAATTCAATGAAGAATAGCTCCATTGTCCAAAAATAAAAAATTGATGCTATCCATATGATAGAGAATTGGAAAAGCATGGAGAATAAACAATAGAAAAAAGGTCAAATTGGGAGAATATCTATGGGTAGGCACCAATGAAAATTCCAAACTCTTTGATATTATTAATCATTTATATCATCAAGGTATTTTATTATTGTGGTATATTAAATCCATTTATCATGCTTCAGTGGGAAGGTCTGATTGTAAATTAGAGTTTGACTTGGGATTATAGCGCCATTTCATAGAATAATGGTGATTGTATATTGGAAACCTCGATAACAGCTTTGTTAATCTTGAAGAGGATATTTAGGACTTGTTGTGTTGGTCCAAAAATATAGCAAATGGAAATTTCATGGCAAAACTTGGCTACAAAGTATAGGCCAATGTTGAATTCCAATGTGAAAATTGGTGGTGGTGGGAAAAAATTTGGAGCTTCACACACCCTTGAAAGCCAAGATATTTTTATGCTTGGCTCTCAACAACAAACTATTGACATGGGATAAAAACCTAAAACATGGCCATATCATCCCTAATAGATGTGCTCTCTGCAAGTTGGAATCGAAATTATTTCTCATTTGTTTGTTTCCTGTCAGTACACTTCTCAAGTCTGGGATTCCCTTCTTCAAATGTTTGGGCCGAAGGCGGGAACGAATTTGGAAGCTTCATGCACTCTTTAAATCCAATATCCTTTAATGGTTGGCTCCCAAAAAAAAATTATTGACGTGGGATAATTACCTCAAATAAGGTTGGATCAGCCCTAATAAGTGTTCCCTCTACAATTCAAAAGCAAAATTGGTTTCTCATTTGTTTGTTTCCTATCAATACATTTTTCAAGTCTGGGATTCTCCTTGAAAATTTTGGGCCAAAGTTTATTTTCTCTTGGGATAGCCTGGAGGAGTGCTTTAAAGCATGGTTCTTCAATGCTTCAATGAAAATTTTTGAATCCTTTCTCTGCTGATTAAAATACTTTATTTGGTGATCTAAAAATATGAGCATCTTCCACGATACGCTCATTCTTTTTGAAGTTGTTTCCATGCCTATTGATAAGATGACCCAAGAATATTTATGTGCCCCTGAGAGGTCAAAACTGCACTCTCCCATTATGTCATCCCTCAACTTAATGATTCCCTGGGGATTTTTCAATGTAGCTTCTCAAGGACTTCCACCTCAATGTGGAACTAGGGTGGTCCTCTTCATTAATTCTACTCACTATTTTCAACTTCATTATGCTCCAAGTTCTAAATCAAATATGAAAGGTGAGTTAGTTGCGCTATGGACCCTCCTATACTATATTAATCAGCATTGATTATCAAAATTGCAAATATTAGGAAACTTAAATGTTATGATTGATTAGGCCAATGATAAATTAAATATCAAAAGTATCCAACTCTAATCTATATAGAGTCAGATATGTGCCTTTATACGTGGTTTCCAGTGGACCACATATATACAGAGAGCTCAACAAGAAAGATAACAAATTGTCTAAAGAATATTTAAAGCTTCTAGATGGGCCTTTCATCTCACATGAATTTGTGGATGGTCAGTTAATCCAAGATCTGTCTTTTCTCTTATAATTTCTCATTTATCCCAGTTTGAAAACATAGTTGGGATGGCTTTTTAAAGTTATGTAAAGTATGATATGTATGCTTAGCGTCCTTGCAAATATTAAATCTAGCATGCTATATTGCTTTTGTAATCAATTTTGTTTCATCAACGAAAAAATAGTCATTGATCAAGGAAAACCTCCCAAACCTACACTTAAATGGTAAAGTCATAAAATACGAGCACAACCTTGGGTGTAATAAGAAGGGCTACCCACTATCACCAAAGTATCTAACCTATCTTTAGGAAAACTCTCCTCTAGGAGAAGGAGAGTTTATCTAGGAAATATATGATAAACATTAGAGATAGATGGATGGGTGGACCAAGGCTAGTGATTGTCTAATCTAGGGCACATGGAGTCAAAATATCAACCTTAAATGGTTGTTTTATATTACTAATTAGGACCAAATAGATATGCAATAGCATACTACTATAAACTCTAATTTTTTGTCAATTAATGCAGAATTTTCCTTCAAGTTCCCTTCAAAGGTGCACCTCTTAAAATTTGCTATGACAGTGTGTCTCACAATAAAATACAAATTCTGCAATAATGGCTTATTAAAATGATAGATGCAAAATTGATACATTCATAAATAAAACAGCAAAGGGATTAAGAAATGAAAGCTCACACCTAATTCCTTCCAATGAAGTAAATGTACCCTTCACAGATGGCCCTTGAAAGAAAATTTTGTAAGCAACTTCTAGTATCAACATTTAACAATTGGAGATGAAAACATAAGCCTTATAATCAACAAGAAAGAACCCTTCTATTCATATTTCCCACAAAAGATATTAAACTAAACTCATAATGGGATCTCCCCAAATCCAACCATGCCTAACAATGGAGAGAGCAAATCCTTATCAAAATTTGAACTCAACCTTCCTTGAAATTTAAATATTATTTAGTGGGATCTAGATACACAAATATCTCCAAGAAATAACCCGAAAGTATTAGCTACCTCTAGATCCATGACTTGCTCCTAGAAATAACAATATTAAATTACAATATGGGACTCTCCACGGAAAAACATTATCACAAACAACAAAATAGTGAAGCCACATGCATGGTATGCCACATATCCTCCATGGAAACGCTCCAAACAAGAGGCCTCTTTGACCAAGTGTGAAATTTTAATGTCTCACCTTCTTTCTCACACAAATGCCCCTCTTCAAATATCCTTGAAACATGCACAATTCATCGCTATGTGCAATACATTCTCCACCGCATGTTTGCATTAATTCTACTCTTCCCAAATCAGCGAAACACTCAAGAAACAAAGGTGGGGCATTCCTTAAAAAGGTTGGTCAAAATAATGTAAGGGTTTTAAGGCAGAAAATTTGCAATCACCAAAAATCCCTAATTACCTTCCAGAATTTCTATTATGACCATGGTTATGAAATTCTATAGCCATTATACGTATATTGGCATTGATTTAGAAACACGTAGGGAACTCTTTAAAAATATATCTTCACATGAGCTAAAATTCCCCTCCAATAAATCCATAAAGCTCCTCCAAAATTTTATCTCATGGATAAGTGTGCAAGCAATTGTGAATTAGTCATTATAACAATTTCTCAAAACTAGGGAAACCTCAACATGTTTGCCAAAAAGATGTGGAAGACTCCAAAAATAATGCTAATGAATCCCATATAAAGTGGATCCACATAGGTTTGTGTGAAAAGTGAAAATGGTTGTTAAAACAACCCATTCAAACAAGGGTATTATCGAATAATATGCATGAAACCTAAACCTACCCAGTATGACCAAAACCCTCATCAAGTGTGCCAAAACAACCAACTTTACTCAATCCAAAGTTTCATGAGAGTGTATGACCTAGGAAAATGTGCATCCAAGGGTGGTGTGACCTCAAATAATGTGTCAATTTCATGAATGAATGTGCTATGATATGAAGTAACCTTAATGCATGCACCCTAGATATGTGTGCCAAAAGTGTGAAACAAGTTAGAAAACCATAAAGGCAGAAATATTTCCTTATATTGACAATCTTGTGATATTCTTATGTTCTTATTAGCTTTCTTTATGTTCTTCTTTTATCTTCTTCTCAGCAAGCAATCATCAAATCAAAAGCATGAAGATCAATGACACTAGAAGTAGCAACTCAACCAGTTTAAAACCCCTAAGAAGTGGAAAACCCAGTAAAATTGTTCCATTATAATATTCAAATAAAATTGAGAACCGAGACCTTAGACCTGACTAAAATACCTTTCTCCTCCACCAATTCAACCTTCCAAGATGATGAACCAAACACCATAAATCAACATTTGTCAAATTGCTTCAACCAACTTCAAGTTATAATTTCGGCCCCTAGCTTCAGAATTTTGTCCCTACTGCAGCCCTGCAACTTCATCCCTCCAACAACTTAATAATTTCACAAGTGTGAGTCAAAGGAGAGAAAATTCTCTCCAAACATCTTCTTTATGGTTTTTCTCCTTCTTCCAAGAATTTTGCAATGTCTTTTCTTCTTCAACGAATGCAAATCGGACTTGTTGTGAATGTGCTCCAAATGAAGTTGAGTTGTTGCCTTTATATAGTGTAATTTTCCTTCCAATGAGGATGACTTGGTGGAGGAGGCCTAAATGAATTATTTTACATAAATATAAATTTCTTTCTTGATAAAAAATCCCAAGAAGGGTATATTACATAATGATATGGACAAGGATAGTTGATATAAACCCAAGAAGCCTACAATGGAGGCTTTTACCTATTACTCATTGACCTAGGACTGAAACCCATGCTTTAATAAGTCAATTTATTTTACAATAAAATTTCTTTTTATTTCTTTTGACAAATACATTACATCATGACTCAAATATAATTATGAAGACCGAAACTAGTTACATTCTTCAACACTTTCTCTTAACTGGGGGGGTATTCATAATTACATATATACAGAGGTGCATGGAAGATCTCAAAATGATATGCTTTATGAATATTCGTAGCACATGTAGTGCTACAGGTTAGATACCTGAGAAAAGTATCTAACCGGGTGGGACTAAGGTGTGTTCTAAGCTTCAGCCACTATAGGTACCTATTGGATTGTATTAATCACTATTAAATGACTAAGATGATACACATAAATTATCAATCCATGGACATCTTTTATTTCAATGACTGTTGCATTGTCTGTGTCGATACATCAAACCAGAAGAAAAATAAAAATAAAGAGGAATCGTTGCTGAATCAATTGCTAAAACTTAACATTCGTGCGAGAATAAAAATAATCTACAGGAATGTAAGCATGCCTCAATTAAATGGTACCTAGCGCACCACACAACAATTATACCAGCTGGTATTTCTAATCACATCCGTGTAACAGCATAATATTATCGAAACTAAAGCAGATCTACTTACAGTTGGAAAAACAACGAAAACACTCCACTAATACGCAAATAAAATAATAAATATAGTACAGCTACTTTACCACGGAATTCCTTGCTAAAGAGGATGGCCCTTCCTCCCTAGTAGGGTGCAACAAGAGATGGAAACTAAATGGAAATTAAACCAGACAAAACATGTAACAGCAGCAACGTGATATCTTTGTATTATGGTGACCAAAATTACAGAGCCAAAAGTAATAATGTTCTCCACTAACCCCCTGACCTCAAGGTTCGTGAGTTATATAATGGTTACATGTTCAAAAAAATGAGGAACGGATCAGTCATGAGAATATTACGATTCTCGTGCTGATCAAAATAAGATACATATAGTTACAACCAATTCCTTAATAAAAATTATGACTAGGAGAATATGGATTACAATCAAAACTTCCTAAAAGTTGTCATTCTAAAATATAACATGTGATGACTTCTACAATTGTCATGGAAAGTGACAGTTGTAGTGTAACATCATTTGAGGACAGGTCGGCATCCGAAAGTTGACGGTATCCAATCAGCAATACGACTGTAACAACAGTTTGTAATAGCGGGTCTATAACAGCACCATGATGTAACACCATTGTAGTGCAACAAATCACTGTAACATCACACTTTCAACTTCTTATGTATGCCTCATGTTCTAGGTCTTATTGTGCTAAGAATAACATCTGGAAGGACAACAAAAGACCAAATAAATTCCTCCAACATTCGTCCCAGGTTAGCCACAAAAAGGAAACAATACATCATAATAATTAATGAAATGGAAAGATAATGAAATATGGAAAAACAACATTGCTTAAGATAGAAAATAAGGGAAAAAGGCAAAGGTAGTCCTAGGGTTTGAGGTCACAAGGTAAAAATGAGGGAAACAGATGTAGGAAATAAGTACAAAATGGCACTGAACATCTCCCCCCAGTTGAAGCACTTGCATGTCCTCATGCAAAAATCTCATCTTCCTTGATAATATCTCCTGTGCATGTAAGTGAATTCATAGGCGTCGGCTGTGTCTTCATCTGGAAACCTGTACCCATTGAGTAGCCATCAGTTGTCGTGTCCAAAACTCTTCTTCATACTCGCTCAGTTCATAACAAACCTGGTATTCATCTATTGGTAGCCATATCAAAGAGAATTTAAATCTTAGTCCAATCCAGGAAGCACCAAGAGTCTTTATTACCTGGGCATATACTACTACATGTGTAACAACTACTACACAATTCTGAAATGCAAACGGGTCTCCTTCCAACAACTCAACACTACTGGCCTTTGTATGCTTCATACATCGAGTCAACGCTTGGCTCTTCATTAGTGAAAATTGATTAAGGAAAAAATCCACAATCCTTATTATATAGTCATCAACATGTTCCCTTATCCCAGGAGTGCTCAAAATATTCCTAAATTCTCGCCTTAATTCGGCGGCCTGTCCTAGTTCTGCTCGAATCCATAATGTTGTCTTTTCTTCATTGGCATCCATAGATTTTGTGGACAGATGCCACTCAATCTGATTCCTCGTAAATTACATGAAGGCTCGTAACTAAAAATCCCCCATGTAGGAGAATATAGTTACTACCTTCTACATACTAGCGTGCTCACGAATGATATTGTGCAAAAATAACTCACACAACAAGCTTTGTTCATCAAAATCAGAAGCATGAAAGACATCTAAAAAGGTGCGAGTAGAAGAACCCATGTAGGGCATGTTTTCCATAATGGATTTTAATTGAAACAAATAATAGTGTTCCCATAGGAAAATGGGGTAGGATGGGGAAGGTTTCCTGCACCCCAAAAAATTAAGGGCAAGCTCCTGGAGCTTTTTCTTATCCATAGTCAGATCCTGAACCTGTTGTTGTAATAACAACAGATGTTCCTTCTACTTCTTTACGGCTTCCTTCTACTTCAATTATTCCCAGCCTTTCTTCAGTTCTTCCTTCATCCATTTCTCCTGTAAGGCACTTATTTCCTTTTGATGTTCTTTTAGTGAGATCACCCCCTTTTGAAGGAAGGTTGCCTCCAGTTTCCATTTCTGTAGCTCGGAAATCAACAAAATTTTCTCGGAACTCCATCCCGCTACAGGACCCGATGTTCCTCTGCATTTAATGTCAATGGTGGGTGTAACAACCTCTCTTGTATGGGTCTGCTCCACTTATACTTCTGGTTCTTGTGTAAAAACAAAGTCATCAATGGGTTCTTGTGTATCAACCCCTTTATTTTCACCTAGGCTAGCCTCTGTGCCCACTGCTGGTTCTTCTGTCACAGCAGTTGCCTCCAGAGGTTCTTGTGTATTGATCTCTAGGTGGGTTACTATGGGAGGCTTTGATTTAACTATTGGTTCTTGTGTAACAACATTATCCTTAGCAGGTTCTTGTGGGACAACCTCCCAAAGTTCCATTTCTGTCTCCATTGAGTCGGTGCTTTCCCGATAAACCCTATACCTTGCTGTTGTTAGTCCCTGAGAACATGCTGCACATACGGATACTAAAATTTCCTTCCCCCCAACTAATATCTGCTTTAACTGTTCATTTTATTTTCTTAAATTTTTAATTTCTGAAAGTAGAATGTGAGTTTTGTCCTTACCTGATGAGGAGGGTTCTTTTCCTTCTTCTTCTGATCCTTTTGCTACTTTCTTCTTCTCAGCTGTGGGCAATGGTTCCATTGGAAAGCTAACTCTCACCCTTTGTTTTGGTCGTCTTTCTCCAATCGGCTTGCGAGTGGGTTCTCTTCCAATTCTGACCTTGATAGGCTGGGGCTGGACTTCAGCTTCTGCATGACTTCCTTCCGAAGTCCCATTCTGTTTTCTCTAGCTGGTCCTAGGCCTTTTTCATTTAAATTCTTCCCAAATCCTTCCTTGCTAGCTTAGGGCATCCAACACAATCAATTTTATAAGTCCATGGTTGGTCACACAGGCTTCAGGATGTGCTATCGTCTTAATCGCCGCTGCCATATGCTTAATGTTTCCCAAAAGGAAAAATGGGAGGTTTGTCTTCTGCTAGTACCGAAAATGATTTAGTAAAGGGAAGTGGTAATTAAAGACGATTGTGGATCTTCCCTCGCAATTAATGTACTTTATCAGACCCAGGGCGACATCTACCCATGGTTGGGGGAGTGATAATATATCAAACCCTCTTCCCTTCTTTTCCATCCTTTCCTCTCCTTCAAGAAAATATTCCTTCAAAGAAGGTCATTAACTTTTCTATTGAACTATCTCCGTCCTTAAGCTGGCAATGTGGTCACTCGGGAAACCACTTCTTCTGTTACTTCGATTTGCAGACCCCTGACTCGGGTCTGGTGGTTGTTAAAATTCTTAGCGAATTCAATTTCAATTGCCTCACTCGAGCCTTCCAACCTCTGAAAATATTCAAGCCACCCGACATCCGTGAATACTTGATAAGTTTCTGGACAGTTCTGGAAAGCTTCAATGGAGTCCGGCTCATGTCTTACTGCTGCTCCTCCCATATTTCTGTTACTCTGAATCACTCCTTAAGGTCGACCAACTGCAATATCACCGCACTGCTTTTTCTCTCCCAACACCCTGCTCTGCTTATCCTGGATTGTGAATTTTGGCTGAGGATACAAGAATTCAGCTAAGGGAGGTGATGAGAGGTGACAAGATTTTCAAATTACTAATTCGTACTTCACACATTCCTACATTAATATCTAATTATGGAAAATGATGAGCTTTAAGTACAAATTTCTTTCTTGGCCAGATTTGGTCATAATTGGTTATCGTGCTGTTTATTTTGATGCATACGAGATTAATGACGATTTCAAGACTATGGATTGCTTGTAATGATTACGAGATTTATCCCCCCCCATATTTAATGGTGACAACTTCCCACGACCATCACAGGAATGTCATAACTTGCCATTAATCATTAAATTATTAAATGATTATGTTACCTTTTTAAATGACGTACTTGAGGCGATGCGAAGGAGGAATTTAATGTGATGGCGTAACTACTTCCAGTGATCGTGGCTGTCACGCTTAACAATTTTAATTATTTCTATATGTCAGGATGGCGGCGAGATAGGAAACACTATTCATGGATGTCCAAGATAGCCACTGTGTTATCCTTTAGAAAACATCATAATTAGGAAAAATATGTACCGAAAAAAAAAATGGGTAACATCATCTTGTGAAATATGTCAGGAAGGAAAGATGATGTTTTGAAAAAGGGAAAGAAAAAAAACTGGGTGTAACAACTGTCATAGAAGTGGTTTTAAACTATTAAAAATTGTCTCACTGCACCCCAAAAAGAGGTTTTCATAATCGGTTTTTTATTGCTATTATTATTTAATTATTCATTTAAAAAAAAAATAGGTGTAGGATCTACCACAAGAATGGTTTTCAGTTGTTACACTTATTGGAATTTCAAATTTCAGGTTGCACATAGGAGCATCCCCCTGCTGTTGTAACATAAAGATCAGAGTCTGCGACAATGTTAACAAATGATTCCTTCGAATCAAGTTGATGATATAAAATTAGACGGTGCCCATTAACCAGTAACGGTGTATTAGCACTATCAATGGTAATCAATTATACAGTCCCATTGTCAAAGACTGTGTCTACTTCATAAGGACCTAGCCATCTGGTGCAGAGCTTGCCTTTGAAATCCTTGAATATTGAATCGTACAAGAGAGCCCAATCTCCTTTTTGAAATTTCTTCTTCTTAATGAACCTGTCATGCCATCTAGCTCTTTGCTGATGAATGATCTATGTCTGATGAATGGCAACCAACCGTTTCTATTCCAACTGATTGAGTTGTTTCAATCTTTGTCTTTGCGCTGTGCTAAAATCTAGGTTGACCTATAATGTTGTTCTTAATGTTTTTATTTCGAAATATATGGGGAGTAAAGGATTCTTACCATACACCAATTCATATGGTGAGAGTCTTGTAGTATTCCTCCATGTTGTTCTATAAGCCCACAGTAGCTCTGGAAGTTTTTTGGCCCAATTTCTTCAATGGCTTGCTACTATCTTTGTCAAAATTCCCTCAATAACTTTGTTGGTTCTCTCCACTTGACCATTTTCTTGTGGGTGATAAGGTTAAGTGATCATATGATGAATCCAATACTTCTCAACTAGTTTATGGATCAAATGAGATGTAAATTGGGCCCCCCATTTGTCACTATTTCCCTGGGTATCCCAAAGAAAACAAAAATACCTTCGAACAGGAAGTTTGAAACAACTTGCTCTATATCTCTTGTTAGTGCCTTCGCTTTGACCCACTTTGTGACGTAGTCGGTACAAACCAATATGTATGATCTTTGTTGTGATGAAGGATTAATTGGCCCTACAAAATCTAGGGCCCATTTCTCAAATGGCTCTATCACTATTTGAGGCTGTAACGACATCTCATCTAATTTCAGAGGCTGGCCCATCCTTTGGTAGCTATCACATCCCTTCACAAACTTCTTAGCATCCTGGAATATAGTTGTCCAGTAGTACCCTATTGAGAGTACTTTATACCCTGTCCTCTTGTCCGCAAAGTGCCTTCCACAGGGTTCCTCATGGTAAGCTTTCAAGATATCAAAGACCTCATCTTCAATAACACAACGCCGAATATGAAAGTCTGGTCCGGTGTGATAGAGATTGCCCTCTATCCAGGAGTAAGTAGCACTCTGCTGTACGATATTATTTTTTTCTCTGGAAGATAAATGGTGTGGGAATTTTCCTGCAACAATATAGTTGGCTATATCTGCATACCATGGTGAGTGAGTAGATATGGAAAAAAGATATTCATCTGGAAAATAATCCTCAGTAGGAGTGCAATTATCACCTATAGTTAACCTAGAAATAAAATCAGCAACCACATTATGTTTTCCAGGTTTATCTAAAATAGTGATATGAAATTCCTGTAACAACAATAACCATTGTGTAACTCTACCATTGGTAACAGGTTTATTCATTAAAAATCGAATTGCATCATGGTCAACGTGTACAAATACTTGATACCTGGTGATGTAATGCCGAAATTTGTTGATATTATGCACTAATTCTAGGAATTCCTTCTCGGTCACTATGTAGTTGAGCTCAGCTGGAGTTAAATTCTTATGGATGTAATAAATGGTGTAAGGTTTCTTTTTCTATAGTTGTTCCAAAATAACACCCACAACTATGTCAGATGCATCTGTAGCGATATGGAAAAACATTATCCAGTTTGGTCCTCGCAAAACAAGTGTTGTTACATAGTTCTTTAACTTCAAAAAGGCTTGCTCACACTTCCCTGTCCACACAAATTCCACATCTTTCATGAGCAAAGAAAATAGAGGAGATGCGATCCTCAAAAAGTTTTCTATAAATCTCCTATAGTACTTTGCATGTCCCAGAAAGCTACGTACCTATTTTTGAGTTCTAGGAGTTGGGATTCTCGAGATAACCTCAATTTTTGTAGGGTCTACCTTGATCCCATCTACCGAAATGAAATGTCCCAGCACAATCCCCTCGGTCATCGTCATGTGGCACTTCTCCGTGCTCAAAGAAACATTAGTTTGTACACAACGTTCTAGCACCTTTTCCAAATTAACTAATGCTGTTTCATTGACATCCCCATAGGGTGTAAAGTCATCCATGAATATTTCGAGACAATCATTCAAGAGATCTGAAAACATACCCAATATTTCCCTTTGAAAATTTGTCGGTGCATTGCAGAGGCAAAAAGGGAGGAATCTGTATGCAAAGGTACCCCATGGGTAGGTAAAGGTTGTCTTGTCTTGGTCTTGAGGGGAAATCTGTATTTGATTATAGCCACTAAACCCGTCCAAGAATGATTTTTTTTTTCATAGAGAGAGTATCCAGGACCTAGTCAATAAATGGTAAAGGGAAATGGTCCTTTTGGGTGGCCTTGTTAAGTTCTCTATAGTCTATACAGATTCTCCATTTGTCGTTATTTTTTGAAACAATGACAAGTGGAGATACCCACTGATTGTCAGAATTGGGGTAGATGAAATTAGCATTAAGGAGTTTCTGTAATTCTTCTTTCACTATCTCCTTAAGGGCGTGATTCATTCGGTGCTGCGGATGTCTACTTGGTTTGCAACCCTCTTTAAGGTAAATGTGGTGAGTGCATAGGCCAGGATGAATTCCTTTCATATCAATATAGTCCCATGAAAATTCATTTTTATATTTCTATAACATCTGTATCGAAAATTTGTTCTGTTCATCAATCAAGTTAGGATTAATGTTTAAATATTTCCCTGGCTCAATTTCAACAATACTGCTGTCAGTATGTATAGTAGTTTTCAAATGTTCAATATTTACATCATCTACCTCATCTTCTTCCCCTGGATCTCTAATAGAGGAAACCGAGAGTGAATTGATAATAAAACCATTAATAATTTAATCCTCTGTTTCATCCTTAAAGTATTGTGCTTTTCCAACTGTGAGGAGAGGTAGGGAAAAATCAGATTTAGGTTCAAATTCGTCCCACCAGGGACTATTCAAATCCATATACAGTTTCGCTGGGGGGTAAAGGTTCAGGTTCTTAGTGGCATGCCCATTTGAGATAACCATAGATCCGGATCTACATTCGATATATGGGTCTATAGTGGCTAGCCATGGTCTCCCCAAGATTAAAGGATGACCCCCCAGGTTGGATTTAGTTTGTAAAATAGGAAAATCAGTCGGATAATTCCAAGAAGCTACAATGATCACCACATCTTATATCATTCCCTTAGGCTTGAAATGAGATCTATCTACTAATTCAAGCACTGTAGGTGTAGGTATGAGTCCATGAAGTCCTAGGGAGATAAAAAAATCCTTGGTCATTACATTAATGGCTACCCCTAAATCGATCAGAGTGTTAATTTTGGGTTGGTCATCAATATGGACAGTCACTGTAGGATTCCCAAGGTCATTATATTTAGTCAAAAAAGTCTTATCAATCATTAGTTCATAAAATTTCCCTATAACATGGATAGTAGCAGGGTCTTTCAGCTTCCTTCTAGGCTTTTTAACACACAAATATCTCACTCTCTTAGCATAGATAGGTACTTCCTTAAGAGCTTGTAACAATGGAATCCGCACATAAAAATTCTGTAATTCCTTGAGAAACTCAGATTCAGTTTGTAAGGCTAGCTCGGTTTCAATTAACCATTGGGGGTATGGAGGATCCTAAGCCCTAACAACTGAGTCAGCTGTCATAGATGCACCAACCCTACTCGGGTTGGATGATATAGAAACAACAGGCTTTCCCAAGCTGGCTGCTACAGGTGTAACAACAGGTGTTGTATCAACTGTTGCAAGTGTAACAATTGTTTCAGAATCGACTATATCCTTTACAGGTGACTCACATTCTTCCTCGGTAATGATGGGAGTATGATCTAGTCTGATTACTTTTCCCGATCAAAGCTGAACCTCATTAAGCCCAATAGGAGTGATAAGATAAGTCTGGAAAGTAACTGGGGTGTCTATACTCTCAGCTACCTTATTATTCGGATTGGGGTTAGGTTGCACAGTTAATTGGGGTCAGACAGGAGGTGCAAGAGTTTGAAGAGGAGTTAGTTGTAACTACTACTGCATTGGTAGTGCAAAGGGCATTGGACCTTGGCCATTACCTCTCCAATTTTGAATCCAAGGATAAGATTGTGATGGGGAATATTGCGTTAGTGGAGGGGAAGGCCACTGGTTCCAGGGTGAAGGAAATTGTGTTGAAGAAGGAGTAGGATATGGCCATGGAAATTGCTAACCATTATAAACATTATTACAAGGATTAAAAGAGGAAAAATCTAGAGGCATACCTGTAGGTTTCGACTTCCATGGTATCTATGATTCGATAAAGTAGGAATACTAGACATCCTCGCTTGATTCCTTAAGCACTGCTTTCAGTCTGGGTTGTTTTGGGCATTGACCAGTGGAATTCGCTAACTCACAGATGTTGCACAAGATGGTGATATTCAGTCTGCATTCCCTTTCTAAATGTTTCTTTTTACATCGAGGACAAAATATTTCCATAGCTGCTTAAGCTTCTACTTGTGCTTTCTTAACTTGTACCATGGTGATCTGGGCAGGGAGAGTACTGAGGAGGTCGGTTTTAAAATCCTCAAATAGATTCCCGATCTTTTCTCTGGTTACTCCTCCACTTTTGGACTTCTGTATCCGAACTAAAGGGTCCCGAACTGAACTTATTCCCTTAATATATCCTCTTGAGCTCTGCAGACAGAGCTTCATGATTTCTTCAAGTGAAACCTGTGATATGTCTCCTTTTCCCAACAAATTCAAATGCTTCAGACAGTCATCTCTTATACCTCTTATAAATATTGGTTTCAAGATTTTCGGGACTAAGTCACCAAACTTAAACCTTTGTAAATTATAATGGAAACGTTCCATGTAGTCTTCCAAGCTCTCCTCTTCCTTCTGTGTAATTCTGAATATTTCTTCCTTCAAATCCCTGGTTCGACAGTAATACTGATACTTAAAGAGGAATGCCTCCATGTCACTCCAGGATCGTGCCAACACCCAGTCTCATGAACCATCTTAATGCTGCTCCTTTCAGAGTAGAAGGGAACAATTCTAGCTTCTAGGTGTCTGAAGTGTAGTCATAACTCCTACACAACACATTGAACTCGAACATAAAGGTATCACGATCTTCAACAACCATCCCCTGGAAGGATGGTAGAGATGATAAAGGAATTTTATTCATAGGAGATTCATCTCCTGTCACTAATATTAGGAATTTAAAAGTAACAGTACCATCAGTTTTAGTATTTTTTCCCCCCATGGTTGATCCTGTTTGATGGGATGAACTTACCTGAGAATATGCAGAGGATTGACAAATGAATAAAGGATCAGGATGTTCTAGGATGAGATATTTCACTGCACTACCCGCATCCAAATGATGATTAACTAAATGATATTCCTTAGGCCCCTGATGCTCCTCATTGGTCTCCCCTTGTCATTCAATTTTTAGATTTTGATCAATGTCTTTCCATTGCTGTTTCAGATCTGGAGTCTTGATTTCAATAGTGGATATGTTGTTTGAAGGGTGATGAGGTCCAGACACAGAAGGTACCGATGCCTCAGGTTTTGATATAGTAGAAGCTTTATGTGGTCCTGTCTTCCTATTATCTATGTATGAAGTAGACTGTTCCTTTTATGCTTTTGAGATCAGATCTCCAAAGAATGTTTTTCTTCCCAAGTCTACACTCTTCTTTTCCTTTTTACGACCCATCTTTCCTGTAGTTAGTTAGAGTGGGGGGTGTTTTGGTTTTCTCTATTTTCCTACTAGCACACATGGACCCTATGTGTATCAATCCTTCCTACAAGTGCTTCAGTTTCTACAGTGGTGAACCCGCCCAAGTATGTTAGAGCGATGCGCAGGTTCTTACTTCTTGTCTTACTGCCCAACAACTGTATAGCTGAAGACACACTGAAGAAAAACACCCAATATGATATGATATGGCCCAAATATTCCACCTCTTGTACTCCAAAGAAATATTTGGAGGTTTTTGCATATAATTGTTTCTCCTCCAATATTTTGAGCACCCTATCAACATGTTGAACATGATCCTTCCAAGATTTTATATAGATTAGTATATCATCAAAAAATACTAACACATATTTTCTAAGGAAGGGTATAAAAATGGAATTCATCAAACCTTGAAACGTGGAAGGTGAATTAGTAAGGCCAAAAGGCATGACAAAAAATTCATAATGACCTTCATGATTTTTGAATGTTATTTTCAGAATGTCTTCAGTCTTAATTCTAATTTGATTATATCCTGAATGAAGATTCATCTTGGTGAAGTAAATTGCTCCATGTAATTCACACTACAAGGAAAAGACCTCTAGCGGAGGTTATAAAGGAGGTTTTTAGTGTTATAAAATTGGCCAAAATTGTCAAAAAAACATTTTCTACAACATCCTTTTTTTGTAACTGAGGTTTTGGCGAAGCTTTTAATGGAGTTTCAACACAACTAAAAAACCTGGGCGACCGGAGGTTATTACGAATTTTTTTTCATCGATGCGCTACTAAGGTGTGAACACACCGGTGCATGTCATATATACGGTCGGCCCGGGGCGGTCAAAGGTGCATGCACTAGGCCGTAAAGGTATACAACTGCACCGGGTGCAATGTAGGTGATACAACACATGAGGCCATTCTAATTCGTATTTGGATTTTTCCGGTGCCCATATGTCGTGTCAACACACCGGTACATAGTATTATTGAAGCACATCGATGCGCAATATCAGACAAACGCACCGATTGTTCTAATTCGTATTGGTATTTGTGCAGTGCCCATAGGTTTTACAAATGCACCGGTGCGTAATCGAAGATAAATGCACCAGTGCGCAGTATCACACAAACACACTGAGATTATAATTTGTGCGGTGCCCATAGGTCCTAGAAACACACCGGTGTGCTGTATCATACAAATGCACTGGTATACAGTAACCGACACGCACCAGTGTTCATTTTGTATTTTTTAGAAACATCGACCTGTGACAATGCAATTATTATGATTTTTTAAAATTCATTATTCCTCAAATTTCGACACATCTTATAACAGTATTCATATTAATTAAACTTTTATTTATGCATTTCAATGTGATGTTTGGATTAATTTGTTATATCATATCATAATTATTGTGATTCTTTTAAATTCATTATTCATCAAAAGACGACACATATCTTATAACAATATTCATATCAATTAAATATTTATTGATGCATTTGAAAGTGATGTTTGGATTGATTTGTTATATCATATCATCAGATTTCACATCTCTTCATTATAATATTTAATTATCCATAAATTTAATCAGTGGTGTTACATTTCACAACGACAATGGAGAACGCAATAGAATAAATTAAAACACACACACACACACACACACACACACACACACACACATATATATATATATAAGACAATCTTTGTCATACAAAATGGGACAGTTATTGGTATCCCTTTGTCTTTCAATTGCGACACTATGTCCATTACATTAAATAAAATGTATGATTTCACAGACAAATATTTCAAAAAATACAACGCCTTGCATTGATATCCAAACATAATGATCATCATTCTTCGCTTGAACTGTTGTCATTGCTAGAGCTACTTCCATGACTTGGGTTATTTTCAAGAATGTTTTGTTCACGTTGTTGATTGTTTTCTTCTTCTTCACCTTCCATCTACAAACATAAAAATAAACTGTAATGAGTGTATATACATTGGTGAGAATAATGAAAATTGCAATATTAAATAATATACATCAATGTAAATCGAAAAGAAATGATGTACCATAGCAACAATTGACTCATGAACTATACACATTCTTTCGAAACCATGTAGTATGCCATCTTTCAAGATTTAATTTTTTGGCAGAGTTCCATACTTTATTTCGTGCAAGTTTTATACCCCATAACAAATCATATATTTAATATATATATATTTTTTGTACTATTACTAATAGATGGGGCTAAGTAAAACAAGATCGATAGATGCTTACAAATTCCATAATTAATTTCTGATATGCCAACATATACTCACAACCCATATTTAACCCAATGTCAATCAGTTCGTCTGATGATTCTTCTTTGTATGTTAGGACTTATTTGAAGACATTCAATGATGATTTTTGTAAAACAACTTAAAATATACAAAAATGAAATCTAGTTAAGTTGTTATAAGGAAGTAACAATTACTCACAAACTTAGATATCAACCTTTTTCTTCCTTGTCGTCCTGTTTTATGTGCTGAATGGGTTCCATTTTCTTTTATTTTCTGCAAGAAATTACTTGAAAATTAATATTTGATGCTAAATTGTTTATTTATTGTACCTAATGATCGAAAAATTCAATGATTACATATTACATTTGAAGCACATTGGTTTTGAGATGGCTCCTCCTGCGATGCAATTTTATCCATTTCTTTGACCATCTCCTTGTACACCTTTTTGGACATTCCTATTGGCATATTTATGATATCAGCTCATTCATCTTTTGAGATTTTCATAGTCTTCCTGAAAATGTAACATGACAATAAACTATTTAATTTTTATATTGATATATGAAAAGTAAATATAACAAAAGTGATATTTATAAATAATTCTAGACAAACATTTAAAGGAATATTATTTTTTCATTCCTTCTTTTTTGTTGTTGCGCGTTTTTGCTATTAAAAGTCTAACATGTTTCATTGACCAATTCTCTGGAAACCCTTCCTGTAGTTTAGATAAAATTTGGTTCTTGGAATCATTGGATTGATTTTTATATTGTAAGTGGAAAGAACGTCTATACATTTGTTCCACTAGATCCCTCAAACTTTTGTAAAAGTTTTTCCCCCTTTTGTTAACCTCCAACACCACTTCAGATGAGCTAAGGAGCAATTCATTTTCATTTGCACGTTCTATTTTTTTTCTTTTCATAGAACAACATTCCTTTTCTGAGTTGTTGGTCCCTATATAACATTAAACAAATGTGAATTAATAGATTGTTTGACACATGTTATCTAATAATTTTAAGTATATTATTAATGAAATTAAAAAAAAAAAGAAACTCATATTGGATCGATAGTATTTTTTCATTCACCTGATTCATCCTTTTGCAATTTTTCCATTAAGCTTTTACGCTCTTCTCGTTCTAGATTAGAAATAATCTTATTGAGCTTCATCATTTTGTGGCTCTGCATGATACACAATAAACAATACATATTAGTTAAACTTACATATAATTCAAAAATAATATTTTTTGTAAGGAATTTATGAATAACTTGCCTTTTTTTCTTTTCTTGATGTGTTATCAGTATTTTAGTTACTTGATCTCTTGTCAGCCATTTCTTTATCAATATGAAACTTGTACCATATCATTCATTAATATATTTTATAAATAAATTGTCAAATTTTTAGGTAAAAAAAAATATATCAAGAAATCGGTGCACTTTTCATGGTGTACACACTGAAGTTGATGCGTGGTGGTCTTATAAATGCACTTCCCAAACAGTATAAAACACCGTACGATGCTCTATGTCACCCAGGAGCATTGGTGCGTTACATGTTAACCAACACACCGATTAACACAAACAAAATAATACAAATCGTCTAGTGTTAGTTTTTGTAGCATATGGTGTCGTGGAGGGGGCGGTGCGACCTATTCTTATAAATGCTCAACGCAAACAAGGGACTACCGTATGGTGCTCTCTGTCAACTAGGAGACCCAGTGCATTATCTGTTACATGGTGTACCGATTAACACAAAATAAAAAATTGTTTTTGCCAAATAGTACTTAAGTGGTGCGCTATAATGAAATAGCGCACTGGTGCCCTATTTTACTTATGGCGCATGGATTAAAAAAATAAATTTGTTTTTAAATTTTTTATCAAACAGTATGTGCGTGGTGCGCTGGGATAAGCCAATGCACCGGTGCGCTAGGTTATGCAGGGCGCATTGATTAAAAAAAAATTGTTTTTTTTTTAAATTCACGTAAGATCCGACATGGATTGGAATCTGACTATGCAAGTCCTCCCATGGGTTGGATGTCATAGGCCTATTTATATATTGCAATACAAACCCTATAAATATAAAATAAAAATCCCTAATTCTGAAATCACATAAACAAGAAGAAGCAAGGGAAGAAACAAAAATAATGAAGGGTTAAGGATAAAAATGTTATTTTTTATTTTTATTTGATTTGAATTGATTTGATTTGATTATTTGTTTATTTTATTTTTATTTTTTATTTTTTCATTTAATTTAATTTAATTTATTATTTAATTTTATTTTTATTTCTGAAAATGAACAACAAATTGAATTTTTTTACTTATTGCGTAAAAAATACTACATAAAATGTAAAAAAAAACAATAAAATTTAATCACGATATTGTTTGAAATTCTATGCTACAGGGTTTGAATCACCAGAGGTTTGGAATTCTGATTGTCCGAATACTTCTGTTCGAAAGTATTTCGTTGCTCCACAATGCTCTCCTGCTCTCTTGCTCTAGGTATGTCTCCTGCAAATCTCTGGCTGAAATTTTTTGCAAAAATATTGAAATAATGAAAAGTGTTTAGTATTTAAAGAATTGTTTGATGAAATTAGATTTTTGAAAATATTTTGCCGCCCATTTTTCAATTTACCGCTTTTTGTTTTTTCCACTTAAAAAAAATAAAGTTGTGTGTGTGTGTGTTTTTTTTTATTTGCGTATTTTTGTCACCGATGTGTACATTAATAAAACCGCACCGGTGCGTCAGTTAATAACACGACACCAGTGCGGAGTAACTAAAACCACACCGGTGCAGTTATTTGTACATAAGCACCAATAAAAATAAGTCCATTTTTAAGGCTCCGAAATTATTTTTAGGTGTGTGCACTAAAATTTATTGTTGATTTTGCTCAAATGCATGGAGAAAATATCATAATTATATCGAATGGACAATTCATCAAAATCCAGCTCGTTCCATAATATTTCTCAAAGTCCATCGTGGAGTTCTCGCTATCCATCTCAAGACGTAATATTTACTTCGTATTTTATTTATATTTTCATTATTTAATTGAATTTGTGTTTTTAATCCATGTCAATCACCTTAATAAATTTTATAATGTATACAAATTTGCAAGTTCGTGCAGATTCATAATCGAGTTCAGATGCACAAAATAATCAAACAGCTCCAAAACGTCGGAAGCTCTTATCGGGAGCATCATACCGCAAGGCGCATTTGGTAGATGAAATTGGACAGCCGCTTCACCCTGCCAATTGTAACAATATTGCATCTTCTAGCCACAATCCCACGACAATGATGATAATAATTATTGTTTGGTATATAAATGTAATTATTAATTTCAACGTCAAAAAAATTAATCATGCATTGTCAATGTTCTTACTAATTGATATCATAGATTTTTTACTAATCATGTTCAAATATATTTTTTGAAATTATTAGGATTCTAGTGATGATGAGCGACCTACCTATCATCTTCCGTTGCACCCCATGACAATGTCAAATCGAAAGAAAGCTGAATTAAGAGAAAAAATTGGAGAGGAACGTACCAAGAATGGTTGAATGAACCACCGATTCAATTCCCGCTACGTCTAGATTCACTAATTAGGAATGAATACAACAATAGTAGTTCTTCACAAGCTGGCAATGGAGGCAATCAAATAGAGGTTAGTATGGATGATTACTTAAGGGATACGACTGCCATGGAGACAATGTTGTTAGATGCATTCCAAAATGATGATCAGCTAGGGGATGATGCTCATATCATTGACACCTTTTTCGAAAGCCTTAAATTTGCTTCCACCACACCTCTCTTTGGACCTGATGGTCAGTCAAAGTCTACCCAGTTGGGGACAACGATGTTACTCTACAACTTGAAAGAAAATTTTGGCTTGTCAAATGCATATTTCTTGGGAATTTTGAGTTAAGTTACCATAAATTCCTCCCTTATATAAATTTGAGAAATATAATCACACAATGAACATTGAAAATGGTCAATTTTATGAATTTTAATAATTATATCGACATTAATGTACATTTAATATTTTCCATGATGATCACCAACTAAAGGTTATTCAAAGATAAGGTTCTTCCGAGTGATATTGTCTAGCTCGATAGCTGCGAAGAGGCAAAGAAATTGTTGAAAATGTTGGGTGTTGAGTACATATCATATCATGCATGTCCAAATGATTGTATTCTATATAGAGGAGAATATGCAGACAAAGAGATATGTCCGAAATGTGGGCATGAAAGGTATGATAAATAAAAAAAAAGGGTAAATCACGTGGTCCTCCTTTTAAGATATTGAGGCACATGCCTCTAATCCTAAGGATTCAAAGGCTCTTTCGTTGCAAAGAATTAGCTATGTTGCAGGGATGGCATGCCTCACACAGAAGTGAGTCGGGAGTTATGCAAATCCCAACTGATTCAATAGCCATGAAGCATATAGAGGATACATGGCCTGAAAAATTCAAGGTTGAAGTACGAAGTCTACGACTCAGCATATCCATGGATGGCATCAACCCATATTCCCTCCAAAACACCAACTATTATGTTTGTCCTGTAATAGTGATCAATAAAAATACCCCCCAATGGTTTTCTGTGAAGAATGAACATCTTATGTTGGCTCTCATAGTCCCTGGTAGAAGACAAGTGAAGAATATGGATGTCTACTTACAACCACTAGTGGATGAATTGAAGGAATAATGGGATGGGATAAATGTATACGATGTATCAAGACCCATCATAACAGAGAGGAGTTTTACGTTGTATGGAATATGTGCTTACACGACACATGATTATCCAGGCTTAGGAGTTTTCTCTGGTAAATTACATGTTTATTGATTTGTTTACATACGTAACAATATTCTTTCACATATTAGTTATTTAATTCATTGTAATTGTTCTTCATGATATTATTTAACATACCATGCATATAAATTGTATACAATAATCTTGCAGATCTTGTAACAAAAGGGTATTTTGGATGTAAATGTTGTGGACCTTCTCTGAAATCTAGATGGTCCAAGGACCTACGAAAGCCAATGTATGATTGCTCCAGGGTATTCCTCCCAGAAGAACACCCTTACAGAAGAGAAACATCCGCTTTCAATGGTAAATGAGAGAGAACCCAAAGGCCTCTAATAACGACACCAATTGAATGGCTTAGAGCATATGAGAGAGAGAAGGAGAAGGATTTCATAGAAATGTTCAATTCAAATGGGGAGCCTATGTTCGATGGTCCATAATTCTTCGACATCTATGTTGAGAAATTTCCCATTGGGATGAAAAGGAAATCTATCTTTTATAACGTCCCATATTGGGAGCATCTTAAGATTACCCACTTATTAGATCCTATGCATATATTTAAAAATGTTTCATCTTCTTTATGGAGGCACATATCATTGAAAAAAAGTGACACATTGGCTGTTAGGAAAGATCTTATTACTTCAAAAACTAAAAAGAAACATTGGCCAAGACGAATAGAAAGTACATGATCATAGGTAGGTGCTGGTCCCTCTAATTCATGGTATTTCAAAGGAGGTGATGTCCCATGGATTTAAAAAAAAGATGATATTTCTTTGGCAAAGGAAGTTGTAATGGGTGTGAGGGTGCCATCTTCATACAGGTCTTCACTATGGCGTTGCTTCACCGTGGATGACCATTTTTCGGGGTTGAAATCACATGACCATTTGAATCTTCTAAGAGTACGTATAATGTCAAAAACATGATTTTATTATTAATTGTTATATTAATAAATTTTATCCCATGGGGGGATCATAAAACATAACTAATTTTGTATATTATTTCACGTGTTTATAACTTTGCAGTGTCATTATCCTTTTTTCGTGCGTGGGTGTGTGAAACATGAATTCCCTCAAGACCTAGGATGTGCCATATCTAAATTATCTGCACTTGTACGTTGTATCACATCAAAGGAGATTCATGTGGCTAACATTCCACGGTGGCGTCAAGAGATGTTTGAGATTGATTGTATGTTTGAGAAGGAACTGTCGACGAGTTTCATGGACTTGCAGGTTCATCTTCTAATCTACCAAGTAGATGAGTTTGAATTAGTTGGGGTGGTTTCTTGTTGTTCGATGTTCTTTTTAGAGAGGTACATGAAGAAATTGAAAGTTTTGTTCGACAAAGGGAAAAACCCGAGGGGTCTATGGCAGAGGGGTACATATTGTATGAGTCGTTCTATTATGCTAGTGAGTACATCAATCAGATCGACAACAGACCAGGTGTGGTGATTTGGGAAGATGAAAGGGATGAAGACAAAAGAGAAGGGGAGTTGCTCCAAATGAGTGGAAAAAAGCGCTTGATAAAGAGTAAGCGACTTATAATTTTTCAAATTTACACAAAGTGAATATTCATGTTGAACTTCGATATAATGTATATTTTTATCTCTATGTACTATATAATGTCGGTTTGATTTCATCAACAAATGCAGAAATTGAAGCAATCAATAAATATGTTCTTTACAATTTTGAAGTGACACAACCGTGGATTGCATTGTACGAACAAAAGAGGATGAAATGGGATAGTGATAGGAAAGAATCCAGACAATTTAATGGTAGAAGTGTGCCTTATCCCGATCATTTAAAAGAAAATATGCCAAAAATATGCCCCAACAGTTGGGTTGCTGACCAAGTCAAAGAGAAATACAGTGCAACCGGTTGTTACCCGCGTGCTGAAGAGGATGCGCTTAACGTAGGGCTTGGGTGCAACAACTCGGTAATAATATATTTAATTTATATGTACATTTGAAACTTAATAATGCACCTTTCAAATGTAATTACATCTATATTTCATATTTTAACTGTTGGGTTATTATAAGACACATGACACTATGATTTTTTAAATTTTTTTATAGGTGCATTTGTTTCCATCTATGTGGGCATATGGATATCATTTTCGCATATAAAATGATGATGACGGACACATCACACAAGACTATGGAGTGGAAGTCGAGTTCGATCAATCTAGTCGATCTAGCCACCGTGATCAAAACCTAGCATGAGGGACGTTAGGTTTCTTCAGAAAGATACAAGAGATCATTGAAGTGGATTTCTCTTCTTTCCAATGTGTTATTTTTAGGTGCAAGTGGTGGGACACCTTTGATTGGAATAATGTAAAGGAAGATCACGATAGTAGGCTGATATGTATCAACTCTAGAAAGATGTGGGATGAAGCTAAGGAGCCCTATGTTTTCCCCAAACACTGTAACCAATGATGTTTTTTTACCCAGATGTGTTGGATAGGGATTGGTGGTTCGTATTGAGACATGACCCTAGATCTAAACATATTTTTGAGAACAATAGTGTTATCATGCCATGCGAGCTGGAAGATAATGAGGGTGATCATGAGAACCGTGAGTGATATGCTACATGTGTTATTTCATCAATATTTATACTTTTTAAAATGGGTTTTTCGAAACATTATAATATGTATTTTGAATTAATTGATAATTTGCATTGTGTTAATGTTAAAATCAATATTTCACTTGATAATTTGCTATTATGTTGATCTAAAAAATAATGGCGTAGTGTATAAAGTTCTTTTTTTTGTATGTAATATCATAATAAAATAATGATAATTCTAAAGTAGATGAATTTATTTGCATTATTTTCTAAAATTTATTATGTTACAAAAATTCATATTATTCTAGATTTATTATTTTACAATTATTTAAAACTTTACAAATTTACAAATTTAAAATTTTTAATAAAATGATTTCACATTGATACAACTAAAATTTTCACATTAATACAATTAAAATTTTACAAATATTTTACATACAATTACAATTAAAATTACAATTAGAATCAGAATTACAATTTTAGAATTTCACATACAATTACAATTACAATTACAATCATTTCACAGTAATATAATTATAATTTTACAAATATTTTACATACAATTAGAATTAGAATTAGAATTACAATTTTACAATTTCACGTACAATTACAATTACAATTATAATTTCACATACAAATACAATTTTAGAATTTTACATACTTACAATTACAATTACAATTATTTCACAATACTACAATTAAAAATTTACAAATATTTTACATACAATTAGAATTAGAATCGGAATTACAATTACAATTTTAGAATTTTACATACAATTACAATTACAATTTTAGAATTTTACATAAAATTTACAATTACAATTACAATTTTACAAATATATATATATATACCATTACATTTACAATTTTAGAATTTTACATACAATTACAATTTTTATTTTTATTTATTTTTTAGAAGAAAAAAAGAATTGGTTTATATAAAGTACCAACACATAAGTCTTAAGGTTTCTTTGTTGATATACATCAAAAAATACATATGGTATCTCCATCTTATCCATTTCATCTTTAACTGTTTAACCATAATTGGAAATTTCACTCATAGAAATAGCATTTTCCATTAATACAAAACAAGCTATAGATAAAAAATGTCTAGGCTACACTTTCAAAACTGTGATACTCCTTTCAACAGAGGTAAAGGAAGATGACCTTTTCCCCTCTTCATACCACTTTCTTTCTTAATGTTCATAAAAAAGAACAGATAGCCACATATTGGCCCAGCAAAAAACATGAAGTTGTTATGGCTTCCATTCACTGCCCATGTCCTCTTCAAAAACCTGCAAAAACAGAGGAGTTAGAAAAAAATAACCGAGCCCTTTTCTCCATTACCCGAGGCTTCATACAACTCGTAGTGCATTTCTCCATATCTCCCTGTTAAGCCTTTTTTAGATAGCCTATCAGCTTGTGAGTTCTTTTCTCTATAGACGTGGGAGAAAGTAATGGAAGTGAAATTTTTTCGCATGATCTCTATTCTTTCCATCCAAGTTGATAGTTGCACAGGATTTAGAGTCGAGCCTTTATTCAGATGATCTATCAGGACTTGTGAGTCCCCATAGACGGACAATTTGTCAATGCAGAGGTGGTGTGCAAACCACATTAGTCCCCAAAGTGCCAAAGTCTCAACCCTCATATTAGTACCTATTCTGCCATACCAGTGTATCCTGTAGTGGCAAGTAGGTGTGATCATCAACCACACACCACATCCACACCTGTGATTTTGAGCTTCCCCATCAAAAAACCCAGCTGGGTAGTAGATTTCATGTGGTCGGTTTCTTCTTGATAAATCCGGAGGATATTTTTCATTTACCTTCAGGTTTCACCATAAAATAAAAACCTACTTTCTTACTTTATCCAATGAGCTGGACTGCCCTTCGAAAATCCACTTGTTTCTACAACACCAAAAGCACCAATGATAAATGATGGGCAAGTTCCTGAAAATATTACCTTTCCCCGACCACCATAAGAAACAACATTCATCATTTTCATATGAGGGTGTCACATATTGAAATTTCCTGCAAATTTGATAGAGGACCATCCTAGTAAAAGGATAATCATAAAATAAATGAGTATTATCTTCTGCTGCTTTCCAACAGAGTCTGTAGATTCCTGGCCCATTTATCCCTCTTCTTTGTAAATTGTTCCACGTTAGGTTTTTATCTCGCCATACCAACTAGTAGAAAATAATCACTTTTTTTTGAACTTTTGTTTTCCACAGATCCTGAATCCAGCTGGGGTTTTCCAGCCCAACCCATTCTTTCATCATGGCTTTATAGTTCTCGCTGATAACAATCTGGCCTTTGTTGAGTTTTCCTCCTCACATAACTCGATCCCCCTGACTATTTTTGGTTAATCCCAAGATTCTTAAAATCTCACAATATTTATTCCAATAATTTACAAGTGATTCTGGTAATCCCAGTTGTCTTTCCGAGTGCCACTTCGGGATTTCCTCTTGCCAATCCACAATTTGACTAAACAAGAAAACACATTTCCTATGAAAAAAACATAACAGCTCCCAACTGATATTTGTGGCTTGTTGTAGTCCTCCCAGCCCTGAATGGCCAATTTGGATAAGACCTCCATTTCCAAATTTCCATCGCATATTGAATTTGAACTGTGGCCAAATTTTTATGAAACCTGTCCAAGTTGGTGATCCTTTCCGCTGCTGTAGATTATCTCCCATAAATAGATCTTCCACCGATTTGTGCTTGAAATATTTATAGTCCATTATGTCCTTCCAAAGGCCTGGAGAGTGCATACTTCTCCACAGTGACTTCATCATGAGGGCCTTTCCAAAATTTTCTAGTTCGATAACCTCCCAACCCCCAAATTCCTTTGGCCTTGCTATCATATCCCATTTTTCCAAGTGGTAAGATCCTTTTCCTAGACCACCATTCCATATGAATTCCGCCATGTAACTTCGAATACTATTAATGATCTCCTGAGGAATACTATATAAATGTGCCCAATATAGTGTGTACTGTTGTAGTACTGCCTGAGTTAAGACCAGTCGACATCCCTTTGACAACCACTTGCTAGACCAAGCTTTTATTCTTCACTGGTATCTATCTAGAATCCAAGACCAATCTCTTGCAGTGTATCTCATTGCATGCAGTTGGAAACCGAGGTAAGTGATCCCACTAGCCCCTAGGGCCCTAGATCTCCCAGTCCCTCAAAGTGCAGTTAAAATCCCCAGAAATGATAGTGTAGTCAAGTGAAAGAAAACCACAATCCTCCATTTTCCTCCAAAAACTAAGTCTATCCTTATATGGAGCATAAATTTCAATAAGAAGCAACCTTCGGTGGAGACCACTGAAATGACCTGTCAATATAATACCTTTGAAAAAGTTGTAAGCCCACAAAGATGCACGATAGGGATCCCAGATTATTGCCGAGCCACCCGAGCGGCCCTCGGCATCCGTGGCCACCAGATGCCAATCTGGAAACAATGTGCGACAAAAAGAGCGAGTCCTATCAGTTGTTGTCATAGTTTCTTGCAGAAAAATCATTGTAGGGTTCATCGTAGTGAAAAAATCCCGTAGAGATACCATCTTATCCCTGCCCCCCACCCCTAATGTTCAAGGAGCACAATTTCATGGCGGACTAGCTGAAGAGGGGGGCAGTGCTCTAAGGACCTGATCAAGGGCAAGGGTGAAAAGAACGTCATGGAAGTTTCCAAGAGGTAATTCTAGGCTGTTACCAACCCGAGAGGTTTTGTGCTTGCCCCGAGGCCAACCCTTCCCTTTTAGGATAGTGAAATTCGAGATCGAAGAAGGGTAGAGAACAATGAAAAGAGAAGAAGGACGACCACTGTCAACAGTCAGAGGAACCATATGGGAATCTGAATTATAGATAATAAAATCAAGGTCACTCCTAATCGAATTATGGGGGGAGAGAGGACCATCATTGACCAAATCAAAAGGTAGGGGCAGAGTGGGAGAAGTGGAGACACCCGACAGAGGGGAGACTAATGGAAGCGAAGAGAGAGGGGAAGATGGGGGCGAAGAGTGAATAATGGCGGGAATAAGGATGGGGGTTCGACCATTGTACATAGTATCTACCTACGAAACAAATATCGTCCCAATTAATTTAGTGCAACCTGGCTCTGTCCAGATAGGGTCATGACCAGCCATCGCAAGCTTATCCCAAGAAACCATAAACTTTCCTGAATCAGATATGAGAAAATTACATGGGGGAAAAGGTAAACAAATCAGACTTACCCAAAGATGAAGGATGCCTTGACAAGTGGTCCATTCGATGTTTTGAAAAACTTATAGCCTCGAAACTGGGTGGCAGCTTTCCTTCTCCCCACTTGTGGTGTTCCTTGTAACTATGACAATGTCGCATAAGGTGACCAATCTCATGGAATAAGTGGCATTGGAATGGTGTCTACTAGTAGTCCAAAACGTAATGATGGAAGAGACCCTCCCATTCCAAATCCACCTCAATAGGTAGACCACCCGAGAAAGACACCTCCACTAAGAGCCAAGCTATCCTTTTGTCGAATTCCCTAGTGCACTTCGAATCGAGAACCAGCATGTACCAATGCTATCCCCAATAATAGTCAGTGCTGGAAGAGTCCAAAACTCCAAGGGTAGTCCAGGCAGCTTCACCCAAACGAGATGGTTCCTTGGTGCATTTTGGGTGGGATGGAAACCCACATGCCAGCGATGAAGGGCCAAGTAACAGCGGCCGTTAACCCACGCCCGAAGATAAACCTATGCCAAATCCTTTGCTTTTATGAAGTGGAAGCAGAACCATCCACCCTCCAATTTGCTTACCAGAGGCCGATATCCTATAAGTTTGTACCAGGCCTCCATCAGCCACGGAAAGAAATCAACCTTACTGAACTTCGCAAATTTCCAGCACCCAACCAAGGCTCATTCCTGCAGGCTCTCTGCGTGCTCCCCAATTACATCCCATCCAAAAGTAAGTAGTCTACAACCCAGTCTTGGCTTGAACGGTTTGTCTGCAGAGGTCAATTTTGTAAAATTAGCAGAGTAGTGGAGAAAATTCGGGGAAGATCACCTGCCAGAAGAATCACAAGACGAAAATGTCACACTCGTGGAGTGTAGAGAAGAAGTGTCACCGAAGTGAAGTCGGGAAGGGGGATCTGGTCTGCATAGGGTGGTAATGCCACCCTCCGCCACATCGAGTGCATGCATAAACGCCTCATCGATACCCCCCCCTCGAGATCCGCGAAGAGAGAATTAATGGCAGTCATAAAAGAGGCAACCAAAGTGCTAGGAGGTAGATATAAATTATATCAAAGGACAGTAATACCACTAAAGAAATAAATAGCGAAACTGCGATCCCGAAACAATTCACCGCTGAAGAGACGTGAGTTGATGAGGCAAACAATCAGTTAATTAAGAATGTAGTATGACCCCCATAGAAACAAATCTTTCGAATATAGAGAGTACACTCAAGACCAACCCCTTAATAAGTCCATTGAAGAGGACCCATGACAAGGCAATCCTACAGCCGAAAGAGTACACCAATCGCCGGCAGGGTCAGTGAAGACTAGTACCCACTCGGAAATATTTGAAAATTCCGATCATGATCAACTGCCTTCCAACCGAGAAAACCAGAGCAGAGAAAGCCGAGTAATCAGTGCCCAAGAGGCAAACCCCGATCAAACCAATAGATATCCAGAGAGTAGGATCGTCCCACAATATCCTAAAAAGAAGTAGCTTATATCGGCTTCAGATCACAACAGCAGCAAACAAATTGTCCTATATTCCACCACCTTTTACAAATTTGAACCTCGAAGCTCCTCCATGGATTTCTACGTAAACAGTTCTCCGATCCCAAAGTGAAAAATTGGAAAGCCAGTGACCGGAGATCCAAAGGACTGAGAAAACAACAAAGCCAATGAAGGAGAGCCCTCAAAGAGAGTAACATGGATGATATCAATAAAGAAGAAAATCTCTCGACAGTCTAAATAGAAATGGAGCTCTATCAAGCTACTCTATTGTCCTAATAAAAGAACTTCAACAAATATAAGCAAAGGCAAAAACACTACATCGTCTAGCATTTGGCACTATCGAAACCTCACCCACCACCAACCAACCCTATTATTGATCACAGTGACAAGATATGACATTATATCATAGTGAGAATCCAAGAAATCCTTCCATTTCTGCTGCGCAACCTCAACTAGTTATTTATATTTCATCCTTCATTCTCCACTCTACTCACTTTACATCATCACCTCCCAAAAAATCAAGGTTCCTTACTGAATTACTCTATAGTCACACAGTTCGATGGAGCAGCAGCCACGACATTGCCCTATGCAACAACGCCTGCTCATAGCGAAGAAACCCAAAATTCAAAATTTTTAGAATTTTACGTACAATTACAATTACAATTTTAGAATTTTACATAAAAGTTACAATTACAATTACAATTATACAATTTTAGATATATACCATTACAATCACAATTTTAGAATTTTACATACAATTACAATTTTATAAATTTACATACAATTACAATCACAATTTTAGAATTTTACATACAATTACAATTTTACAAATTTACATATATACCTTTACAATTACAATTTTAGAATTTTACATACAATTACAGTTTTACAATTTTAAATATATACAATTACAATTACAATCATTTCACAATAAATTAAATATTACAATTACAATTAAAATTTTACAAATATTTTACATACAATTACAATTAAAATTACAATTGCAAATACAATTACAATTTTACAATTTGTCATATATACAATTACAATCATTTCAAAATATATTAAATATTACAATTACAATTAAAATTTTACAAATATTTTGCATAAAATCACAATTACAAATACAAATACAATTTTACAATTTTACATACAATTAAAATTAAAATTTCAATTACAGTCGCGACATAATATTTAATAAATATCATGATCATTTAATATTAAATTAACTAATAAACATCACGATCATGATAACCATCATACAAACATCATATTCGACTAATAAACACATTCAAATTCGCTAACATCATCATGATCATGATAATCTAACAAAACACAATTAGCATTGTATAACATCATCACAACACAAACATCAAATATACATCTCATGTAAAATAACTGCTATCACATACACATCTATTTGCAAGCTGCACATTAAATGAGCATATCTAACATGACCTAACAATATACACATCATGACGATCACCAACATGTAAATTAAGTACAACTGCAACATGAACATAAAATACATGGACCATATATATATAACTCTATAATGTCAAAAATATACAACTGTAATATAAATGTCATATATCAACTGGTGGTACATCATAAATAGCAGTACTAGTCGAGGCCTGTTCAGTTAATGGTGCAGCCTTGTAAAGCTCAGATACATGCTGGTCATCACATGCATGCTGATCTGGTACTAGTGCCTCAGCTAATCAGGATCAACTGTCAGCTGCTCATCTTGATGACTCGACATGGTTGATGGTCCAGCCTGCTTATGATCATGAGTACTGCTGGATATTGCAGGCTGTTGACTCAACGTGGCCGATGGTACAACCTTCTCTCCATGATGACTGTTGGTCAATGCTGCAGGCTGCTCATTTGGCGTGGCGAAAGGAAAACGATGATCAATCCCCTGATCGTGATCATCAGATGATGTGTCGATCACGTGCTGCGTCTCGACCATGCCTATAACGTGCAAGGGCCCTCCTCAACCGCGTAACTAAGGTCGTATCTCCTACGACATGCCGCATCAGGCTATACATGTCACGCGGCATGCCTCTCCACATATGAACCAGCCTACCATCGGTCTGTATGTCTCTCATAGTAGTGGGCCTGACTCCCGCCTCAACAAAAAATGCACAGATTTGGTCGCCCAACTCCATCCTCAATCTACTATCAAGCCTACCGCGCCTAGAAAAAGGCGGTACTGACGCACCAGCAGGAGCAGGCCTGTCTACAATGGCCTCATGATCCTCGACATCTGCCATATCTTGATCGTCATCAGGATCCACACCTGGATCATTTGGTGGCGCTAGCATGTCATCGCCATCAAAAGACCTAATGTCTACAAAATATGTACAAGTACACAACAATAATTATACAATTTCATTAAATAGTTTAATAAAAACAAGTTAAAGAACATGTTTGAATAAATTTAAATAAAACGGTAATATTACCTCTATAATCCAAGGACTCATCATTTGTGAAGAGGATGTTAGCACACCCTTGCTAATCCAAACCAGCATAAGGACAGGGGACCATAACGAAGGGATGCTCGTCAACACTAGTTAGCAACTCTAGTGGATCATGTGATATCTTCGCGGAAAACTAAGTCTCGCCCCTCTTGGGCATCATCTGTCCCCACATGTGCATCTGTGCATCCAACATCAGCTTACGAGGCTACCGAACAAAAGTAGGCCTCGTCTCTGGAAACCTCTCAAAAAATAAACAAAATAGCTCTGAAGTAAAAGGGAAGTTGACCCTTCCTTGTGCATGAGCATGACATCTATTTAAGGCCATACAGACCTGCCACAAAAAAATGGCAGAACACCTGACAAGTCATGGCTCCTATACTAAATAATCAACATAATATAGAAGCGGGCAACTAATGCATTGCTCGTCGCTAGTGTTGTGTGAAATGGTCGAAATAAAAAGTGAGAAGCACCTCACCTCCTCACTACCAAATGCAGCAATACGTAACTGAACTTCGGATACCTGAAAATCTGAAGGAGACAATATATCTGTGCTAATGTATCTCTGGGAGTACACCAACTAACTCCCTGTTGCATAGCCAACTGGAACCTCTGGGAACGAGGGAAAATATACCCCTCCTTGATAGCCTCAGTGGGCACATACCACTGGTTAGGAGCAACCCGAAAAGCATGTAGGTGGGCATTCTGCCTGCGGATAAGATGTCGCAAAAAAAAAACATGGCTCTTTAGGGAAGTTGCCTCCTCATAGACATTAGGGGAATTTTGAGGTCTAAAATGGGCCTCCTAAGGAAATTATAAAATAATAGTGGAAATAATAAAATAAGATTTGATTACATCATCAAATTTTAGAGGGAAAAAGGAAAAACTAATTTTTCAACTCGTATTTTTAACTTATCTCCCTATGGGTTTACTCAAATTTCGAGTGAAAACACTCGTTGGATGAAGAATTTAATTTCTCGTCCAAGGAGTACCCATGTTGCATACTTTCAATGGACCTTGCTACACGAAAACTGAGAAATACATTAAAAATGTGATTGCAAACACGTTTTTCATGTATTTCTCATTTTTCGTGTAGTAGGGTCCATCAAAAGTATGCAACATGGGCACTCCTTGGATGAAGAATTAAATTTTGCATCTAACGAGTACTCCCGCTCGAAATTTGAGTAAAAACTTATGGAGATAAGTTGAAAATATGAGTTGAAAAAGTAGTTTTATTATTTTATTATTTTTACTTTTTTACTTCAAAAATGGTGAATCATCCCCCATGGTTGAGATCATAATATTGAATACTATTGGTTATTATAAAGTTTATTTTTGTTGTACATTTTTCTTAGGAGGCCCATTTTAGACCTCAAAGTTCCCCTAATGACTTGAGGAGGCTTACCTTCCTTAGGAGCCCCTGGGTAGCTGCTGTAATAGGGTGAGGGTATGCATCTCTCTCCCTCTCTCATGCCTCCCACAGGCGAACCTTGTCATACTGGCCTGCTTGTTGTTGTTGATGTTCCCTCTCTTTTCTCCTTTCACGTCTCTAAATGATTGACATATTAAATACAATTTATTTATTAAATGAGACATGTATTTAGGAATATACATATATAAAAAAATTTGAAAAAAAAAACAGTCGGTGTGCCACAAAAAACATGCATGCACCGGTCATGGTGCGTCTTTTATTGTCGCGCACCAGAGGCGGTGCACCAGAAAATATTCAACGCATTGGAGGTGGTGCACCTGCAAATTTTAAGCACACCGCCCTCCTGGCATTGTTCCAAAGTCAACGGTGCGGTGGTATAACAGGCCACACAGTTGACTATGGACCAGTGTCGGGAGGGCTGTGCGTTGACTAAACTATACACCTTAGGGCATATATTTTAGTCAGCGCACCGCCCTCCCGACACTGGTCCATTGCCCTGGGGCGTATAGTTTGGTCAGTGCACTGCCCTCCTGACATCAGTACATAGTCAATGGTGCGGCCTTTTACCAGGCCGTACCGTTGACCAAGTCAAAATACCGAAATGTGGTGCGCTGAAAAAATTACCCGCCCCGGGGCAGATATTTCCATCAAAAAACCACATTCCCACAATTTGACAGGGTCAACGGTGCGGCCGGGTAACTGACAACAACACACTTTTTAAAATTTTAAAAAATCTTGGTGTGCCTTTCGGCACTGCCCCGGAATTGGTGCGGATACTGTTAGCACCAATGGCGGTGCGGCCTGTAAATTTACAGGTAGCATTGCGAACCGGTGCGAGCCAAACGGCTCAAGCGCACTACGCAGGATTTTATTTTTTTAATATTTTAAAAAGGTTAATTTTAAGCTAATTTACAATTCTAATCTGCTAAAAGACTTAATTATGGAAAAACAAGAAAAATACCTGTACATTTGGCCATCAAGGAGGCATATTGGCTGTAGAATTTTCAAAACTAAACTTGCCCACTGTTTTGCAAAATTCAAAATGGATATGGTGGGCAATGCATAGTAGTAGTGTGTGCAATGGGAGCATCGATGTTAGGGCACCTCAAACAAGGAAAATTTGCACCGATGCTTGAGAGATCTGGAGCACTGAAAAGTGAAAAATGTTGTTTTTTGGCCATAATTTTTTTTATTAATTTAACCCTGTTCCGGTGCGTGGGCTTTATAGGTGCACCAGTGCAGAATATTTGTAAAGCACCGGTGTGCTACAGTAATAAGACGCATCGGGTGGGTTTGTACGGAGTGCATGGTGTCCCGGTGTGCCAATTTTTTTTGTGCACCGATGCTTTCTATAGTTGAACGCACTGGTGCGGTTCAGGATGATAAGAACATTGAACGAAAAACATATGCAAAAGCCTCTACCCGCCAACATCCTCTAGTAACCTCCACTACAAAAGGATGTTTGTGGTATTTTTATAAGGGGTTCCTTAAAAACATCTGCTAGAGGGTCTTTTCCTTGTAGTGTCATCCAATAATTAATCAATGATAGGAATGAGAAATTTATCTTTAGTAGTGAGCTTGTTGAGCTCCCTATAATATAAACACATATGCCATGAGCCATCCTTCTCTTGCACCAATACTACTGGAGTAGAGAAAGAACTTTGAATAGATTGAATTATATGACCCTCTAACATTTCTGCAACCATACGTTAAAATTCATTATTTTGGGAATAGGGATATTTGTAAAGCCTAATTTTTGGAGGAACACTTCCTCGAATCAAGTGAATAACATGATTATAATAACGAATAGGTGGGAGGCCTTTAGGAGTCTCAAATACCTTGGAATGATTGTCCAAGACTTTTTGGAGATACAGAGAAATAAATGATTTCGATGTTTGAACCTATAGTGATCATAATTATGAAATTACACTTTGTTGTTATTTAGTCAAAAGCTTTGTCATGCCATTAGATATGATTATCACTGCGATACCCCTTAATTTAATTTCCTTTCCTTCCCAAAAAAATTTCAAGAAAAGTTCTTGAAATTAAAATTTATCGTCCCCAAAAATTATAACCATTCAAATCCTAGTACAACATCAGTACCACCCATTGGAATGTAAAACATTGAACTAGTGAATGCATTCTCCCCTATGGTTAGCTTGATATTATGGCACTTTCTAGAGAAATTTACATTTCCTCCATTTTCAACCATCACTTGACACTCTAGCGCTGGATATAGAAAGCAATTCAATTCCTTGGATATCTTACAATGAATAAAATTAAGGGTACTACCCAAATCAATCAACACTATTGCCTTATTCTTCTTGATATATCCTTCTATATTGAGAGTTTGAGGAGTGGTAATTCCCGCGAATGCATTACAAGATATGGTCGGATTCATTTCCTTTTTTCTGGTGCTGGTTCCTGGTGTATATCCTCTTCTTTTGATTTTTCTTGTTCCTTTTCTTCCTCCTCTTCACAATCTATGTAAAATAATTTATTCTTAGCACACTTATGGCCATTAGTGTATTTTACATCACAACTATAACAAAGCCCTTTTGCTCTTTTTTTCCTCCAATTGTTGTGGTGTCAACCTTGTATGTTGTGGAAGGTTAGGATAAACAACACTTCCATATTTATAGTTGTGAGTGGTAGACTTCCTTGTTACCATATTTCTTTCAACTTTTCTTGCTACCTTAAATGCCTTCTCCAATGAATCAGGTTCCCAAAGGAAAACCTCATTTTGGATGTGTAGAAATTATATGCACTAAGCATGCATATGTCCTAGATTCACCTGATCTCACACTATTTAACTTCATGCAAAATACTGAATCATTCCACTTGTTAATATTTTGTGGAAAATTAATTGCACACACATGTAAAGCATAAATAAAAATAATCGCACATAACACAGTTGTTTTTAACCGGGAAAGCCTGAAGCTGAAAACCCCAACTATATATTATGTATCATGGAAGTCATATGAAAATCCTCATTTTAAAACTTATCAGCTCCCGGTCACGGGGGTAGTCCCAAATACGCCACTAAATCATCCCTTCATGAACAATCTTGTTGAAAATGCAACAAGATGATGGAGCTTAGTGAAATGAAGTCGTCTTCACTAAGTGGGCCCGCAGGCTATTTTTGGCGCAAAGTCTATTTTTAGACTATGTCTATTTTTAGACATATGGATCATGGTCTATGAGTTGCAGGATGCTATTTATGGATGATTGGTCGAGTTGGTAGAAATAGATGGACCTCTATTTTTAGACATTGGGCGGTTTCTATTTTTAGACTGCCGGGCTAAAAATAGAACAGTCAAATATTATTAACCCTTAATAATATTTAGACTATAAACATTATCTTTTACTCTTGGAGCACTTCAGTTTGATGCTTGGATGTGGCACATGCAGCTGACAGAAGGAAATATGCTTTTCCTAAGGGTTAGTTGAGCTATTTCATGGTTGACTTCAGTTAGAACTCATGTGGCAGAGTTTGGTGGAGTTGATGAGACAGTTGGTGGAGTTGTGTTTTGTTTAACTTAGTTGAACTAGTTGTATTTAGTCTAACTGAAAAATACACTAGTGATGAGTGGTGTGAATTAATTATTAATTAATTCACTAATTATTAACTCATAAATCAACTAAAGAACACATCAATTAACTGCAATGCATTGACAGTTCAGTGGAGACCAGTGTTAGAGGTGGGTGAAAGGGTGGGTGTGACTATCAGTTGTGACCATGATTGTGCATGAGATTTGCACACACCTTGATGGAGATTTCCAATGAGGATTGCGCAGTTGGAGCTAGTGGGATTCGAACTTGGATCTCATTCATTACTCACTTGGATTGCGCAGTAGAGGCAGGCAGACTTGTGGAGGAGATTTGAACCTGTGACCAGTTCATCTTCACAACTAGTTTTGTGTGTAGCATTGAGATAGTGCTGAGAGATGTGAGATATTTGTGCTGTATTGTTACATGTTCTCTATCATTATAAAATACAGATAGTTGGGGGTTTTCAGCTATAGCTTTCCCCATTACATACTGTGTTGATATGTGTGCTTGATTATGTTTTAATGAGCGCATGCGACTGCTTTCTATTTCCGCATATTGATGATCAATTGTAGAAGAGGTTATGTGTTATGCATGAATTCGAATTAGTGTGTAATCAGGATAATCTCGGTGAATAATTCATCTACTATTCAAATTTCTACATGGTATCGGAGCGAATAATTGATCATCGAGATCTATTACAATGATTACAATTATTTCGGTAGACAGAGTCTGTAACGGGCCAGGTAGCCTCTGGATCCATCCTTTCCTTGAAAGGTGATATATTCAGTAAATTCCCTTACAGTCGATCTCTGTGCTAGAAATAATTTGTTCTCACAGATCCAGAAGCAGTTGAGTTTTGAGCTTGTAATTCGAATTTTGCAGCAGTTTGTTTTCTTGGTGCCGGAGTTGAAATGTCTTTCAAAGGTTTGTGATTGGAATATGCCCTTGAGGGCAGTTCGAATTATGTTGCATGGAAGGATAGAATGGAGGCAATATTAGATGATAACGGGCTGAAGGAGTTCATAGATGCTGAGATCCCAAAAGCCTACTGATGCTGCTCAAGTTGAAGCTTGGCAAAAGAAGACGGCGAAATGTCGAAGGATTCTGTTGGAGGGCGTGAAGGATCACATTGTATCCAGCCTGCATGGAAAGGCTTCTCCATACTTGATGTGGAAAGCATTGACAGATCTATTCCAGAGCAAGAGCGACCAGAGGAAGTTGGCGCTCAAGGATAAACTCAGAAACATTAAGATGGAGAAAGGCGATAGTATCGCCAAGTACCTCACGAAGTTCACTCAATGCAGAGATGAGCTGGGAAGTGTGGGGGTGACTATCGATGATGAGGACTTGGTGGACCTGGCTCTCCTTGGTCTTCCGAAGAGTTGGCATTCCTATCAGGACTCTGTCAATGGTCGGGAGAAGTTGCCGGGATGGGAGCGACTTTGGTCGGATCTCATGCAAGAGGAGATAAGGCGGACTACCAGGGACGGATCTTCATCAAAGGCATCTGATGAAGAAAATTGCGCTTTGGCTACCAAAGCAAAGAAGGGGAAGAGCAAGAAAGCTTCTCATTCCGATGCGAAAGGAAAGAAGCAGGACATGTCCAAGGTGAAGTGCTTTCACTGTCACCAGCACGAAAATTATGCCACAAATTGTCTGCAGAAGAAGAAAAATAAGCAGGCTATTGGGTCTGCAGCGGGAGAGGCCTTAGCCTCGTAGTTTGAGCTGGATTTTTCACTGATCGCATGCTTGGTCTCCAGTGTGATGGGATCAGTATGGTTCTTAGACAGTGGTGCGTCCTTTCACATGACAAGAGATCGAGATTTGTTTTCTGATCTGGATGAGAAAGATCTTGGAGTGCACATCGAGATGGGCGATGATGGTAGATACAGTGCGACCGGTATCGGTACCATTTCCTTTGAGAGGGAGTCTGGTAAACCCTTCATATTGAAGGAAGTATTGCATGTTCCGGGATTGATGAAGAATCTGATCTCTGTGGTGATGTTGGAAGACAAGGGGTATGATGTGGTCTTCAGCGAAGGAAAGGCTTTCCTACGCAGTAAGACAACTGGAGAGACCCGGAAGATAGGGGTTCGAGTCAAGAACCTTTATCAGTTATAAAAGTAGATAGCTGCGCGACCTTGGCATACAAGGCGGAAGGAGTGGTGGCTAGGGATGATGGCGAGTGTACCAGGAGATTGGGCCACCTTCACCACGGAGCTTTGAAGATCCTGCAGCAGATTTCTACTGGGCTTCCTAAGGGCACTCTTGCGCAGTCAGATCAGTGCAAGGGGTGTACCTTGGGGAAGTATGTGAAAGCCACCTTTCACGAGAAGGATAGTCGCGCCACGACGATCCTTGAGAGAGTTCACACAGACGTGTGTGTTCCTTTCTCTGTAGCTTCGACAAAAAAGCACAAGTATTATGTGATATTTGTTGATGATTTCTCTTGGAAGTGCTGGATCTTCTTCATGCGGAAGAAGAGCGAGACACTTTCAAAGTTCTGTGAATTCAAGGCCTTTGGTTGAGAAGGGAATCGAGGGGAAGCATGTGAAGGCTCTTAGGAGCGACAATGGTGGTGAATTCATCTCTGCTGAATTCAAGGACTTTTGCAGTGCAGAAGGGATTCAGAGAGAGCTCATCGCACCCCATAACCCACAGCAGAACGGGGTTGCTGAGCGGAAGAACAGAACGATCGTGGGTCCTACACGGGCGATGTTGCATGATTAGGGCCTACCCCTTCACCTGTGGGCTAAGGCATGCAATACTGTAGTATATGTGCAGAACCGTTGTCCTCACAAGATACTTGGCATGAATACACCGGAGGAGGCGTTTTCTGGTAAGAGACCTGATATTTCCCATTTGAGGATTTTTGGTTCACCTGTCTACTTGCATGTGACGAAGGATGCCAAAAAGAAGCTGGATCCGACCGCAGAGGTTGGAATATTTGTGGGGTACACTGATATGCCCCACAACTATCGTGTGTATTTGCTAGAAAGTCGCAAGACTGTTGTGCGACGGGATATCAAATTTCAGGAGGAGAAAGCCATGCAGTGTTCGTTTGAGAGGGAGCCACACTTGCATGCAGATGAGGAGCTATTAGTTCCTAAGGATGAGCTTCTGGTTGTGGATCAGCCACAAGAGGAAGTTAATGAAGTGGAAGAGACCACTCATGCAGCGCCAACCATCAGAGAGCGCAAGCGCACTACAGAATCTGAGCGACTGGCTCAAGATGCAGAGAAGGTTGTAGGACCACCTACAGCACAACGCAGACAGAGACAGTCACCGGACCGGTACACTGGATACATGGCTCTTGTGAGCAAATGTGTCGTGACAGAGCCATCCTCTTTCGAGGAAGGTTGTGGAGGACCAGCATGGGTAGATGCCATGGTGGAAGAGTATGATTTGATTGTCAGAAACAATGCATGGGAGATTGTCCCGCGACCGGAGGGGAAATCAGTGGTGGGTTCGCGATGGATCTACAAAGTGAAGCAGGCGGCTGACGAGAGTGTGGAGAAGTACAAGGCAAGATTTGTTGCCCGTGGCTTCTCACAGATCGAGGAGATCGATTATGAGGAGACCTTTGCACCTGTCGCAAGGTACTCTTCCATACGGACGATCCTAGCTCTCTCAGCGCAGATGGGGTGGCACATCCATCAGATGGATGTGAAGACTGTGTTCCTCAAAGGAGTCATTGAGGAGGAGGTGTACATAGAGCAGCCCGAAGGTTTCGAGATCTTCAGCAGTGAGTCGCATGTGTGCAGACTCAAGAGAGCACTGTACGGGTTGAAGCAAGCACCTCGTGCTTGGTACACACGGATAGACAGTTACTTTACCGGACTTGGATTCTCCAAGAGTGAGGCGGATCCTAACCTATACCAGATTGTGGTGGAGGGGAAGTTGCTGATCATTGTACTGTATGTAGATGATCTGATTTTGATGGGTGATGAGCTGTTGATACTTTCATGCAAGGAGGATCCTGCTAGAGAGTTTGAGATGAAGGACTTGGGCCTCCTTCATTATTTCCTGGGATTGGAAATTTGGCAGCGCAGTGGTGGACTGTTTGTTTCTCAAGGTAAGTATGCCCGGGAGATACTGGAGAAGTTCAACATGCATGGCTGCAAGCCTGTTGATACTCCTCTTCCTGGTGGATGGAGGAAGGAGGATGCTACTTCAGCGGAGGTAGTGGATGCCACTGTTTATCGACAGTTGGTGGGGTCACTTATGTATTTGGTCAATACACGACCCGATATATGCTATGCAGTTAACTAGCTTTCACAAGCTATGGTTAAGCCTACCAAGCTCTTCTGGAAGGCGGGCAAGCATGTATTACGTTATCTCAGAGGCACATCGGGATATGGATTGTGGTACAAACAGGAGGATGAGGTGAGGCTATGTGGCTTCACGGATGCTGTCAGGCGAGGAGCCCAACGGAACGAGAACATACGGGAGGGATCTTCGATGTCGGGTCGATAGCGGTTCCTAGTACGGTGACGAGAGATCCGTAACTCAATTCGACGAGAGGTTGAGTATATGGCGGCAAGCTTGGGCGGGCGCATGCGGGGGCCATACGGGGGATGAGGAAGACTCTGGTCAAGTTGTTCGGGTCACACTTGGAGCCTACTGTGATTTATTGTGATAACCAGAGTTGCATTAAACTCTCGGCTAATTTGGTATTTCATGATAGATCCAAACACATCGACATCAGGTACCATCATATCAGAGATTGTGTGAAGCGGAGAATCATGTTACTTTCATACATTCCCACGGAGGATCGGGATGCTGATATCTTGAAGAAGGCGCTCACCAAGAGAAAATTCGAATACCACAGAGGCAGGATAGGGGTTGCAGATAATCCATATCTTGTTGAGAGGGAGTGTTGAAAATGCAACAAGATGATGGAGCTTAGTGAAAAGAAGTCGCCTTCACTAAGTGGGCCAGAGAGATGACTATTTTGGTGCAAAGTCTATTTTTAGACTATGTCTATTTTTAGACATATGGATCATGGTCTATGAGTTGCGGGATATTTATGGATGATTGAGTCGAATTGGTAAAAATAGATGGACCTCTATTTTTAGACATTGGGCGGTTTCTATTTTTAGACTCCCGGGCTAAAAATAGAACAGTCAAATATTATTAACCCTTAATAATATTTAGACTATAAACATTATCTTATCCTCTTGGAGCACTTCAGTTTGATGCTTGGATGTGGGACATGCAACTGAAAGAAGGAAATACACTTTTCCTAAGGGTTAGTTGAGCTATTTCATGGTTGACTTCAGTTAGGACTCAAGTGGCAGAGTTTGGTGGAGTTGATGAGACAGTTGGTGGAGTTGTGTTCTGTTTAACTTAGTTAAACTAGTTGTATTTAGTCTAACTGAAAAATACACTAGTGATAAGTGGTGTGAATTAATTATAAATTAATTCACTAATTATTAACTCATAATTCAACTAAAGAACACATCAGTTAACTGCAATGCATGGACAATTCAGTGGAGACCAGTGTTAGAGGTGGGTGAAAGGGTGAGTCTACTATCAGTTGTGACTATTGGCTGTGCATGAGATTTGCACACACATTGATGGATATTGCCAATGAGGATTGCGCAGTTGGAGCTAGTGGGATTCGAACTTGGATTGCGCAGTAGAGGCAGGCAGACTTGTGGAGGAGATTTGAACCTGTGACCAGTTCATCTTCACAACTAGTTTTGTGTGTAGCATTGAGATAGTGCTGAGAGCTGTGAGAGCTTTGTGCTATGTATTGTTACATGTTCTCTATCATTATAAAATACAGATAGTTGGGGGTTTTCAGCTATAGCTTTCCCCATTACATACTGTGTTGATATGTGTGCTTGATTATGTTTTAATGAGCGCATGCGACTTCTTTCTATTTCCGCATATTGATGATCAATTGTAGAAGAGGTTATGTGTTATGCATGAATTCGAATTAGTGCATAATCAGGATAATCTCGGTGAATAATTCATCTATTATTCAAATTTCTACAAATATTGCAAATCCATGCACTGATCTTTGCCTCCTGCTAGCCTGCCTCCACTGCGCAATCCCTGCTGAATAATAGCTCTGAATGAATTCGAATTACCCTTGCCTTGATTACGCAATCCTCATTGGCAACTCCAATGTTTGTGTGATGCAATCAATGCATCACTATAGTCACAACAGATAGTCTATCTTGCCATTTCACCTATCTCTCCACTGGGTCTCTACTGAAACTACCATGCAATGTAGTTAACTGCTGTATTCTTCAGTTGATTAATGAGTTATTATTTGTGAATTAATTAACTAATTAATTAACTCCACTCTCACTAGTGTATCATTCAGTTAAACTAGATACAACTAGCTCAACAGAGTCTAACTGAGTTAAACTGAATACAACTCCATAACTACTCTTCCAACTGTGTCATAAATCTGCCACTTGAGTTATAACTGAGTCCTCCATGCATTAGCTCCAGTAAACCATTGGGAATTGTGTAATTCCCTCAGTCCACTGATGTGCCACATCTGTGCACTGAAACAAAGTGCTCCAAGAGAATAAGTTATTGTTTAGTGTCTGATTATTATTAAGAGCTAATAATAGTCGACACGCATCTATTTTTAAAACAGCGATCTATAAATAGACTTCGCCCAATATTCTAAAAATAGAATTTCATCTATTTTTCCAACTTGATCAACCATCCACAAATAGAATCCTAAAACTTCTGAAATATGATCACCATGTCTAAAAATAGACTTGCGCCAAAAATAGCCTGCGAGCCTACTTGTTACACATCATTTTGTCACCATCCCTGCAATCCCTCATCCCGAACATTGGAGGACTATTCCTGTGACTTGTGAACAGTAAAATGTCCTGAAAACACCTTCATGGCATCCTCCTGCATAAGGACAAACATTCTCCTGAAGAACTTTTCCTCTGAAAAACCCTAAAAACAGATGTTTTAGCATTGGCGCGACTAGTCAGTTCATCCCTCGCGCCAATGGGGGAAATCCACACTAGAGGGCGCACCAACTAGTGCTCTGTCCCTGTGTTTCACTGGCGCCAAGCTTATTAAGGGATGTTTAAAAAAAATAAATGGCAGAAGTTTGATTCTAACAAACTCTAGAATGAATCATCAAAAGAAGTTGAGTGGTTTGGCTTCGGATCTCCATGTATAGGAAGTGGTTTTCCACCTCTCATGGAACCTTCCTAAGAGATATGACCTATCCCATGATTATAGGGATCCCAAATTCCCTTCCTCCATCTATAAAATATTGCCCTCTCCATTTTCTAGCTAGCTGAACTTGTAGGAAGGAAACTATAGCTGGGCAACTATTGAGAGCTAAGCCGAAGAGAATCCCGTAAGAGAGAGAGCTTCGTCCAGATTCCCGACAGGCTTTGTTGAGACACGCTCCGCTGCAAGCCCTGCCGAAGGAAGATCACAACGTCAGAGCATTTGGTTGTAATCTCCCTTTTTTCATTTATAATATAAGCGACTCTGATTTTGGTTCCATTCTTGTGTTTACTCTTTTATGTAATGCAACGAATTATATCTTCTCCGACTGATATATAGTTACATGCTTTCAGTATTACGTTGTATGTCGTCATTTCTCTGCGTGTGTACAGGTGTCCGGACGTGACGAATGGAAGGATTGTGATCTGTTAGGCTAGGGACGAGGAGCACCGCTTCTTCATTAACAACAACAACATGGGATTCGAGGTAGGCTACTTATCGCGATCTTTGTCTTTCTTGTAACTAGGAACCAACGCCGTTGCATGATTTGATTGTTGCTAGACCCAATATAGGGCTAGTGGGATCGCCTATGTCCGTAGAGGGGATTTACCTCCTCAACAGTGAAGGCGACTCTTTTCACCAAGCTCATCATCTTGTTGAATCTCAACACTTCCTCTCAACAAGATAGGGATTATCCTTCACCTTGATCCTGCCTCTATGGTATTCGAATTTGCTCCTGGTGAGCGCCTTCGTCAAAATATCTGCATCCTAATCTTCTATAGGAATGTACTGAATCAACATGATCTTCCGCTGCACATAATCTCTGATATGATGATACCGAATATCAATATGTTTAGATCTATCATGAAACACATGATTAGCCGAGAGTTTAATGCAAATCTGATTATCACAATGTATCACTATGGGATCTAAATGTGAATCGAACAAACCAACCAGGATCTTCCTCATCTAGATAGCCTCACATGCAGCTTGAATTACTGCCATGTATTCTGCTTCCGCTGAACTGAGTGCCACGGATCTTTGTTTCCTGCTGTAGCAAGAAACTACCGTAGATCCAATACTAAAAATCCCTCCTGATGTGCTCTTTCTGTCTGTTGGGCTTCCTACCCAATTTTCATCCGTGAAGCCATGCAAGTTCACCTCATTCGTCTGTCTGTACCATAAACCATACTTAGATGTTCCCCTGAGATATCTCAGGACATGCTTTTCTGCCTTCCAAAAGAGCTTGGTAGGCTTAACCATTGCTTGTGAAAGTTGGTTCACCGCAAAGCATATGTCCGGTCTTGTATTGACTAAATACATGAGCAAACCCACCAACTGTCTTTAAACAGTGGAATTCACTACCTCTGCCGATGTAGTATCCTCTTTCTTCCAATTTCTTGGAATAGGAGTTTCGATAGGCTTACAGCCTTGCATGTGAAACTTCTCCAATATCTCTCGGGCATACTTGCCTTGAGACACAAATGGTTCACCTTCCCGCTACCATATTTCTAATCCAAGGAAATAATGAAGGAGGCCCAAATCCTTCATCTCAAACTCCATTGCAAGATCTGCCTTGCATGAGTGTATCAACTGCTCATCACCTGTTAGTATTAAATCATCAACATAAAGTACAATGATTAAAATCTTACCCTCCACCACAATCTGGTACAGGTTTTCATCTGCCTCACTCTTGGTGAAGCCAAGTCTAGTGAAATAGCTGTCGATCTGAGTGTACCAAGCACATGGTGCTTTTTTCAGCCCATACAATGCTCTTTTGAGCCTACACACACGCAACTCGCTATTGAAGATCTCAAATCCTTCAGGCTGCTCAATGTACACCTCTTCCTTAATGATCCCATTAAGGAACGCAGTCTTCACATCCATCTAATGAATGTGCCAACCCATCAGCGCTGAGGGAGCAAGGATGGTCCGTATGGAAGAATATCGTGCGACAGGTGCAAAGGTTTCTTCATAGTCAATCCCCTCAATCTGTGAGAAGCCCCAGGCAACAAATCTTGCCTTATACTTCTCAACACTCCCATCAAAAACTTTCTTTACCTTGTAGATCCATCTTGATCCTACAACTAATTTTCCCACCGGCCTTGGAAAAATCTCGCAAGCACTGTTTCTGACAATGGAGTCATACTCCTCCACCATGGCATCTACCCATGTGGGATACTGCACTGCTTCTTCAAAATAAGATGGCTCTGTCACAATACACTTGCTCATAAGAGCCATGTATCCAGTAAATCGACCAGGTGACTGTCTCCGTTTGCGCTGTGATGTAGGGGCTCCTACATTCTGTGCCGCATCAAGCTTCAGTCTCTCAGCTTCTGTGGTACGCTTTCTGCCTTGTCTGATGTTTGGTTCTTCATGAGTGGACTCCTCCACTCCATGAATCTCCTCCTGTGGCTGATCCACATCCAGAGGCTCATCTTTGGGAACAAGAAGTTCCTCCTCAGCATGCAAGTGTAGCTCCCTCTCAAGCGACAACTTCATGGCTTTCACCTCATTGAATTTTATATCCCATCACAAAAAATTCATTCGACTATCTGGCAAATACACACGATAATTATGGGGTGTTTCTGTGTACCCCAAAAATATCCCAACTTCTGCAGTCAGCTCCAGCTTCTTCCTGGCGTCCTTTGTCACATGAATTTAAACAGGTGAGCCAAAAATCTTCAAATGAGAAATATCAGGCTTCTTACCAGTAAAAGCTTCTTTAGGTGTACTCATGCCAAGTACTCTATGAGGACAACGGTTTTGCACATAAACCACAGTGTTGCATGCTTCCGCCGACAAGTGCATCGGTAGGCCCTGGTCATGCAGCATCGCTCGTGCAGCACCCATGATCATTCTGCTATTTCTCTCCATGACCCCATTCTGCTGTGGGTTATGAGGCGCTATGAGTTCTCTTCGAATTCATTCTTTGCTACAGAATTATTTGAATTCACCCGAGATGTATTCACCACCGTTATCACTCCGTAGAGATTTCACTTGATTCCCTGACTCCTTCTGCACCAATTTCTTGAAATCACAGAACTTTGAGAACGTTTCACTCTTCTTCTACATGAATAAGATCCATCATCTATGAGAATAGTCATCAAAAAATATAACATAATACCTGTGTTTTGCTATTGAAGAAACCGAGAAAGTTCCACACATGTTTGTGTGAATTCTCTCCAGGATCACTGAAGCACGGTTCTCCCTCTCATGAAAGGTGGTCTTCACAAACTTACCCATAGTACATCCCTTGCACTGATCTGACTGCGCAAGAGTACCCTTGGGAAGTCCAGTAGAAATTTGCTACAAAATTTTCAAAGCACCATGTTGAAGATGGCCCAATCTCCTGTGCCATAATTTTCCCTCATCCCGGCTCACTAATTCTTCTGCTTTGCCCACCATTGCAACGCAGCCATCTACCTCCAGCTTGTAGAGATTCTTAATTCGAACCCCTATCTTCTTGGTTTGAACCATTGTTTTATGTCGAAGGAAGGCTTTTCCCTCACTGAAAACAACATCATAACCCTTGTCTTCCAGCATTGTGACTGAGACCACATTCCTCTTCAGACCTGGAACATGCATAACATTATTCAACAAGAATGGATTATCGGAATCCCTCTCAAAGGTAATGGTCCCAATTCCAGTTGCACTATACCGACCATCGTCACCCATCTCTATATACATCTGGAGGTCATTCTCCTCCAAGTCACTAAACAACTCCTTGTCTCCCGTCATATGGAAAGATGCACCACTATCAAGATACCACACCGATCCCATACAACTTGAAACCAAGCATGCGATCAAAGAGAAATCAAGTTTTAATTGCGAGGCTAGGGCCTCTCCAGCTGTAGATCCAAGAGCCTTCTTGTTTTTCTTCTTCCGTGGAGAGTTAGTGGTGAAATGTCCATGTTCGTGATAGTGAAAACACTTCACTTTGGACAAATACTGCTTCTTGCCTTTAGCAACGGATTTTGAAGGATGTTTCTTCCCCTTCCCTTTCCTTGCTTTGGCAGCCAAAGCACAATTCTCTTCATCTTCATTCTTTCATGAAGATCCATCGTTGGTACCCCGCCTTATCTCCTCCTGCACAAGATCCGACCAAAGTCGCTCCCATCCTGGCAGTTTCTCCCGTCCATTGACATATTCTTCGTAGATATGCCAACTCTTCGGAATCCCAAGGAGATCCAAGCTCACCAAGTCTTCATCATCAATAGTAACCTCCACACTTTCCAGTTCATCCTTGCAGTGGACAAACTTCGTGAGGTATTTTGGAATACTGTCACCTTTTTCCATTTTTATTTTCCTGAGCTTGTCTTTAAGCGCCAACTTCCTCTGGTCACTTCTGCTTTGGAACAAGTCTGTCAAAGCCTTACATATTAAGAATGGGGTGGATTTCCCATGAAGGCTGCACACAATATGGTCCTTCACACCTTCCAACAGAATTCTCCTCGTCTTTGCTGTCTTCTTTTGCCATGCGTCAAGTAATGCAGCATCGCTAGATCTCGGCTTAGGAACATCGCTATCGATGAACTCCTTTAGTTTATTATCCTCCATCACTACCTCCATCCTGTCCTTCCAGGCTATGTAATTCGAGCTCCCATCAAGGGCATACTCCAATCACAACCCATTGAAAGCCATTTCAATGTATACTCAACTTCTGCACCAAGAATCTTCTATAGCGAATTCGAATTATCCACCAGCACAAACTCACTTTACAATTGCAATCTTCAATTAACAATGCTCTGATGCCATGTAGAAATTATATGCACTAAGCATGCATATGTCCTAGATTCACCTGATCTCACACTATTTAACTTCACGCAAAATATTGAATCATTCCTCTTGTTAATCTTTTGTGGAAAATTAATTGCACACACATGTAAAGCATAAATAAAAATAATCGCACATAACACAGTTGTTTTTAACCGGGAAAGCCTGAAGCTGAAAAGCCCAACTATTTATTATGTATCATGGAGATCATATGAAAATCCTCATACAAATCTTATCAAGCTCTCAGTACAATACAATATTCATACACTAATCAGGAACAATCTTGCAAATCCATGCACCGATCTTTGCTTCCTGCTAGCGTGCCTCCACTGCGCAATCCCTGCTGAAGAATAGCTCTGAATGAATTTGAATTACCCTTGCCTTGACTGCGTAATCCTCATTGGAAACTCCAATGTGTGTATGATGAAATCAATGCATCACTATAGTCACAACAGATAGTCTATATTTCCCTTTCACCTATCTCTCCATTGGGTCTCCACTGAAACTTCCATGCACTGTAGTTAACTACTGTATTGTTCAGTTGATTAATGAGTTATTATTTTTGAATTAATTAAATAATTAATTCACTCCACTCTCACTAGTGTATCATTCAGTTAGACAATATAAAACTAGCTCAACTGAGTCTAACTGAGTTAAACTGAATACAACTCCATAACTACTCTTCCAACTGTGTCATAATTTTTCCACTTGAGTTCTAACTGAGTCCTCCATGCATTAGATCTAGTAAACCCTTGGGAATTGCATAATTCCCTCAGTCCACTGATGTGCCACATCTATGCATTGAAACAAAGTGCTCCAAGAGAATAAGTTTCTGTTTAGTGTTTGATTATTATTAAGAGCTAATAATAATCGACATGCATCTATTTTTAGATTAATGATTTATAAATAGAATTCGCCCAATATTCTAAAAATAGAATTTCATCTATTTTTCCAACTTTATCAACCATCCACAAATAGCATCCTGCAACTTCTGAAGTATGATCACCATGTCTAAAAATAGACATAGTCTAAAAATAGACTTGCACCAAAAATAGCCTGCGGGCCCACTTAGTGAAGGCGACTCTTTTCACTAAGCTCATCATCTTGTTGAAGCTCAACAGGATGTTATCCTTTAAAGTCCTTATGAATACATCAATCCTATGATCCCATGGAATATAATTTATCTTGATATTCAATCTTTGTAAGTCCTCAATATTTTCCACCATTGAACCCTTTTGTTTGAAAATTTTCAATTGGTTAAAGAAGGTATTTCTCTTTGTATCCTCATAATGTGCTACCAATTCTTCTGCAAAAATTGTCCATGTGACAATTGATTTACGAGAACAAAGACATCAATACCACACAGACTAGTTTTTTTTCTAAATATAACTATGCTATGTGTACCTTTTGTGTGTGCGACACATCATGTAGATGAAATAATTTCTCCGTTTGTAGTATCCATGTTACCAGATCCTTGCCATCAAACTTCCTCATATCGATCTCTCGAATGTGGTTAGTCTTAAAACTAATATTGGAGTCTCTAAAATCATAATTTGTATTTATTTTATCCTCATCATGATTTTCATGGAGTACCTTGTCACCACTTGGAAGCATTTCTTATAGCAACTTTGTCTAACCTTCCTTCAGAGCTTCCAGATCTCTTTCCATTTCCGTTTTTAAACCTTCCTTCAAACCTTCCAGGTCTCTTTCCATTTCCGTTTTTAAACCTTCCTTCAGAGCTTCCATATTGAAATCATAATTGTTTCCATGTTATATTTTAAGCCATTCTTAAAACCATTCATCTTAGTTTCCAGGTCATGTTTTGTTACTCTTTGCGAGAGTGAAATTTGTTGCACTTCGTCTTGTAATTTTGATATATCATGTTGCATTTCTTCTTCCTCTTCATGTGTCATAGTAGAGCTTTCTGGTTGCTTAATGGGCATGTCCTTTTTTTTGTTTTGAGTAATTTTGGAATCAAAAAATGATATCTTTGCTTCACTAAGCCCTTTGAGTCACTTGAAACTTATTTTTCAATCAAATGTTATGCAAAAAGAAAAAAAATACACACTTTTCTTGATTTTTTAGGAGCTCGATATTGAAATTGTTTTATCTCTGTAATTTCAGCTCTCCAAGTTCTGAAATTTAATCCTGTGGTATCCCTCTGAGTCTTATTTTCAATGCCACAAGTTAAAACGATATTTGATTCTTCAAGATAAAGTTATGCCCAATCTCCCATGATGACCTGATTATGGATTTGTTTTGTATAGTGAACTTGCACAAAATTCCACATGTCATTGTTTCAACCTTTGGCCTTGAAAATGATACATGAAAAGCAATAATATGTCATTAAATTTTTACAAAATTCAAATTCGATGCTCGTAGAGAAAATCATGACAATTTTCCCTTGGTCACTTGTTTGAGACTGAATTTTGGAGCTTGAAAAAACCCTAACTTCTTTGGACCATATCTCAGAAAATATAGCGAACCAAGATTTTAAAATTGTACATGAAGTTCATCGAGATTTCGACTCCTTTTGGTAGAAATTTTAGCTTATGAAGCCTCATATAATTAAATTTATATCGAAATTTCCAAGGTGACATGTTTAAAGCAGCGAAACCATAAAACCCAATGCTCTAAAACCAAATTTTATTCAACCAGATCACAAAATAGAAGAAAAAATAGATCAATGAATTTAAAAGTAACATCTTTGAGGGGGAAACCTACTGTACATCACATAAAAGAACAATTATTGGATGAGACAAATGACAAGACCTCCTTGGTATATATAGGAGTCTAAGGGGTCACAACATAATCAAATCCTACATAAGAATAATAATGTAAGGGCACAAAAATAACAATAGTGGGCTTATCTAGGGCAAAATAATAATAATATGGGGTTTACATGGGAACAACAATAAAAATATGGTGCTACACTAATAATAATAATAAGGGGGCTACACTAGTATTATAGGGACCTAACAAGAGCCAATTTTGTTTGTGAGGAAGAAATATGACACACTAAGACTATGAATAGATTACAAACAACTCAACAAAGCCACCATAAAGAATAGATTACCCTTGATGTAGATAGATGATCTATTTGATCAGTTGAGGGGAGTAGCAGTTATAGATAGAAGCTCTGTGCATTCTATATCAAAGGTAGTTCGCACTCTAGAATCAAGTAATTGAGCAAGTCAAGGTGTAGTGGAGGCACTTCGGACCAGAGGAATCCACATCAGAGATGGTTGAGAAAATGAGGGTGTCATACCCATTTTCCATGTTTGTTAAACAAATGTAAATATGATTGTAATTAAATGTAAAGAGTTGTGTATATAAAGCTAATGGTAGAAGTTATGCTTGGTTTAGAGAATGGTTATAATTATGTTCATGTATAGAACATAAAGGTAAATATTCCTCTAAGGGAGTGGTGTCTATGATAGCCTTTTTTTCTAACCCCTCTTGTAAATATTTATGAACTAAATTTTTTGTAATTAATTGTGGAAATGTAGGAACAGTGAACTAGTCGAGAAGTAGGACACGAATTCATAGCCTTGGGGAGGAGATGACTTGGTGAGGTTAACAGACCTAGAATTGGGTTGTGGGTGCACACAATGTAGCGCAGACAAGGAAAAACAAGTGAAGGTGTAGAGTGCTCTAGATTCACAGTAAAGGGTGGAGACCTTGTAATCTATGAATTCCTTATTTGTAGAGGCAACTTTGTGTTTTCTTAGTGACCGTGGGCTTCGAAATGGGACAACATTGTGCTCTATATTCCTAATATAGGGTGGATAAAATGGAGGAAAGATTGTCTGGTTTAAGTGAATGGAGATGTGGTGGTCTCTAGATTCTCGACAAAATTTGACTGGCTTGGTTTTAATTCCCTTGAACACTTCTTCTAAGTATTTGAATCTAGCTTAGGAGTGGTTGAATGCAATAAAGAATAACAATGCAGTCAACCTAAATTTGCGTGGAGAGTTGAAGTCCCACTCTCAATTATCATTTGTACACTTTATAAGATAAGTTGCTTACTTATGACTATGTACACGTTAAGTTAATGAGAATTCTTGTTGTTGTTATAGCAGAGGCTCTTATAAATAAGGTTGTATATTTTGTATGTTGTGATGAGAGGAATGCATTTTTAATCCTCATGTTATGGGGACTTGAAGACCCATGCATGGTTTCCATACTCATGGTGTTTTCCATGGATTTTTGATTAGTTGGAATGTTGTTATGGTGTTTGAAATCCCATGGTCTATTTATTAGTCTTTAGTTAAATATTTGTGGGTTTAATAGGTTTTTGTTTAAAGTGTTAAGCATTTATATATAGTTATAGAGCTTGCAGGGTTTGTAGGCTAGTATTTTCCTTACTCAAGAAACAATGAGGACAAGTCATGTTTTATTGATGCATTGCATGGGTTTGTATTGTTGTGATAGAGCCTAGAAGGTGTTGTAACCATGGATTTTGGCTTGGTTGCGATGTCTAAGAGGAAAGGAGGTTCATTCATGTGAGAATTATTTTATTCAAGGTCAAAAGTAGGATATTTCTTACATTGGTAATATGGGAGTGAAATCTCGTGTGTGAGGAGTTTTGGGTGGATCTAAGCCCTAGAAAAATGCCTAACTAATCCCTTGGAGGAATTTATGAAAAAAACTAAAAAAACTCAATATTATTAAGTGCAAAAATAACCTAAAATTTGAAGTCAAACTAGGCTCGGTCTGGACCAGACTAGAAGTTCGGGCATTTGGGATAAAGGGTGGAAGTGTTACCATTTTTTTTGGTCCAGAATAGTTTGTGGGCCTGGGGTTTGGGAAGTTCGTGTGTTCGGGGTAGTCTGGAGTTGGATGTGGGCCCTGGTATGGAATGGATTGGGGTTCAAGGGTCCAATGGATTTTGGAATTTTTTTCACATCGTAGGCTTGAACACCCAAATTTAATTGAGACGTAAATTCTCAACCAAACACACTAAGGGGCTGGTCCAGTGGGGCCTTTGTGAAGTTGTGACGTGGTAGGTGCCATGTAAGCATGTCTAATTACACGTTGGTAGAGAAAGATGATATGGACCACCTAGGTGAGGTGGTTTTGCCATATAGTTTTCATGTGGTAGTACCTTTTCGATGTGGCAAAGGTTTAAGGGCCAAACTTTAAATGACTATAAATTTAGATCTGGGAATCATATTTCGATAAAATTTATATCACAAGAAAATTATCGGCAAGCTAAATGAAATGGTGGTATTTATTCTAAGTCCTAATGAAGTTGAGAAAATAGGATTTTTTTGACCTCGTTTTCATGGTAGGACTATGGAGGTTGGGTAAAATGGAAGTATTACCTTCTATTGAGGTAGTTTAAGCTAATGGGGTGGAAAAGAGTGTTATACTACATTTCAAGATAATGGGATAAAGGAGCATCTATTTTCAAGAAATATAATCAAATTAAGCGCAATATATTAAAATCTATCATCAATTAGACAAACATGGCATTCAACCAAAATATTATTGACAAAAATTGGTAAATACTCTCGAGATTCATATTATGGGAAACATTGAAGGTAAGGAAAACAGGAATATTTACAAATAATGAATCTGTAATAGATCAAATCTGGCATAAAATACTTCATAGTATCCAAGAATCATTTCTAACCAGTCAATGGTTAGCTCTAGATTGGAAACTAAGAGGCGGGAGGCAGAGATTCTCGGATGACTAGAAATTATTCCACAAGAAAACATTGTATCCTCACAACCCCCACAAGCCCAAAAAAAGTGTTTAAAACTATGAAATCCTCCTCTAATAACCTCTCTAAACCTAAATTTCGACGATGCCTCCAAAGGGAAACTGGGTCAATCCAACTATGGAGGAATATTTAGGGACCGTCAAAGAGCCATCATCCACCTTTATGTTGGATATATGGGTCAAGACACAAAAAAAATTAGCAAAACCCTTTTCTTTGGAGCAAGGTATGTTGATAACATTAAGAAGAGGATTTAATAATCTCATAGTGGAAAGAGACTTTGCTCGTCATCGGTATAAACCGAAAAATTCTAAATGGAACCTCCCCTTCAAATGTTGCAAACAACTGGAGACTAAAAGGGGGACTAATGAGAGTGTAAAATCCACTCCACAAAATCTCAATGGTAAACACTTCCCACATTAGTAGAAAAGGAAATAAGGTGACAAATAAAGTTGTAAATGGAGGTATTATGGATGACAATATAATATAATCCCCATGGAACAATTTTCAATAGGAACCTCTCCGATCTTGTTGTATGGAATTAGATTAGAAGGATATCCATCACCCCATAATGAGTGCCCTAGAGTAAACATGAATAAGTTTATGGCTCATCAACAAAAGAGAAAGTGAGAGGGGACGACGACTTCCATCTAACACATAACTATAAATTTAAATTTGAAAACCCTTGTTTTGGATTTTAGAGCTAATGTAGCCATGATAATTTGTTAGAGAGTTAGAAATTTTGTAGAGGCTTTGAGGTCCAATTCCATTGTGGAGGATGCAAGGGTCAATTTCCAAACAACCACATGCATCAACATTAAAATAAGGAGGATAGAGACCACACAAAATGTTGAAGATCAAGGACTCGACTAGGAGGATAAGTTGTTGTCTCTCTACTTGTTCTTTAATCAGGTGTTTTGATTCTACCCTTGGTTGTTTCCTGTTAATTATGTTTTCTCTATTTTTGGAAATTCCTCTTTCTTGTGACTTTTTTCTTTTAAGATGGGTCACCCTTTGGCTATATTCCCCACATGTAGGGAGTGGACTACCAAGGGAATTACACTCGCACTATAGTAACTTGCTTCAGAATATTTGGCTTCCTTACTGTCTGAACCCTTGTACCCTTTATGGCCTTGACTTCTTAGAGGCTCGTTTTCCTCTCCTTGCGTGGGTAGAATTCAATCCAACCTCTCCCCCTTTTCTCCTACTTTTTTGTGAGATCCCTTTCTCCTTGCACTGGGATTGGTTCCCCATTATGACTTAAATTATTCTTAAATCAACACTCAAGAAGCCATCTTCAATTTTTTCCTCCATTATTTCTTTGCAGTCATTGTCAAGGTCGATCCCTCTTGTAGTTCTCCTCTTTAGGGTTTTTATGTGGGGGTCCCATCCCTTTGCTCTCATTGGTTCTTACTCTTGGCTGTTCGGTTCCTTGTTTTTTAGTGGGGTCTCAACCATAATTTTCGCAAATCTCACTTGGTTTGTTGTTCATCCTCGATCACCTCAAGTTTGTCATGTCGTGAGGTAGAGGAGATAGATGTCACCGAGGGTAATGTGAGGGCTCCAAGATTTCTATGTCTTAGGTTAGAGAGTTCAACCCACATATATTATAGTTCCATTGTGTTTGCTTAGAAAGAGATTGGAAAGGCAGACCCAAATCGAGAGAAGGTTCATGACCAATGAGGAAGTCCTGGCATGAGTGGGGAAATGGATTGTCAAAACTAGAACAATGAGAACTTGCAATACATGCAGGCTACACATATCTATTGGCATATCAAAATGATAATGGGATAGGTTCCCGTGGAGAGATCAAAGGAGAAATGGAAATCCTCCTCTACCTGGACGAGTACCAAAAGCAGATGAGGAAATTGGGCAGGATGGTGACAAAGGTGTCACGGGCATTGACTAATTTAGCTATGAGGACTATACTAGCCCACTTGTCACTGTATAGTTGGATTCACCCTAGGAATGATCAACCATGTTTTGAACTTATGTCAATAAGTTTGGTTCCTTTTTTTGTTTAACGTTTGAAAATGAAAATGATAAAATAAGTAAGGCTAGTTATGCAATGTCATGTAGTTATGTTTAAAGTTCTATTACAAATTTAATCATTTTAGATAGAGAAAATCTATTTTGAGATGTGATTAGTGTGGTTTCTCGAGTGACAAAATAGTCACATATAGACATTAATATATAACGTCAATTTTGATATAATATGAATTATACTTATCTAATTTACACAAAATAAAAAAAAATAAAAAAAATGTAAAAGCAAAAACATATTATTTATCAATAAAGACATAACATATTCAAAATTATAGTCACCAATTAGAGGGTCATATTTATGAATTATGATAGTTCGTTTAGTCAAACAACCATTTTTTTTGTTGTTGAGAAAATAAATCAAAACAACCCTTTTTCTTCTTTGGGTCAATTAATCTGTCCACAAAACATGCTAAAGTTTTGTCCAATCTATATCGATACCTTTTTAATCTCAAGCGGGAGCAACTTCAGTGGGAGCAACTTCTTATATTAGAAGATTTTATATTGTGTTGATCTTCTAAAATTTATTGCTAACTTTTACATCAATTACCATCAAAATATGGGTTGATATAAGAAATTTTATTTTGTTGTCATTATGCGTTGTGGATTTTGTTGTCATTATGTATAAATGTTGTGGTAAATTTTGTATCGTCTATTGTGTATATCATAAGCATTTTTCATCATCTTATAATAATGTGAAAGAGAATGCATTCGCCCTTTCCTATTGGTATCAACAATTCACGTGTTGTTTAGTTAGTGGGAGCATATCATTACTATTTTATGAATATTAAGTTCACCCATTGTTGCGGGGCTTAATGATCTCTAAGCTCCTTAAGAATTGACATTAATATATCGTTATGTACTTCTATATCAATAGCTTAGCTTGTATACTTCACCATTAATTAGAGAAATTTGGAATGATGATTCACAGTTTATTTTTCAAGGTTTTGACGATTCTATATGTACAAGTTCATGGATAATTTTTTTAAGTAGAACTCCAAAATCATGGGTTATATATGCTACAATTTCATGTACTATATTATGAATTTTCAAATGAATTTTATTTTTCTAACAATATAATTGTTGTCTATGTTTGTCTAGTTTGTATAAACGAAAAAAATCTCAGAAAAATAACTTAGCTTATGGATCAATTCCTATGTCTAAAAAAATATGATTTATTTGTTACAATACATACTGAGTTTATGTTCAAGGTAAGATATTAAATGCTAAGTTGGTATATCTGTCAACCACCTTAATGTACCTTTCAACCACTCATCTTTAGTGTTGGACTTCTCCGAGTTTATAATATATATGGGTACTCTAATCTTTATGCCATTTCTTGTTCTTCTATTGTTTTTTTGTTTTATGTTTGGAGTTCAAACTTGTATATGATCCTAGTTAGTTTTGTCATTATTTCTTAAACATGGTATCAAAGCATTCGTGTAGAGCTTTATATATTTCTTTGGTTTGTTTCATTGGTGGTTAGAAGGGGCATCATTAGCGTGCTTTATGGTGGATATATTATTTTCACCACTAAGGGCAATCTCCTCCTTAATAGTTGAAATAGGTTCGGGAATTCCTAATGAGGATAAAATAAAAAAGCGGTTTTAATAATATCGTAGTGGAAGGAGACTCTCTGCTCATCATCACTATAAGTCAAAAAATTCTAAATGGAACCTCCCCTCCAAAGGCTGGGAATAGTTTGAAACTAGAAAAGGGATTGGTGAGAGTGCAAAATCAACTTCACTAAATCTCAATGGTAACCACCTCTCATATAAGAAGAAAATGAAATAAGGTGTCATAGAAATGTGTAAATGAAGGATGTATTCTGGAGGACAACCTAATAGACTCCTTATGGAGCGATTTTCAATAGGAATCTCTCCAATCTTGTTGTCTAGAATTACCTTAAAATGATATCCATTACCCCACAATTAGTGCCCCAACGTAAACATGAATGAGTTTATGTCATGTTAACAAAAGAGATAGTGGGAGGGGACGATGCCTCCATCTTGCACATGACTATCGATTTCAATTTGAAAACCTCTACTGGAATTCCTTGCCACACTAGCTTGAGCAGTCAAGGTGCTTGCAAAGTGAATGTAGCCATGCTAATTCATCAAAGATATGGTAATTCCGTAGAGGCTTCGAGATCCATATCCATTATGGAAGATGCAAGGGTTGATTGGCAGAAAACCATAAACATTAACATTAAAATAGGGAGTCTCGAGACCACATAAAATGTTGAAGGTCAAGGATTCGACCAGGAGGATGAATCCTTGTCTCTGTACTTTTTATTTAATTAGGTGTTTCCATTCCACCAATGGTGTTTTCTTGTTAATTCTATCATCTCTAATTTTGGAAATTCCTCTTTTCTATGTCTTGTTCTTTTGATGTGGGTCACCCTTTGATTATTTTCCCTGCATTTAGAGAGTGGAATACAAAGGGAGGTGGGTTCCCACTATAAAACCTTGCTTCAAAATATTGGTTTGCTTATTATTCGAACTGTTGCAATTTCTATAGCCTTGACTTCGTGGATGCTTCTTTTGTCTCTCTTTACATGGGTAGACTTCAATCCAGCTTCACCCCCCTTTCTCCTTGCATTGGGATTGGTTCCCCATTCAAACTTGAATTATATTTAAATCAACACTTAGGATGCCATCTTCAGTTTTTCACTCTTTTCTTGATTGGTATTCATTAATAAAGGTCAAGCCCTCCTACATTTATCCTCTTTAGGGTGTTTACACGGGGGTTCCACCCATTTTATCTCATTATTCCTACTCTTGGTTGTTTGTTTGTTGGTGGGGTCTCTATTATAATTTTTGTAGATATCCCTTGGTTGGATTTTCATTTTAGATCACCTCAAGTTCATCATGGTTCAAGGTAGGGAATATATATGTCACTAGGGGTGATAAGAGGGCGTAAAGGCTTCAACGTCTCAACCCCAGAGAGATGCAAAGGTCTTCCCACATATATTATAGTTCCTCTCCTCTCTCTGCTTAACAAGATATTGAAAAGCCATATTAGGAGGACTAACTCGAAAGAAGGTTCATTACTAATGAGGAAGGGTTGGCACAATTGTAGAAATGGATCCTCGACATTGGGACAATGAGGACTTGTACTAAAGAATACATACAAGATGCAGATATCTATTGGCATACTAAAGCGATAATGGGACAGGTTCTTGTGGAGATATCAGAGGAGCAACAATAAATCCTCTAATGCCTTGATGAGTAGCAAAAACATACGAGCAATTTGGATAGGAAGGTGATAAAGATGGCGTGGGAATAAGCTAATATAGAGTTTACAAACTTTGAGGACGATACCAACCCACTTGTTATTATACAAGTGGATTTACACTCCAAATGATTAGCCATGTTTTATAATTTTGTTAATAAGTTTTGTTCATTTTTTTGTTTGATGCTTGAAAATGACATGGATAAAATTGGTAATGCTAGTTATGTTAGTATTTTCTTGCAATTCTATTTAAATTTCTATTATATATTTAGACATTTCAAATAAACAAAGTATATTTTAAGGTGTGTCTAGTTTGATTACCCTCACAACAAAGTAGTCACATGCAGCCATTAGTATGTAATATCGGTTTTGGTATGATTTTTTTTTACCTACTTTACATAAATAATAGTAATAACGATAATAAATAATTAAATTAAATTAAAATTAAATAAATATTACACCGAAAAGTAAAAGCATAAACATATTATTTATAAATTTAAACATAACATATTCAAAGTTATAGTCACCAATTAGAGGGTTATATTTATGTATTGTGATATTGCATTTAGTAAAAAAATTATTTTCCTTTGCAAAAGAAAATAAATCAAAACAATCATTTTCATCATGGGGTTAGTTACATAATCTTTCCACATGGTAAAGGTTTCTATATCAATACTTTTTAATCTCAAGTGGGAGTATCCTTCTATTAGAAGATTTTGTTTTAGGTTGATCTTCTAAAATGTATTGTTAACGTTTACATCCTAGGATTTTATGTATAAAATCCACGTCGCAAACATCAATTGCCATTGAAATTTGCACTCAGATCATTTTGTTACCATTATTCTTTATACATTGTTGATTTTGTTGAATATCTTGGAATAAATGTTGTAGTGAATTTTGTTTTGTCTATTGTGTATATCAGCAAGTATTCTTCATCATCTTATCATAATGTGAAAGAGAATGAATTCATTCTTTCCTTTTGGTATCAAAATTTCATATGTTGTTTAGTAAGGAGGAGCATATCATTACTCTTTTATGATGGTTGTGCTCACCAATTGTTGTAGGTCTTAAAATAACTATTCCATGGTCTGTGAGCTCCTAGGACCTAACATCAATGTACTATTACGTACAACTAGATCAATAGATTATATACTTCATAATTAACTACATAAATGTGTTAAGATGATTCACAATTTAAATTTTGGGAGTTTTAACCATTATGTATGTACAAGTTCATGACATTTTTTTAGTAGAACTTCACAATCATGAGTTATACATGTCACAAATTTATGTGCTGAATTATATTTTTTGAGATGTATTTATATTTATGACAAAAAATATTGTTGTGTATGTCTTTCTGGTTTGTATAAACTAAAAAAAAATCTTCGAAAAAACAACTTCTCATTTTAAAGCTTTTACAAATAATCCTTATGTTTAAAAAATTAGGTTATATTTGTTACAATACATACTTAATTTAAGTTCATTTAGGAAAAATATTACCTGCTATGTTGGTATATCTATCAACCACCTTCTTAATGTATCTTCCAACCACTCATCTTTAGTGTTGGGCTTCTCTCAGTTTACTATATATATGGGTTCTCTCATCATTTTTATGCAATTTCTTCTTCTTCTATTGTTGTTTTGTTTTATATGTGGAGTTCAAAATTAGATATAATCATGGTTAGTTATCTCCTTGGTTTTGAAACATGGTATCAAAGCATAGGATGTAGAGCTTTCTTTATTTCTTGGGTGTTTCTTCATTAGTGGTGAGAAGGTGTGTCATTACCATGCTCGATGGTGGATAGATTATTGTTTCCATTGAGGAAAACCTCCTCCTTGAAGATTGCTTGAGGTTTAGGAATTCCTATCAAGGGTAACATTAAGAAGAGGTTTTAATAATATCATAGCTATAGGAGACTCTATGCTCATAATTAGTATAATCTGAAAAATTCTAAATGGAACTTCCCATTCAAAGTTTGTGAATAATTGGAGATTAGAAGCGAGATTGATGAGAGTGAAAAATATACTTCACCAAATCTCAATGGTACCCACCTCTCACATCATAAGAAAAGGCAATAGCGGAGTATACAAAATTGAAAATGGAGGTATTTTAGAGGACAATCCAATAGAGTCCCCATGGAACAATTTTCAACTGGAACCTCTCCAATCTTTTTGTCTAGAATTAGCTTACAAGGATATCCATCATCCTATTGTGAGTGCCTCAACGTAGACATGACTATGTTTATGGCTCGTTAACAAAGGATAAATTGGGAGGGGATGACACCCTCCATCTAGCATATAAATGTCAATTACAATTTCAAAACCCATGTTTCCATTCCTTGCCACACCACCTTGAGCATTCAAGTTGTTTGCAGGGTGAATGAAGCCATTATAGTTCATCAAAAAGTTTGCAATTCCATAGAAGCTTTGAGGTCTGGTTCTATTATGGAGGATGCATGGATCAATTTCTAAACAACCATAGGCATCGACCTCAAAATAGGGAGTTTAGAGGCCACACAAAATACTAAAGGTCAAGGACTTAAATGGGAGGACGAGTCATTGTGTCTCTACTTATTATTTAATTGGGTCTTTCTATTCTAACCTTAGTTGTTTCCTATTAATTTTGTCTACTCTAGTGTTATATAAATTCCTCTCTTATGTGTCTTCTTCTTTTGAGGTGGGTCACACTTTGGTAATTTGCCCCACATTTAGGGAGTGGACTACAAAGGGAGCTACGTTCCCACTGTAGCACCTTGCTTTAAAACCTCTAGTTTTATTATTGTCTAAATCCTTTCATCATCTATGAGCTCAACTTCCTAAAGGCTCCTTTTATGTCTCCTTCCATGCGTAGACTACAATCTAGCCTCTCCCCCCTTTCTCCTTATGTTGGGTTTGGTTCCCCATTGTGACTTGAATTATCTTTAAATCAACACTAATGAAGTAATATTCAATTTTACCTCTTTTTCCTAGTTGGAAGTCGTTGGTCAAGATCGAGCCCTCCTGCATTTCTCCTCTTTGGGGTGTTTACATGGGATTTTCACCCCTTTTATCTCATTAGTTCATGTTCTTGGTTGTTCAGTTGATCCGGAGATCAAAATTAGGCTAAAAAATGAAAGTGCCCAAAATATTTCAAAACTAGCATCAAGTCATATTATATATCATTCTTATTCCAATGATGCTTGAATCATGTCAATCTGACGTCATATCAAAAAATTATGATGTTCTGAAGTTTTTTACCAAAATAATAATAATAATTTTCAAGTAGGTTGACTGGGCAGTCCATACTGCTGATGTCATGATGATGTAAGCATGCCAATTGGCCATACTGTAGACCAATCGCAATTTTCCATGTTTCAAGTTCGTACAAGTGTGTATTGGCATAGTTTGAATGGTTGAAGTGTTTTTGGAGGCCCAATAAGAAGTTTCCGCGTGGCCCAACCAGAGGCCGCCACGTGGTGCATCCACATTGGTAAATATTTTTGTTAAGAGCCCAAATTCCTCAGCGGGGATTGATTGCATGACCTACCACATACAAGCTCCAACCTCCACCATCGTACCATAACATTAGTTCTTAACTATCTATGGTTGCAGCATATATTTGAAACCATATGTTTTCCAAGTTGAGGGAGAGGGGTTGGGCGTTATTCCTGGCCCCCGATCATGTTACCCTCCACGAGACCCTGGAGGAAGGAAATAGAGCGTCGGTGGGTGAGAAGCCCCAACCCTAGATCACGTTACCAGAGCACATGACCACCAACAAATGGTTAAGGGTGCTTGGTGGAGAGGGCGATTTTGTAAGCCTTGTCTTGTGGTTCCATTGGACACCATATGATCACCGACAAAGGGTGAAGGAAGAGTGGGGGAGGGGATGAGCCCCAACCCCTGATCATTGCACCATTCATACAACCCTACCGTGAGCTAAGGGAGCTACCAGAGTGGGGGTGAGGGTTCAACCCCAACCCTCGGTGATATAGTTTCCATGAGAATGGCGTGGAGTCGAGTCCAACGGGGGTGGTAGTTAAGGCCGACCCCTAGTCACATGGTTAGGCATATAACCACTGGTGAGGATTTAAGGAGCTAGCCCAATGGGGGTGGGAATTTGGCCTGGTCCCTGGCCACATGACCAATTGCTTGACGAGGAAGAAGCCAGTGTCGGCGGGGGCTGACAGTTGGCCCCAACCCTGGCCTTTTGGGTGCCCACGTGACCTTGTTTTTGCGCTCAAGGGTTATTGGGAAACTTAATGAATCGAAAAAATGCACCATTTGCGGGTGAAATTGTTGCATCTCAAACTGTTTAAACGAAGAAAATGTCGCACAACTAGTAGGTTCTGTCAAATTGAGGGACGAATAGTAGAAGTTGTTCAAAGAGGCATAACTTGATAAATTTTTGGTCTTTGTGAGCCCAAGAAGAGCCTAGATAGGGGTTTTGGGGCATTATGAATCCATTTAAAACCTCCATTTACTGATTGGAGCACTTCTGGAAGGACTTTGTGCAATTTTGGGTATTTTAGTGTCAAAAACAGTTAGAGTTTTGAGGCAGTTTTGAAGGAATTTTGAGCATGGAGAGAACCTTGTAGGAGTTTCCCAACCTTCTTGTTTTATCTATAGCAGATGTGACATCTATGGTGCAAATCTTCTTTATATTTTCTCAGTATATGTTTTGAGGAAATCTATTTTTAGTACTTCAATGTGGAGTTGTTGTACATTTTATACTCATTTTCAGGTCGAGTACAAGGATTTGATGTGAGATCCCTTTTCAAGTTGACCTTTTTTATGACTGACTGTAGGTGGTCATATTTTTTGAGTGAGAGTTATTTGCAGGAGAATGTTTCCTTGTAAGGGAAAAATCCCACTCAATCGTCAACAAATTTCATGTACTTTTTACCACTCAAATATATGGATCAATCTAGATGTATTTGCAGGCCCGAAGATGAAGCCCAAGAGGGGTGAAATCCGTCATAAAATTCTATTTTTATTCTCTTCATGATTTCTATTTTGAGTTTCATTTGAATATTTTTCTTGTTTAAAGTTAATATGAAAGCTAACTCATCGTTCTTTAAGAGATTATAAAAATTGTTTATAATAAGACCCATTTTATTTACTTGCAAAGCGTCAAAGGACGATCAATTTTTGGAAGGAGAAGTTCTCCTCCAATTTCAGATCAATTGGTATCAGAGTTGGTTCTGACCAAGTTGCAAGTATGCGAAAGAAGTTGAAGCTTGAACAACTCCAATAGTTAGAGGAGATTAACTTGCCTCTTCAAATGGAGAATGTTGAGATGAGGAGAATGCTTGAAGTTGCTAAGGAGGAGAAGAGGCATATGCGACTTCAGTTTTAACATGTGTTGGAGGAACAAGTTGGTTAGAGTTTCAGTTGAGAAGCAACAAATAATTCCTCCAAGATGAAGCCAATTTGTGGGCATGGTCCAAACACAAGATATGGACCCTTTGTGGAGAATGATGCTTGTGAGTTTTGTCAACATCTAAAAGATTCTCCTTATGTGCTTGTTGGTAAAAGTGGGTGGATTGAGTCATCTTCAAATTTTCCATCAAAATCTAAAGATAAAATATGGGTGGAAAATCCAAGGAGGTAATAAACATGTCTAGTTCTAATCCTTCAGTTTATGTTGATAACACATCTTTTGCAGCCTTAGAAAATCATACTAAAGGCATTGGTATGAAGCTCTTAGTTTGGATGGGTTATGAAGGAGGAGGCCTCAAAATCAATGGCCAAGGTATCACTAATCCTATCGAGGTGAAGGAGCGACCAAGATATGAAGGATTGGGTTATGGTCATGGATAGTTTGGAGAGTGTTCTAAATTTTTTGAGGAAAGAAATCATCAGATGATGATATGTCACACCAAGATGGTAGTGATAATGCAATTTGTCTCCCAAGAGAGATGAATTTTTCAAAAGACATGCAAATTCCAGTACTCATTGTCAAATTCATAGCTCAAGGTACGAGTATAAGTATCACGGGAACTTTAAAAATGTTGGTGATTTTGATTATTTATGGGACATGTATCCTTACACATTTTGTGATGCAACTGACCATTGTGTGGATGATTGTGATAAACTTAAAGTGATGGTCAAGAGAATGGACCAAATCCTTGGAATAAAGCATGGATAACCTCCTTCAAGTTTGAATACTTCCTTGTTGTTTGGAAAGTGAAAGTATTTTTGTACCCATTGTAACATGAATGGGCATGGGAATGAAAGGTGCTGGAAAATTCATCTGGAACTTCATGCCAAGAAGGGTGAAGAGGTAATGCAATCCATTGCAAGGTAAGAAACAGGTAGCAAAGAGGAAACTAGTGTAGTTCCTAAGGCAACCTTCAAAGAAGAGTGGATGCAGAAAGAGAACCCATAAGCCTAGGAGAGGAAAATATTGGGTAGACTATTTCTTATAGTTTGCCAACTTTACAAAATTGTAAATACTTGTTGTACATTGTCGTTTTGGTTACTTTGTAAAGTGAAGACAAGAATAATCACTTATTTGCAACAAGTATGTTTTCTTTGATATGTCATGTTGTGTTGTATTGTTAATGAGTCCAATTGTTTGAGGACTTTTTGGGATGAACATTTTTATGTCGTCCAATATGTCTACAGTTGCGTCATATACTCATTGATACAAGTGTTTCAAGAAGAAACTTGTTATGAATGAAATATTTAATGAAATTTGTATAGAAAATGACTCTGTTGATGTGGAAAAACCCAAATGTGTGATTAAATAAATGAAATCAGAGTACTTTTGAGAACAAGTTCAATTTGAGGACAGTAAAGCAAAGTATGAATCGGTGCATGGAAAGCATTGAGTTGCTCCTAATTTCCAAGATATAAAATCAAGTTTGTCTTCAGTAAAGAGGGACTTCAAGATGAAGTTTGTTTAAGCCAAGAAAGATGGTTTTGGAGAGAATGTTCAGATTCCATCCATCAAAGTTTTTGTTCCTACATGGTTATAAGAGTTGTGGATCGATTCTTGACAGGAAGGTAAGGACTTCACGTAGAGGATAGGTGGAGTACCTTGATTGGAGCTTGAAGGAACCAATTGAAACAAAACATAAAGGATTAAGATATAGAAATTTTATGAGCTTTTTTCCTCATTTTGTTCGCTAGGAGAAGATAAAATTTTGGGATGCAAAATTTCTTAGTGGGGAGGTATGATCCGGATATAAAAATTAGGCTAAAAAATGAAAGTGCATAGAATATTTTAAAACTAGTTTCAATTCATAGTTTTCATCGTTCTGATTCCAACGATACTTTAATCGCATCAATCCAATGTTCCATGAAAAACTTATGATGTTCTGAAGTTTTTGACCAACAAAAAAAAACATTGCAAGTAGGTTGACTCGGTTGCTCACTAGGTAGTTCATACTCGTGATGTCATGATGATGTTAGAATTCCAACAGGGCATACATTGTACCAATCACATATCTCCATGTGTCATGTTCATACAAGTGTGTGTTGGCACAATTTTATTGGGTGAAGTGGTTTTGGTCGCACAATAGGAAGTTTCCATGTGGCCCCACCGAAGGCCGCCATGTGGCGTCTCCACATTGGTAAAAAAAATTGTTAATAACCCAGAGGCCTCTACGGGGATCAATCACATGAATTTCCACATACAAGATCCATCCTCCACCATCACACCGTATCATTATTTCTTAATTGTCTATGGTCGCAACATATATTTCAAACCATATGTTTTCTGCATTGGGGGAGAGGGGTCAGGCGTTAACGTTGGCCCCAAGTCATGTCACCCTCCACGAGACCCCGGAGGAAGGAATTGAAGCACTAAAAGGTGACCATCCCCAACCCCATGTCACATCACCAGAGAATAGGACCACTAACGAAGGTTTAAGGGTGCTTGGTGGAGAGGGCGGTGCTGTAAGACCTGACCCGTGGTTCCATTTGACACCATATGATTACTGAAGAAGAGTGAAGGAAGAGCGGGGGAAGGGACCAACCCCAACCCCTGGTCATTGCACAATTCATATGACCCTATCACGTGTAGAAATTAGTATACACTAAGCATGCATACATCCAGATTCCCCTGATCTCACAATATTTAACTTCTTGCAAAATACAGAATCATTCCACTGTTAATCTTTTGCGGAAAATTAGTTGCACACACATGTGAAGCATAAAAACAATCGCACATAACACAGTTGTTTAACGGGAAATCCTGAAGCTAAAAACCCCAAACATCATATATTATGTATCATGGAGATCATGTAACAATCCTCATACAAAGCTTAGCACATCAAGCTCTCAGTACAATACAATCATCACACACTAATCAGGAAAAATCTGCAAATCCATGCACCGATCTTTACCCTCCTGCTAGCCTGCCTCCACTCCACAATCCCTGCTAAAGAATAGCTCTGAATGAATTCGAACTACCCTTTCCTTGACTACGAAATCCTCATTGGAAACTCCAATGTGTGTGTGATGCAATCAATGCATCATTATAGTCACAACAGATAGTCCATCTTGCCCTTTCACCTATCTCTCCACTCGGTCTCCACTGGAACTGCCATGCACTGTAGTTAATTGCTATATTTTTTAGTTGATTAATGAGTTGTTATTTGTGAATTAATTAACTAATTAATTCACTCCACTCTCACTAGTATATCATTCAGTTAGACTAGATACAACTAGCTCAACTAAGTCTAACTGAGTTAAACTGAATACAACTCCATGAACTACTCTTCCAACTCTATCATAACTTTGCCACTTTAGTTCTAACTGAGTCCTCCATGCATGAACCACCAGTTTCCCTTGGGAATTGTGTAATTCCCTCAGCCCACTGATTTTCCAAATCTGTGCACTGAAATTAAGTGCTCCAAGAGAATAAGTTTTTGTTTATTGTTGGATTATTATTAAGAGCTAATAATAATCTACACTTCTATTTTTAGATCGAAGATCTATAAATAGACTTCGCCTGATATTCTAAAAATAGAATTTCATCTATTTTTCCAACTTGATCAACCATCCACAAATAGCATCTTGTAACTTCTGAAATATGATCACCATGTCTAAAAATAGACTTGCGCCAAAAATAGCCTACGAGCCCACTTAGTGAAGGCGACTCTTTTCACTGAGCTCATCATCTTGTTGAATCTCAACACTCCCTCTCAACAAGATAGGGATTAGCCTTCACCCCAATCCTGCCTCTATGGTATTTGAATTTGCTCCTAGTGAGCACCTTCGTTAGAATATCTGCATCCTGATCCTCCGTAGGAACGTACTGAAGCAACATGATCTTCCGCTGCACACAATCTCTGATATGATGATACCAGATATCAATATGTTTAGATATATCATGAAACACAGGATTAACTGAGAGTTTAATGCAACTTTGATTATCACAATGTATCACTGTGGGATCTAAATGTGAACCGAACAAACCAACCAGGATCTTCCTCATCCAGATAGCCTCACATGCAACTTGACTTGCTGCCATGTATTTTGCTTCCGCTGAACTGAGTGCCACAGATCTTTGTTTCCTATTGTACCAAGAAACTGTCATAGATCCGATACTGAAAATCCCTCCTGATGTGCTTTTTCTGTCTGTTGGACTTCATGTCCAATCTGCATCCGCGAAACCATGAAAATTCACCTCATTCGTCTATCTGTACCATAAAACATACTCAGATGTGACCCTGAGATATCTCAGGACATGCTTGCCTGCCTTCCAAAAGAGCTTGGTGGGCTTAACCATCGCTTGTGAAAGCTGGTTCACCGCATAGCATATGTCTGGTCTTGTATTGAATAAATACATGAGCGAACCCACCAACTGTCGATAAATAGTGGCATCCACTACCTCTGCCAATGTAGCATCCTCTTTCTTCCAATTTCATGGAAGAGGAGTGTCGATAGGCTTGCAGCCTTGCATGTGAAACTTCTCTAGTATCTCCCAGGAATACTTGCCTTGAGACACAAACAGTTCACCTTCCCGCTGCCATATTTCCAATCCAAGAAAATAATGAAGGAGGCCCAAATCCTTCATCTCAAAATCCTTTGCAAGATCTGCCTTGCATGAGTGTATCAACTGCTCATCACCTATTAGTATTAAATCATCAACATAAAGAAAAATGATTAAAATATTATCCTCCACCACAATCTGGTATAGGTTTGAATCCGCCTCACTCTTGGTGAAGCCAAGTCCAGTGAAATAGCTGTCGATTCGAGTGTACCAAGCACATGGTGCTTGTTTCAGCCCATACAACGCTCTTTTGAGCCTGCACACATACGACTCGCTGCTGAAGATCTCAAATCCTTCAAGCTGCTCAATGTACACCTCTTCCTCAATGATCCCATTAAGGAACACAGTCTTCAAATCCATCTGATGAATGTGCCAACCCATCTACGCTGAGAGAGCAAGGATGGTCCATATGGAAGAATACCGTGCAACAGGTGCAAAGGTTTCTTCATATTCAATCCCCTCGATCTGTGAGAAGCCCCGGGAAAAAAATCTCGCCTTATACTTCTCGACGCTCCCATCAGCAGCTTGCTTTACCTTTTAGATCCATCTTTATCCTACAATTGATTTTCCCACCGGCCTTAGAACAATCTCCCAAGCACTGTTTCTGAAAATGGAGTCATACTCCTCCACCATGGCATCTACCCATGTGGGATCCTACACTGCTTCTTCAAAAGAAAATGGCTCTGTCATGATACACTTGCTCATAAGAGCCATGTATCCAGTAAATCGGTCAGGTGATTGTCTCTGTCTGCACTGTGATGTAGGGACTCCTAAGTTCTGTGCCGTAGCAAGCTTCAATCTCTCAGCTTCTGTGGTACGCTTTCTGCCTTGTCTGATGTTTGGTTCTGCATGAGTGGACTCCTCCACTCCATTAATCTCCTCCTGTGGCTAATCCACATCTAGAGGCTCATCTTTGGGAACAAGAAGTTCCTCCTCCACATGCAAGTGTAGCTCCATCTCAAGCGACAACTTCATGGCTTCCACCTCATTGAATTTTATATCCCGTCGCACCACAGTCATCTGATTGTCTAGCAAATACACACGATAATTATGGGGTGTTTCTGCGTACCCCACAAATATCCCAACTTCTGCAGTCAGCTCCAGCTTCTTCCTAGCGTCCTTTGTCACATGAATGTAAATAGATGAGCCACAAATCTTCAAATGAGAAATATCAGGCTTCTTACCAGTAAAAGATTCTTCGGGTGTACTCATGCCAAGTACTCTATGAGGACAATGGTTTTGCACATAAACCGCAGTGTTGCATGCTTCCGCCCACAAGTGCATCGGTAGGCCCTGGTCATGTAGCATCGCTCATGCAACACCCACGATTGTTCTGTTCTTTCTCTCCGAGAACCCATTCTGCTGTGGGTTATGAGGCACTATGAGTTCTCTTCGAATTCATTCTTTGCTACAGAAGTCTTTGAATTCACTCGAGATGTATTCACCACCATTATCACTCCGTAGAGCTTTCACTTACTTCCTCGACTCCTTCTCCACCAATGCTTTGAACTCACAGAACTTTGAGAATGTTTCACTCTTCTTCTACATGAATAAGATCCAACATCTATGAGAATAGTCATCAAAAAATATAACATAATACCTGTGTTTTGTTGTTGAAGCAATCGAGAAAGGTCCACACACGTCTGTGTGAATTCTCTCCAGGATCACCGAAGCACGGTTCTCCTTCTCATGAAAGGTGGTCTTCATAAAATTACCCATAGTAGATCCCTTGCACTGATATGACTGCGCAAGAGTACCCTTGGGAAGTCCAGTAGAAATCTGCTACAAAATCTTCAAAGCGCGATGGTGAAGATGGCCCAATCTCCTGTGCCATAATTCACCCTCATCCCGGCTCACCACTTCTTCTGCTTTGCCCACCATTGTAGCGCAACCATCTACCTCCAGCTTGTAGATATTCTTAATTTGAACCCCTATCTTCTTGGTTTGACCCATTGTTTTATGTCGAAAGAAGGCTTTTTCCTCACTGAACACAACATCATAACCTTTGTCTTCCAGCATTGCGACCGAGACCAAGTTCTTCTTCAGACCTGGAACATGCATAACATCCTTCAACAAGAATGGATTACCAGACTCCCTCTCAAAGGTAGCGGTCCCAATTCTATTCGCACTATACCGACCATCGTCGCCCATCTCTATATGCATCTAGAGGTCCTTCTCCTCCAAGTCACTAAACAACTCCTTGTCTCCCATCATATGGAAAGACGCACCATTATCAAGATACCACAACGATCCCATAAAGCTTGAAACCAAGCATGTGATCAAAGAGAAATCAAGTTCAAATTGCGAGGCTAAGGCCTCTCCAGCTGTAGCTCCAACAACCTTCTTGTTCTTCTTCTTCTGTGGGCAGTTAGTGGTGAAATGCCCATGTTCGTGACAGTGAAAACACTTCAATTTGGACAAATCCTGCTTCTTGCCTATAGCATCAAATTTTGAAGGAAATTTCTTCCCCTTCCCTTTCCTTGCTTTGGCATCCAAAGCGCAATTCTCTTCATCTTCATTCTTCGATGAAGATCCATCCCTGGTACCCTGCCTTATCTCCTCCTGCACAAGATCTGACCAAAGTCGCTCCCATCCCGACAATTTGTCCCGTCCATTGATAGAGTCTTCATAGCTATGCCAACTCTTCGGAAGCCTAAGGAGAGCCAATCTCACCAATTCTTCATCATCAAAAGTAACCCCCACACTTCCTAGTTCATCCTTGCAGTGGAAAAACTTCGTGAGGTATTTTGGAACACTGTCGCCCTTCTCCATTTTTATTTTTCTAAGCTTGTCTTTAAGCGCCAACTTCCTCTGGTCACTTCTGCTTTGGAAAAAATCTGTCAAAGCCTTCCACATTAATAATGGAGTGGCTTTCCCATGAAGGATGGAAACAATATGGTCCTTCACACCTTCCAACATAATTCTTCTCATCTTTTCTATCTTCTTTTGCCATGCATCAAGTAATGCAGCATCGCTAGATCCCGACTTAGGAACATCGCTATCGATGAACTCCTTCAGTCCATTATCCTCTAGCACTGCCTCCATCCTGTCCTTCTAGGCTATGTAATTCGAGCTCCCATCAAGGGCATAATCCAATAGAAACCCATTGAAAGACATTTCAATGTATACTCAACTTCTGCACCAAGAATCTTCTATAGCAAATTCGAATTTTCCACTAGCACAAACTCACCAATTCTTCACAATTGCAATCTTCAAGAATTAACAATCCTCTGATACCATGTAGAAATTAGTATACATTAAGCATGCCTACATCCAAATTCCCTTGATCTCACAATATTTAACTTCTTGCAAAATACAGAATCATTCCACTGTTAATCTTTTGCGAAAAATTAATTGCACACACATGTGAAGCATAAAAACAATCGCACATAACACAGTTGTTTAACGGGAAAGCCTGAAGCTAAAAACCCCAGCTATCATATATTATGTATCATGGAGATAATGTAACAATCCTCATAAAAATATTAATACATCAAGCTCTCAGTACAATACAATCGTCACACACTAATCAGGAAAAATCTGCAAATTCATGTATTGATATTTGCCCTCCTGCTAGCCTGCCTCCACTCCGCAATCCATGCTGAAGAATAGATCTGAATGAATTCGAATTACCCTTGCGTTGACTGTGCAATAGTCATTGGCAACTCCAATGTGTGTGTGATGTAATCAATGCATCACTATAGTCACAACAGATAGTCCATCTTGCCCTTTCACCTATCTCTCCACTGGGTCTCCAATGGAACTGCCATGCACTGTAGTTAACTGCTGTATTGTTCAGTTGATTAATGAGTTATTATTTTTTAATTAATTCACTCCACTCTCACTAGTGTATCATTCAGTTAGACTAGATACAACTAGCTCATCTAAGTCTAACTGAGTTAAACTGAATACAACTCCATGAACTACTCTTCCAACTCTGTCATAACTTTGCCACTTCAGTTCTAATTCAGTCCTCCATGCATGAACCACTAGTTGCCCTTGGGAATTGCGTAATTCCCTTAGCCCACTGATTTTCCAAATCTGTGAACTGAAATTAAGTGCTCCAAGAGAATAAGTTGTTGTTTATTGTCAGATTATTATTAAGAGCTAATAATAATCAACACTTCTATTTTTAGATCGACGATCTATAAATAGACTTCGCCCAATATTATAAAAATATAATTTCATCTATTTTTCCAACTTGATCAACCATCCACAAATAGCATCCTGCAACTTTTGAAATATGATCACCATGGCTAAAAATAGACACAGCCTAAAAACAGACTTGCGCCAAAAATAGCCAGCGGGCCCACTTAGTGAAGGCGACTCTTTTCACTAAGCTCATCATCTTGTTGAATCTCAACATCATGAGCTAAGTGACCTACCAAATTGGGGGCAGGGATTCAGCTGCAGCCCCCGGTGATATGGTTTCCATGGGACTGGTGTGGAGTCGAATCCGACAGGGGCGGTAGTTAAGGTCGACCCCCTATCACATGGTTAGGCACGTAAACACCGGTGAAGCGTTAAGGGGGTAGCCTAGCGAGGGCAGGAAATTTTCCTGGCCTCTGACCATATCGCCCACCACATGACCACTTTCCCAGCGAGGAAGGAGCCAACATCGATGGGGGCAGACAATTGGCACCAACCCCCGACCTTATGGGTACCCACATGACCCTATTTTTGCGCTCAAGGGTTATTAGGAAAATCAATGAAGCGAAAAATGCACCATTTTCGGGTGAAATTATCGCCTCTTGAACTGTTTAAAGGGTGAAAATGCCGCACAGTTAGCAGGTTCTATCAAATTGAGGGACGAACAACAAATTTTTTTTAAGGAGGCATAACTTGATCAATTTTTGGTCTTTTTGAGCCCAAGAATAGCCTAGATAGGAGTTTTTGGGCATTCTGAATCCATTGAATACCTCATTTTAATGATTGGAGAACTTATAGAAGGAATTTTTTCAAGAATTGGTCTTTTAGTGCTAGAGACAATCAAAGGATTGAAGCAGTTTTGAAGTCATTTTGAGCATGGAGAGAACCTTGTAGGGATTTTCTGACCTTCTTGTTTTATCTGCAACAAATGTGACTTTTATGGTGCAACTCTTCTTTATCTTTTCTCATTATGTGTTTGGAGGAAAAATCATTTTAGCACTTCAATGTGAAGTTGTTGTACATTTTATGCTCAGTTTCAGGAGGAGTATAGGGAATTGATATAAAAGCCATTTTCATGTTGACCTTTTTTGTGACTGACTGTAGGTGGTCATATTTTTTGAGTGAGAGTTACTTGTAGCAGAATGTTTCCTTGTAGGGGAAAAATCCCACTCAGTTGTCAACAAATTTCATGTACTTTTTACCACTAAAATCTATGGAGAGGTCTAGTTGTATTAGCAGGCCCGAAGATGTAGCAAAAGAGGGGTGAACTCCGTCATCAAATTTTTTTTTTCTTCTCTTCATGATTTCTATTTTTAGTTTCATGTGAATATGTTGCTTGTTTAAATTTCATATAAAAACTAACTAATCATTCTTGAAGAGATTATAAAACTTGTTTATAATAAGACCCATTTTTTTTACTTGTAAAGCATTAGAGGACGGTCAGTTTTTGGAAGGAGAAGTTCTCCTCCAGTTTCAGATCATCAGTTATTTGTTTGTTGGTGGGGTCTCCACTACAATTTTCATATACCTCCCTTGGTTGAATTTTAATTCTCGATTACCTCAAGTTCTTCATGGCTTGAGGTAGGGGAGGTATACGTCATTGAAAACACGAGAGGGCCCAAGGACTTCTACGTTTTATGATATGCGAGATGCATGGAGCTTAGCCCACATATATTATACTTCCACTTTTCTATTTTCTTAGCAAGTGATTGAAAATGTAGATGAAGAGGCTTAACTCGAAGGAAGGTTGTTGACCAGGGAGGAAGTGCTAGTTCAGGTGGGGAAATGGATCCTTGACATTTGGACAATGAGGAATCATAATATAAAATACATGCAAGTTTCAAATGTATATTGGAATATCAAAACGATAATGGGATGAGTTCTCATGGAGATATCATGGGAGTAATAAGTAATCCTCCTCTCCCTAGACGAATACCAAAAGGATATTAGGAAAGTGGACAAGAAGGTGACAAATATGGTGTGACCATTGGATAATTTATAGTTTACATACTATGATGACAATACTAGCCCACTTTTCACCACACAGGTGAATTCACTTTATTAATTATCATCCATGTTTTGTAGTTTTTCAATAAGTTTTGTTCCTTTTTTGTTTGACAATTGAAATTGGAGGGATAAAGTAGGGAAGGCTAGTTATGTGAGCATTGTATTGTAGCTTTATTTAATTTTTTGTTACAAATTTAGACATTTTAGATATAAAAAGTCCATTTTGAGGTGTGACTAGTCTAGTTTCTCTAGTGAGATGCATAGATTATTATGTAGCATTGGTTTTGATACAATATGAAATTTTGTTTGGCTATTTTACGCACACCAAAAGTAAAAAGCTACACCCAAAAGAAAAAGCAAAAACATATTAATTATCAATATAAACATATCATATTCAATGTTATAGTCGCCAATTAAAGGGTTATATCTATGAAATATGATAGTGCATTTAGTGAAACAATTATTTTCTTTTGTAAAAGAAAATATATATACATTTATTAAGAAAATTATTTTCTTCTTTGGGGGAGTTACATAATGTGTCCAAAAATCATGGTAAAGGTTTGTCCAATCTATACTGATGCCATTTTAATCTCAAGTGGGAGCAATTTTTTATATTAGAAGATTTTATATTGTGTTGATATTCTAAGATTTATTTCTATTTTTTACATTCTAGGATTTTGTTTATAAAATCCACTTCACAAACATCAATTGCCATCAAAATTTGGTTTGAGATAAGAAGTTTCATTTTGTTTTCATTATGCTTTATACATTGTCAATTTTGTTGAATATTTTGGTATGGATGTTGAAGTGAATGTTGTTTTATCTATTATGTATATCAGTAAGAATTTTTCACCATCTTGTGATAATGTGAAAGAAAATGCATTCATCCTTTATTTCTAGTTGGTAAAAAAAATGTAACTATGCTTGGTCTTCCTAATTGTTCTTATACTCGCATCATTATATATTTATTGTAAAAGAAAAAATAAAGAGAAAAATATAATTTTGAAAGCATGTATTTCATGCTCTATTTTATTTTCTCAATTAGGTCAAGCATGTTCTTCATGCTCTAGGGTTTATTGAGTCAATATATTCCTTATCATATGTATAAGACCCTTATGGGCACATTGTAAAAAGAAAGAAATATTAAATATAATTTTAAAATGTCATTTTTTGGACTCCCAACACCAAGTCGAGCCATCCAGTGAAGTCGGCCCAGAACAAGCCCATTTTACCACACAAGATGAGTATATATTAGAGGATAATTCAACCTAATTTGACCTCTAATCAAGTAAGTTAAATCTACACCTAGAACAAAATAAAAATCAAGTGAAAAATAAGGAATCAAAGGAAGAATCCAAGTGAATAAGGAGAAAAAATCAAATTTGATCCATCTCAGCTCACACGTGTGAGAATTTTAGGGTTTTTTGTGCTATTGTAGGTTCGAAAATTGTAGTACAAGTTGAAGACCTAATCTAGAGGACCGAAATTTTTTTCAAATTGTAGAAAATACTCTTTGGCTCTCGTTGAATTTGACTCTTTGGAAGAATAATTTGAAGGAATTCGACCTTAAAAAAAAGGAATTTTGGAGGAAGACTTTGATTCTCTGGAGGAATACCTTGACTCTTTGGTACTTTGAAGGAATACTTTGACTCTTAAAGAAAAAAAATAATTTGGAGGGTTCACTTGGTGTTTGGTGGAAGTCTTGGTTGAGTATTGGTTGTCTCATTTTAATTTGGTTCTATAAGAATATGAAGAGTTTGATTGGGTTTTCCCCTAGAAGAGGGGTATTGCCTTGGCCAAGAGACTACATATTGTGTTATATTTTCCTTGTGATCTTCATGTTCTTTTTATTTTATAGTTTCTTGATGAAGAGAAAAATAAAACAAGATAATATAAATTAAAATTTCCACATACAATTATGAAAATAAAAAAAATATTTTATTCCTTTTGACTTTTTAAAATGGTATCAAAGCTAAGGTGAGGAAAGAAAAAGGAAGCTCGAACATCATTTGACCTAAGCATACAAGGTAGGGTATAAAAAGAGGTTCTTAGTAAATAAATCTCACCATTAATATTGAAGAATGGTTATTTGGGAAAATACGTTTGAAGAAACCTTCTAAGAATCATATTTAAAGATATTTTAAAAGTTTTTAAAGACATCATTTATCATTATCTTAAAATAGGATCTATCTCTCCTAAAGGATCTTATAAAATCCTCTTGGGACCATCATTAAAGTAATAAGTTTCAAGAACCTTTGGAGCATCATTAAAGGAGGAGTAACCTGTACCTTGGGACTATTATCAAAAGGCAAAGAGACATATTCAAGTCTACAAGAAATTTAGGCCTCTACAAGAATGAAATTAACAAGTGCACCAATTGTATAATCAATGAAATCATAAAATAAGCTTCAAGGAGCTTCAAATTTTAGAGCTTGGAAGACAAGGATGGATTGGACATTGTGCAAGGTAAAGTTAAAGAACCTACTGATGATACTCGAAAAGAAAAGTTCAAGGAGAATGATATTTCAGCCTTATGCCTAATTGTGGATCAGTCAAAGACATTTTTATTCCCTACATATCCACTCAAGATACCTCAAATAAAATGTATGAATCTCTCTCCAAACTATTCACAATAAAAAAACATTGGCCAATTTGCAAGCTTAAAGAATGAGCTTCAAACTATCAAAATGATAAAGGATGATACTATATCTTCATATTTTGTGAGAATCTCCATTTAAGAGATGAGATCCAAGCAATTTATCAAATTATCACTAATAAGGAACTTGTAATATCAACCATTCTAGGATTTCCCAAATCATGGAATGCCTTTGCAAATTATATCAATAGTTGGAAAGAAGCTCCATCATTTGAAGAACTATAGACTGCATGTACTCAAGAAGAATCTTGACTTGCTATAATAGGAGGAAATAAAGAAGAAGAAAATGATATCTCAAATGACTATTTACACTAGAAAATTTGGCGCAATTTTCGACGGCCAAATCGTCGCTATTCCGACACATAGTCGTCGCAAGAGCGACAGTTCGAGGACAGGCAAAGCGTGGTTTTCCATGTCGTCGCAATTCTGACGCATTTACAAAATGTCACACTACCGAAACTTTTTCCGTCGCTTCCAAACAAGCGTCGCTCTTCCGACATTTCCCAAACCGTTGCGCTTCTGACGTTTGTAAACTATCGCACTTCCAACGGAATGTGGTCCGACGTTTTTAACGTCGCTCTTCCGACGTTTGTAAACTGTCGCAATTTCGACGAAATGTGGTTCGAAGTTTTGAACGTCGCTCTTCCGATGTTTGTAAACTGTCACAATTCCGACGAAATGTGGTCTGACGTTTTGAACGTCGCTCTTCCGATGTTTGTAAACTGTCGCAATTCCGACGAAATGTGGTCCGACGTTTTGAACGTCGCTCTTCCGACGTTTGTAAACTGTCGCAATTCCGACGAAATGTGGTATAATGTTTTTAAGCTGTCGTAATTCCGACGCTTACAAGGCGTCGGTATACCGACGGCGGGTTCAATTTAAAAAAAAAATGAAGATTTAAAACATGACAGTAAATCTCCAATATTTGTTATGAATTGTGGGAATTCCAATGACCGTGAAATATTAATATAATAAACCACCCCGCAGTGCTTCGACTATAAACAATCATTTTTTTTTTCACAAGAGAAAAAAAGTTGTTTTGAATATATTATATGAAGTAAAACAGTCCATGAAGTCATTACATTTTCACATCTGAAGATTGGAACCCAAATATCCATCCAGAAAAGTGGAAGTCCCACCCCAGACAGTGATAGAAAAATACCCCATGTCACATACGGGGACTTGATATAAAACCCAGTAACGGTCCACATGGAGATTATCGACAATCTGAGAAAGCATCCAAATATGCCCGAGGCATCTATAAGAAAGTGAAATAGCAGTATGTAGAATAGTAAAGCAACGGATAGAGTACGTACCGACGTCCATTGTTCCAAATACAAATTAAAGTACCCAAAATCCTTGAACAGAGAAAAACGCTAATCATGTGAGGAGTGTGATATGTCCAAAATATAAAGACCATGAGACCATATCAATAAACCAGCAACATAGACCAGCATCGCTAGTTTTGAAGGCAAAGTGATAAACATTAATCATTTTTTTTTCACAAGAGAAAAAACGATGTTTTGAATATATTATATGAATTAAAACAGTCCATGAAGTCATTACATTTTCACATCTGAAGATTGGAACCCAAATATCCATCCAGAAAAGTGGAAGTCCCACCCCAGACAATGATAGAAAAATACCCCATGTCACATACAGGGACATGATATAAAACCCAGTAACGGTCCACATGGATATTATCGACAATCTGAGAAAGCATCCAAATATGCCAGAGGCATCTATAAGAAAGTGAAATAGCAGTATGTAGAATAGTAAAGCAACAGATAGAGTACCGACGTCCATTGTTCCAAATACAAATTAAAGTACCCAAAATCCTGCAACAGAGAAAAACGCTAATCATGTGAGAAGTGTGATATGTCCAAAATATAAAAAGACCATCAGACCATATCAATAAACCAGCAACATAGACCAGCATCGCTAGTTTTGAAGGCGGAGTGATAAACATTAATCATTTTTTTTTCACAAGAGAAAAAACGTTGTTTTGAATATATTATATGAAGTAAAACAGTCCATGAAGTCATTACATTTTCACATCTGAAGATTGGAACCCAAATATCCATGCAGAAAAGTGGAAGTCCCACCCCAGACAGTGATAGAAAAATACCCCATGTCACATACAGGGACTTGATATAAAACCCAGTAACGGTCCACATGGAGATTATCGACAAATCTGAGAAAGCATCCAAATATGCCCGAGGCATCTATAAGAAAGTGAAATAGCAGTATGTAGAATAGTAAAGCAATAGATAGAGTACCGACGTCCATTGTTCCAAATACAAATTAAAGTACCCAAAATCCTTGAACAGAGAAAAACGCTAATCATGTGAGGAGTATTGGTAACCATCTGTTGCATCCGAGATGTAAGGTTCAGGCTCACTTGTTTCCATTAGTAGCCCACTACAACATCCACCCTGTTCATAGCAAAAAGGTTCCTGTAGATATACAGAGAAAGAGTATAATACGTAGACCATATAAACATGGCTCTGTATTTCAAAAAACAGGTTTAAAATAGAAACAGGGCAACATTTTTTTTTTCCAATTGTTACAAACATAATTTGACCGTGAAATATTAATATAATAAACCACCCCGCAGCGCTTCGACTATAAACAATCATATAAACATAGCTCTGTATTTCAAAAAACAGGATTAAAATAGAAACAGGGCAACATTTTTTTTCTAAGTAAAGTTAATCTATTAACAGTGGGAATAAAATTACACCGAAGTCAAAAACATTGCCCAGACTCATGGCAAATTTTTCATCAAAAAATCAAAAAATTAAGAAGACTACCCTCATACGGGGAAACCAGTCTTGAACGTTTATAGAATTCAGAAATATTACAGAGGTCCAACACAGTAATATAATCTAAAAGCAGCCCAATTAAGTGGGCCGCGAAGCAAGAAAAACAAATTAACCAAACTACTCCTCCGGCTCCTCGACGATTCGGCACCATCCTTCGGAAGGTCCAGGATCGCTAGGTGCTACCTCCACAGTCATGCCACCGCTCCCCTCCTGAAGGCTCGAATGCTGGCCGACTTTTTCTGAGCTCATTCCCGCCGGACGGGTGCATTGTTCTTCCATTTGGGCCTCCTCCCGGAAAACCACAGTAATTATCGCTGTGATGCGTGGGCGGTTTGGAGAGAAATTAAAGGAAAAATGCGCAGTGCGCGTTGTGGGAGAAAGTGAAGCGTTGGGGAAATGTGGAGCAGGGGAGCCCATACGGTGGCCATATCCTACAACCCGATCCCGCCCACTTCTAGTATCTGGATAGCGACCTGCGTGATAATCACTGGACTGGGAAGATGACTCAGTTGAGGGGCTGGAGGGAGTGCGCAGGGGTTGACCTCTAGTGCTCCCCCTGCGGCAATGCATCCTATGATGCAGGCGAGGCATGGGTGCAGTCTCAGCAGTGGGCACAAGAGGAGACAGAGAAGTAGAATTCCAAGAAACAGAGGAAGACAGACAAGGACCAGACCGAGAGAAATGCAGATATGCAGCAAGGTCTAACCAGCAGTTCAGCTGGCCACTTTTCCTTCTCGTCACAGTGAGCAGGCAGCGTAACCCAACAACCGACTCGTCTGAAAAACCATAGCGAAATGCCATTTTATCAATGCAATCGAAGGACGCTCGTCATAATTAATCTCTGATCATTAATGAGAGCCGAAGGCCGGATCATATTGGAGCATGCATAATCGCTAACGGGAGTGGAGGTCCGATCTTGAACAGTGTTAAAACTTAATGCGTTTTGATGTGAAAACCTTGGAACTTAATTGAACAACGTTAAATCTTAATGCGATTGATATGAAATCGCCACATCCATGTCCCATTGCCTTAAATGCTATCGAATGCACCCGCAGCCGGGAGCAGGGCAAGTTTTAATTGAGGACACGTGGCATAAATTGATTGGAGCGGATCTTTGTTTGGGCCACTCGCGCAGTGGAAATCCGGACCTGAAAAAGATTAGGGCGAATTTGATAAGAAATTCGCGTCACAACTCTCCCTCCGCACGCCAGCCCAACTTCGGACCCGAAAAAGATTAGGGCGGAATTCATTTGGTTGCTATTGCCAAAATTCACGACGTCGCCAGGCTATTTTGGAACGCGAATTTGGTTTGAATTATGGTTTTTGTGGGGACATTGCCCTAAGCGGGCTCGACTTAAGAACAATTTTGTTTGATCCCATCTTATAAAATTTGTGTTGGTTTTCTTTCATAATACACATATTTATAATAAATCATGGGAATACCACACTAAACATGTGGAAAATTTATATAAATTATTGAGAAAAATCATAGTATTTCCCCTAAGTACTAAGGTATTTGAAAATTAGAGGGGCTCAAGGCATTTCCTTGACTTTTGGA
>CM076573.1:856298085-856498037 GCA_034641835.2 Pinus albicaulis
CTAGGGTGAATATGCAAAGAAGTTCTTTGGTCTTTTTTGTCCTTCTGTTATCACAAAATTGGATCTGATAGGTTGCTTGATCAGTCAACTTCATGTAACTATTTCAAACCTAATATTTTGACTAAGGCTTAGCCTCCTTAGCCTGAGAAGGCTCTCTCAAGGGTTACTGATTTGGATAAAAATATAGATGGATAACTCTATTTAGGTAATAAAAAAATAAATGATAGATGTAGGTTGAGAATCACATCAGCATGTATACATTGGGCTTATGGATTCAAAGCAATTCAGTAACTCAGAGAATCTACTTAACATGGAAGTTGAGGCATATCAGAGTTTTTAGTCATAAGGTACACACACATGAAACTTGTAAAAACACAGTCAGTTCACTTATATAGGAAGTCAAAGCATCTAATAGATGAATTTTGAGTAATATAGATGAACACCACTGCAATAATACATATAAGAGATGAAAATAGAATAGGAAAACACTAAAACTCCTTCTGAATCTCAAGTTGGTCAAGTAGAAGATCTTTGTATTAGCTGAAAACAGTCAATTCACAACAAGCACAGTTTTGCCAAAAATGTCCAACGCTTTACAAATTCGACCTCTTGGCCTTTAATAGACCTCTTAAAACATGAGATGATCTGCCTATAGGCTATATACATCGAATTTATAACTACTGACACCTTGCATAACCATAAGACATGGAATTTATTACAAAAAGACACCTAATCTACTTAAACAGTCATATTCGAAAAAGGACTCAAACTGCTTAATGCTATCTATAACAACCTTATCTATTTGAATTTACATCATTGCCAAGTGTATCATCACATGGTCGAATCTGGATGATGGGCTTCATTTCTTCATGACCATATTGTTGACCTCCATCAAAATAGGAAACAGAACCCTATTTTTTTAGGCATAAGATTTTTGCATTCTTTGAACATTCTGACCATCATGTACCCTTAATTTTGTGGTCCTTGGCTGTTGGAAGTTGTCATAACATGTCCCATAACTCCTCTCTAGCCTCCAGCTGTCTAAAACCACTTTAAACACTGCTCAAAATGTTGTAATGTTCTGCGCTACGAAAACACAGCAGTTTCGTAGCACTGCCATTTCAACTTTTATTCTTCAAATCTTTGACTTCTTCCCTCCAAGATTGTTTTAATTACCCTCTAATACATCCTCCATAGAAAATTCAGTTCTTGATTCATTCTTTAACCCTTCAAAAATTGATCAAAATAAGCAAGGAACGCTGCTACAGCAGTTTCGTAGCGCTTTTCTGCTTTTTTACACTGAATGCGCTACAATACTGTTGAGTATACAGTCTTGTCAAAAATTTTCCAAGTGAAAACTGTAGTTATGCCAAAAACTCAAAATATACCTGTCTCCCTAATTTATAAACCATATCAACTGTAAAAACACAGTCATTCTAGCTTTCTTGAGGTCCCTTCTTCATTTACACTTGGTTGAGCTATTGGTTCTTCTATGACTGTCATTTTAATGCCTCTGCTCTTTAACTCATCATGAATCAAATCCAGCTACTGCTCTAAATATCTCACATGGTCTTTAATTTTTCTGTTAGTAGCTCTCAAATGAGTATTTATTACTTTGACAAAGTTAGCTTCCTTTATTGTTGGAACTGTCCACTTGAAAAATTGTTCTGTACTACTTGGAGTTTCAGAAATAGAATCGGTTTGTCCTTCCCACAGTGCCTTCATTATTTTAAACTGTACTTTCTCAACACTGTGCTTTCTAGCTCTCCTTTTCATGACAGCAATTTCCTGGTTTTCCAACCTTAATTTCTCCTCAAGACATTGAAAATCTGTTTTCTTTATCATTTTCTCTTTTCCCCTTTTTGTTCTGTTGATTGCATGCTTCACTGTAGGTGATGAAAGATCAACAATTTCTTTATGGGATTCAGTTTTCTCAATGGGTATTTGAACTTCTTTGCTGCCTTTCATCAGTTTCCTAGCATGCCTAGTCATAGGCTTTCTTGCTTGAAAGATGAAACCTGCATATTCCCCCTCAAACTCTAGCTTCTTTACAGACTTGGCCTTTTTCAACTTATGCTCCTCTTCCCCAATGAACTCAGCTTGGACAATGGGTGTCTCTTCTATGTCAATGGCATGAAGAATATCCTCTAGATTCCTCTTTGTTACTGGGTTGTCCTCTGTAGCAACTGTCTTTCCTTTTAATGTCACTGCTTGGCTTCTAGTTACTCTTTTGGTCCCCTTGTTGATATCTTGTTTCTGTTTTGCATCTTTGACAACCTCTGATCTCTGTTTTGCAGGTTGGAGAGTTGGAGTATTAAGAATTTGCATTGGATCTGGCCCTTTCTCAGTTTGCTTTCTTGACTTCACTCCTACAGTTTCTTTTGGTTTTGCAGCCACAGGTTGACTTGGTTCTGTTGGTGGTGGTGATGGAACTCCTTTAGCTTTAGGGTTTCTTGTTGGAGTTAGGGTTTACAACTCAAAACCATTTATAAAAAAGAAAGATGACCAATCTCTACCTATCTTCTGAAGTTCATCTAAAATTAATAACTTCATTAAACCATGATGAAACAAGGATGTTTCACTCCCTTTAGACTTTACTTGCACCTTATCAGCCATATTTGCAAGACTCCTATGCAGATAAAAAGGTAAATCAAGTGAAATATTACCAGTGAAGTGTAGAAGCGGTTTGAAATGATATGAATAAACCTTATGATATCTGCCTTCATAAGTAAAATTTCTGAATGTTGAGCAGTAGTTTTGAGTAGTTATATTTGATGCAGCTTCTAGGGATAGCGTTATTAAGGTCCATGTCTGTGTACTCAGGCTTCATGAACTCTTTACACTGCTCCATATCAAATTTGAAAATTTTGAACCAGGTTTCTTGGCCTCTTGGTATCTCTATAACAGCAGCAATGACCTCTGGTGTAATAGACACACTTAGCATCCCGACCTTAGTGGCTGTTCCATTGAACTTCATGGCAAATTCCTTGGATACTTGTGTGTGACAGCCCTGCAACTTCTCACAAAATTTTAGGCAACCTACTCTTTTGAATGCTTCCATCACTGCTGGGTATTCAATTATTTCCTTCATGTCTTCAGGTTCATGCCTTAAGCAGTGTCATCCTCTATGAATTTTCGTTTCCTCTACCATGTTCTTAAACAAATCTTTCAGCCTCGCTTCAAGAAATGTAATAGCAGCCTCGCTTGAAAATTTGTAACAACAACCTTGCTTGAGAAACAATCAACCTCGCTTGATATGGGTGTTTATATGAACCAACCACAGGTTTGTCTTGACACTCAGAGCTCAGACATTTCGAATGGAGGCAAAAGGGAATGAGAATGACTAATTAGGTAATATTTTGAAATTTAAAATGTCCTCTCATAACTGAATGATGCCTCATTCATAACCTATAATGACAATGATGACTGCAAACGTGGGTGTGTACATCGAATTTCATCATTACATGACTCAACATGCCACTATCCTACCCTTTCCCAACGGTTTCTGACATCTGCCAACTCAACTGATAAGACAATTACAAATTCGTGCTTTTGTAGCACCTGCAATGTAATTTTTCATGTTTGCGCTACGAAACTATCAGCGCTTTCGTAGCGCAAAACGACTTTTTTCAACGGCTAATTGAACAGTTTTGAAACAAAAATTTTGGAAATGACCTTTCCACTAGTTCTCAAACTTACCATGTTTGCCTTTCTCTTCAATTCTGACCTCCCATTTCAGCAACTCATCCTGAATTTGAAAACTTTCTTCCTTGATATTCTTATCAAATGTCCTCTTGATTCTTTTTTGAGACTATTGATTGTTGTTATAAACTTCATCCCTCTTCTCTTGCAGAGTTATTAACTAATTGATTCTTCTTTTCACTGCATTAGGTTCCTCTTCTAATCCTTGAATAAGTTTCATGACAGGTACCCCTGAAGATGTAGGAAAAATGGCTTCAGCTCCATATACCAGTTCATATGGTGAAGTTCCAATTGACCTTTTTGTGCATATCCTATCAGCCCATAAGGCATACTTCAGCTTCAAATGCCAAGCCTTCTTATTTTCCCACAACACCTTTTTAATGATCCTCACAATGCTCTTGTTAGAAGATTCAGCAAGACCATTCCCTTGTGGATAATATGCAGTGGAATTCCCAAGAGTAATATGATATTGATGACAGAAATTTATCATCTTATTAGACTTAAATGCCTGTGCATTATCAGTTATGATCTTCATGGGGCAACCAAATCTAGACAAGATATTATTTTCCAAAAAAGAAATAATAACATAATCATTTGCTTACCTAGTTGGGATTGCTTCAATCCATTTGGTGAAGTAATCGGTCACTATGAGAATCCAACGATGTTGACCTGATGATGATGGATGAATCTCTCCAATAAAATCTAGCCCCCATTGCTGAAATTGCGCTTCCACATAGATAGGCATTAAAGGTAAAGGTACAAGCTTCTTCTTACCATCGAAAATCTAGCATTCATGGCAGGCAACAATCTTTTTGTAGACATCCTATTGTAGAGGTAAATTCCCTCTGCGGACAGAGGCGATCCCTACTAGCCCAGATCGGTTCTAGCAACAATCGTATCACGCTAAGGCGCAAATTCCTAATTTCAATAGACCAAATTGCGAAGAAGGCCTACCTTAAGTCCAACACTGTTGTTCGTAGAGAATGTAGCGCTCCTGTTTCCTTGCTCCAGCAGATCACAATTCTCCCACTTTTCGCGATCGAACACCTGCACATATAAGAAACACGATGAACACACAAGCGTAAAACCCAATATATGCAATTATGTATCAGTCAGAGAAGATACAACTCATGATCACAAAGTATGAACAATACGAGTGGAACCATAACCAAAGTCGCTTATCATTAATCAATACAAAGAAATATATAACCTGGCTCTGACGCTAGATCTTCCTTTGGCGGGTCGACAGCGGAATATGTCTCGGTAAAGCTCGTTGGGAATGGGACAAGCCTCTCTCTTTGGTTGTCTTGAAAATAATCTCCTTGCTACTGATTTGGCTCTATGAGGAATATCAAGGCTCTTGTAACATCCTTTAGGCTATGAAGGCTCTTGGAGACTAGCTTACAAAGGAAAATGGCAGGCTTATATAGATGGTGGAAGGGGAGTTGGGATCCCTATAATCATGGGATTGGCCCTATCCTCAAGGAAGCTTCCATGAGAGGTGGAAAACCACTTCCTTTACATGGATATCCGGAGCCAAACCTCCCAACTCAATTTAGAGACCAGTTCAGGAATTGGTTGGAGTCAATCTTCTGCCATTTATTTTTTAAAAACACTCCTTAATAAGCTTGGCACGGGTATAACACTGTGACAGTGCGCCAGCTGGTGCGCCCTCTTTGGAGGATTTCCCCCATTGGTGCGAGGGCTGAATTGTCTAGTCGCACAAAGGACAAAAAGGCTATTTTTAGGGTTTTTCACAAGGAATTGTCTTCAGGGGAATGAATGTCCTTGTCCAGGGGGATGCCATGAAATTGCTTTCAGGTCATGTCACTGCTCACAGGTCATGGAATAAGCCCTCCAATGTGTGGGATGGGGATTGCAGGGATGGTGACAAATTTTTGTGTAACAGATTCCCTCTAAAGCATGAAGTCCGAAAAAGAGAGAGGGGTGAAATGCTTTACGAGAACTTGTCCAATTGAAAACACTGCCGTCGGAAAACCTGCATAGAGAAGTACAACTGATATCTCAAATACATAATATATGTTATGGGCGCAGCCATCCGTAACAGAGTGTACAATAATCCAGATCCAAGGTATGGATGTAGCCATCCAGTAAGGATCAATAAATAGATTCAGGTATGGTCGCAGCCATCCAATCAATGAGTCATGTAACCAATCATAATAATCCACAAAATCACAGCCTAGATTCTAAAAGATAAAATCCAGGGTCTTGCGCTCCATCTCGACCCGAACAGAGTACAAGTTCGAGCATGTGAATATGTGATCTGAAGTCGAACATGCAAGAACATCGTCTGATTACCAGCCAATGATGAAAGCTATTAACAGACGCGAGAGGTACCACCAATAGTGGCAATGGCCCTCAAGGTACTATAGGTACAATCCACGGCATGTGAACAATGAGCTGGAGTCGAACACCCGTAGAATCACTCGATCGAAGGCCAATGATGAAAACCTCACGTCAAATGCGAAGAACCTGCCATTGAGGCATGCAGGCTCCAAGGTACCAGAAGGGAGTCTCTAGATCAGCTTCCTGGATAACGAGCTGAAGTCGACAGGAAGTGACCTTGATCGAAGGTGGGCCATAGTGTTTCCCACATCATCGACGCGAGACAGAGGAAAATAATGTGTTGTGAATCAGGATCAGATGAGAATCAGAGGAAGGTTGAAACTTGCAAAGGTCAACTTTTGTTGAACATATTGGCGGCACGACAGTGGATTTGGCAGTATTTGACATCAAAATATTAGCAATCATGATGACGAGGCAAAGAGCAGATGAGAGGTCAAAAAGGATTACCCAAACCCACAGAGGCAAACAAAAAGTGAGATGAGATGTCCCCAACCCGACACGAATGCAGACAAGTGCCATGTTCAAGAGCGATATACTGCCGACACGACGATGATACTGGTTCCATTTTCCCCACCATTTCTGGCGAGTACCCCAATTATTTTTGAAAAAAATCTTGAAGGGGATAGCATATGCTTGTAATATAAGTTCTTCCTTCGGATGAATCCATCCTAGTACATTTAACGATCCCTAGGAAGGAGGAACTCGAATATCATCATTGCGACTAAATCCAATGTCATCAGAGTTTAACGAGTCTGACAAAGGAAGAACTCAGCGTCTTTTCATGTTTAGAGATTTTGAAAAGACAGTAGAAAAGTAAACTCCAACGGTCCCTTTTTGTAAATAGTTCCTTAGATCCGAAAAGGTAGAAAACTATGTCTGAGAAAACCTCCTAATCACAATAGGCTATGGTATTCCTTTTTCGTAAATAATCTATCCTAGCCCGAAAAAGGGGTAAACGTATACTGGGTAGATGTCATTTCGCAGCGAATTTAATGAGATCAAAATGACTAGAGTCTCGGCAATCTTTTCAATTTTTAAGAGTTAGAAAAGAGCTAAAATTTGACTCCTCCTGGAGGAACGAGTGGTATAAAGGGTAGCAACTAGTTCCGTTAATGGTGGAACTGCTCAAAACAAGTAAAGGTTAAGAGGCTGGCTAACAAGACCACTCATCGCAGCGGTTCCTCAAGAATGGGTAAAACAACCAAGTGAAGGCATATGATCGGCCAAGCAGATGGGGACGATGGAATGAGAAAACCAAGGCTCATATGGAAACAACAGGCTGATAAGATGGAAATCACCAGAGGTGAAATGGGAAAGGTTTCATTTTTACACAAGCTTGAAATTAGAAAACTCTGCTTGAAGTTGGTTTCATTTTTACACAAGCTTGAAACAAAGATAAACTATGCTTGAAATCGGTTTCATTTTTACACAAGCTTGAAACATAAACAAATTATTCTTGAAAAAGTAAGCATGCCCCTAGCATGTTGACTCAATTCGAGGTACATGCCCCCCAAGCTTCAATCCATATGAAAGGCAAATGGAGTGAAGGTTCAAATTACGAGATCAAGAGAAAGACTCAACTGGGATTTTATGAGAACTAAACAAAGACTCGAATTGAACAGGAACGTGTTTCATTGTTTTAACGAGGTTGAAACATTAAAATAACTATCCTCGTATGACCTTGTTTCGTTTTTGAAGGAGCTTGACACAAGAAAATGAACTGTGCTCCAACGACCTTGTTTCATTTTTTAAGGAGCTTGACACAAGAAAACGAACTCTTCTCCAACGACCTTGTTTCATTTTTTAAGGAGCTTGACACAAGAAAACGAACTCTGCTCCAACACCTTGTTTCATTTTTTTAACGAGCTTGACACAAGAAGAGGAACTGTGCTCCAGCGAGCTCAATGGGGGAGTCTCAGGAGGGGGATAACCAAATACATCACGCTCTAGACAATCGTACATTGCCCCCAGGCTGGGCATGAAGGAGGAACGATGATGCCCATCGCTCCAAGGCAGCTCCTCAAGAGACATTGTTTCAACAATGGCTTCATCAGAAGGGAAGATCTCTTTAAGAGGATCAGCCGAGTTGGCCTCGCTGAGCCAGGGGGATTGAGAATATATATCTAAAGCCATGCTCAAAGGATCATGTTGAGGAGGAGGAGGATCGGATGCGGCGACAATTTCACAGTAATTAATCTCTACTGGAGTTAAGGGCATCGATTCTCCAAAATCAGTCACTTGTTCAGGCGAAGGGATGATCCATGGGTTGTCAAACCTAGAGATCATATTAACTTGAACAGTGTGCGGTGGTGGCACGGGAAAAATACCCATGAGGATAGGGTCTTTGAAGAGATAGGGTCCTACATTGTCAGGGGGATTGGGGATCTGATCCACGTAAGGAACGTTGTTCTCAGAGGATGAGGTGAAGAAAGACAACTGATCCAAAGTAACAATTTTTCCCTCATGAGGGAACTTGAGAAGTCAGAAGAGGGTGGAAGGCAGGCATAACATGGCGTGATTCCAACTGCGGCCAAGAAGAAAATTGTAGTTGAGCTTGGCGTCAACCACTTCCACTTCTACGTTGACTGTCTTCCCTTGTAACGTAATCGGAAAACTCTCGAGAACACCCAGGGGTTTTGATTCCCGACCATCGAATGCCTCTAAGGAATTGGGCAATGATGAAAGAGTCGGAGAGCCAATGGCCTTCCAGCAGGCAGATGACATGACACAGGTGGAAGCACCTTCGTCCACAATGGCCCTATGGATGTTGAGGCCGTTGATCCCGACTTGTATCACAAGAGCAATTTGATGTGGAAGTCGAGGGGTAAAATTTTCTAGGTCGAAGGTGAGAAGATTAGAATCAGTGGGATCGATTCCACCGATCGCAGACAACAGAGATTTCCATTGCGACAGGCAGATTTGAAGGACTTCCAATGCGGACATAGCAGAAGGCGCCTGTGCCAAATCCTCAACAATACTGTAGTGCTGAGTGACACGGGCATTTGGGTTGTAGGAAGATATTCGCAGAATACCTTTATAAGGTGGCTTCACAACGGGTTCAGCGCTGGGCTTCTCAATTTCTAAAGGACCAGATACAAGGGGGGGAGGTGGGCCATCCACGACTTCCTTCCCAGCTGCCTGGCGTGATCCAGCATAATCCTTCGAACGCGTAGCAATTGAGACAGGTGCAACACCATTCACATAAAGACTTGGGACCCAAATGGTGCAGATGGTGAAGGTTGTTCAACCATCTGGGTCTGCTGAGACAGGAACGATTCTTTGAGAACTACCAGAGTCCCTTTGGAGCCTTTGAGAAGTTGACTAATTTCAGATCGTCAGGGACAATCCTTGGTATAATGATCTCCTTCACAAATAAGGCAAGGGTACTTCGGTTTCCATTGAGAACCGTCATCAGTACGAGGTTTAGAAGACTCTGGTTTAGGGGCGTCGGGTTTGGATTTTCCTTTGCCCTTCTTCTTTCCTTTGGAGGCCTTTTCCGTAGGATTAGCCTGAACGGCGTTGACCTCCGTAGTTTTCCCAGAATTTGGAGAAGCGGAAAGAGCAGAATTATTGGAAGAATTGGACTTCTGCTTCCCATTCGAGAATTTTGAGAAACGGAACCAATAACACCATCCACCGCTGGGGTAGGTGGTGCTTTAGAGGTTCTCAGCCATGGAGCATCAGTCAAAATATCATAAAGCGTGCCAGACTGAGAGTACACCAGATCCAGGTACTAGGCACGCGCGATGGCTTGTTCTTCAGTCACACATGCCCCCATAGCAATATCTTGAGCGATTTTGTTAACGAAGGAGGTGGTGAACCAATGAGTTAGTAGCTGATCAGGTATATCAAACTTGATCAGTCTACAACGACGTCGCCACTCATGAATATGGTCGGATATGTGGGTGGCTTTATCTGGCTTTATCCTACTTCAAAGAAGTCAGGAGATGCGTCCCGGCTTCATAGTGAACCGATAACTGGAAGTGAGTCAAAAAAGCCATAGCTAATGTATTAAAGTCTTGAAAGATGCCACGGGGTAACTCTATATACCACTTAGCGGCAACACCGGTAAGAGTGCGCTGGAAGAGACGTAAACGAATTGAATCATCCACCCAAGAATTAGACAAACACCACAGATGGTAGGTCATTACATGAGCTTGGGGGTCCTCTCCAGCTTTACCTTCAAACTTAGGGCAGTCGTCGGGTACCTTGGTCGGAATCGGGGGCCAATAAGGATTGTGAAGAATCAGATCATTGGTTAATTTAGAAACGTCCGGTAACTCCAAGGTAGCCAAGAACAGCAACTGCGGATTAAAAGGCATACCAGGCCCTCGATAAGGACCTGTACCTATACTCCATGATGGTTGAGTGTATCCTTGCCCCCATGGGTTCTGTCCCAGAGTATTTTGACCATAGGGGGTATGGGGTGTATAACCAGTCTGATATGGCTGCTGGTAACCAGTGTACGGGGGTTGATAGCCAGAGTATGGACCTTGATTATATGTCAGCCCCGTTTGAGCAGTCTATGGATTTGGCTACTGAGTATAGGTGTAGCTGGGTTGTTGAGTGTAATAATGGGAACCTTAGGGCGGTTTATAAGTTGGTCGAGATTGACCTTGAGGATAGTAACCGCCTTGGGGTTGAGCGGGCTGCTGATAGGTGGGACCCTGCTGAGCCTGATAATTAGGGTGCACCAATTGATTCGGTTGTGGCATCGAGTAAATCGCCTGTTGAGCAGAGTTGACAGGATGTGCAGGCTGGCCTGATTGGACAAGTTGACCTGGCTGGACGGGCTGCCCTAGTTGAACAGGTTGACCCAGGTAAACAGGTTGCACCGGTTGTGCAGGTTGACCTGGCTGATGTGGGACACCAGGCTGTGCTGAATGGGCCAGTTGGCCTAGTGGTGGAATGGGGCCAGGTTGTGCCTGATAACCGGTTTGACCTGGAACAGGACCATAAGAGGGTCCTGGTTGTGCAACATTTGGACCAATAGGATACTAAGGTTGCATAGGTTGTGAAGGTTTGACTTGCCCCCCAGGACCGTATAACGACCCCGGTTGGTACCCCGATTGACCCGTGGGTCCTTAAGGTTGCCCTGGTTGGACCACAGGGTGAGGTTGGATAGGTTGACCTAAAGGGTTGTAGGACTGTCCTTGTGGACCATATACCAACCCCTACTGGCCCGAAGGATAGGCTTGTAAGGGTTGTCCTTGCGGGTCATAAGGATAACCAGGTTGTCCCGAAGGTTGGCCCTAGAAGGGTTGCCCTTGTGGGTTGTAGGGTTGCCCAGCCTGGTTAGACGGAAAACCTTGACCATGGAGATAAGCCTCAGGAGCGGGTAAACGTAAAGGGTTTCCCTGCTCATCGTATTGATATGGAAAAATGAAAACGGGGGTACCATCCTGTGCATAATGCGAAAAATACAGACGGTTGGGATCTTGAGAGGATTGACCGACCTCGGGGTTCGATTGTTGTAGGGAAAATCGATACTCCTCAGGAGAAATGTTCTTCGGCATAGCAAATGTTATATAGATGTCTTCGAGAAGCGATGTGGTCCTTACGGACTGAGTGGTAACAACGGGTGTAGATGCGGTCACACAGATGGTGGGCCTGACAAGAACTGAAGTGACCTGAGGGGATGACGTGACGGGTGTCCTCGGAGACATCTCCAATGAAGGAATAACCGGCCTCATAGAGGGAGTTGATATCCCCATAGAGGCAATGGCAGTCATGATCTGACTCAAAGATCTATATCCCACTAGAAGTGAGGGACCGGGCGAGGACATGACAGATAACAAGGGGTTGTCTTCTGGGAACAACTAGTAATATTCACCCGATGTGGGGATTTCCTCACTAGGAGAATGGCTGGATGCACCCATATTTGAACCTGCCGCAAGATCTCGTAACAAACGGCGAGGACTAGGAGGAATAATAACAGCTAGAAAAGGCGAACCCGATGTAAGAGGAGGGAAATGTTCACCTACTCCAAATCCAGACCAAGCATCGGATAAGGGCCAATTGAACTCAACTGGTCCTCCAAAAGGAAGCTCAGATAGAACCGGTCCCCCGTCGGGAAACTCGGAAACAATAGGTTGTTGAGGTTCAGCAGAGGACTGAGAGGCCTCTAATGAATCATCTGTATACGGACTACCAGTAGACGAAACTGAGGGTTCTGCCACTGTGACAATAACAACAAGAGAAAAAGATCAAACAAACACATGGGCTGAAAAATCAAGGCACACAAAACACAGTTTTTTGGCTAATTGAACAGTTTTGACACAAAATTTTTGGAAATGACATACAAATGGAAAATGATGAATATTTGACATGAAAGGACTTTAAAGAAGGCTTTATTTGAATCTTAGGATAAGCTTTAAACTATAACAAATCTGGAACCTACCCTTGATCAAACCTAAATTGACTCCTAGAACCCAATTTTGATCCATGAAATTTTGTAACCTTGTCACAATGATGTACTGAATTTTTTGGGTGATAACAGTGGCTCCACTTGGGATAGTGTGCCCCTATGGTACACTAAGAACCAGTAGTTCCATTCCTGCTATCCATTTTCTTTCCAAAACAGAAAAATTTTTAAATTGCTAAGCTTTCTCCTCAAGCTCTAATGGCCTTCACCTCGGGCTCAAGCTTGTTGATATAGCTTGTCATTATTAGCAGAAAAACTCATAAAATGGAATATGTACAATGATATGAATGATCAACAGATTTTTAGGAAGAGTAATGCTTTAAAAACCTACCATTGACAGGTCCTCCAGAATATGATTTTCCATCCATCTCTTGCAGTATGTAAGTATTGTTTCCATGGAAAGCAGTTATTTTGAAAGGACCTTTCCACTAGTTCTCAAACTTACCATGTTTGCCTTTCTCTTCAATTCTGACCTCCCATTTCAGCAACTCATCCTGAATTTGAAAACTTTCTTCCTTGATATTCTTATCAAATGTCCTCTTGATTCTTTTTTGAGACTATTGATTGTTGTTATAAACTTCATCCCTCTTCTCTTGCAGAGTTATTAACTAATTGATTCTTCTTTGCACTGCATTAGGTTCCTCTTCTAATCCTTGAATAAGTTTCATGACAGGTACCCCTAAAGATGTAGGAAAAATGGCTTCAGCTCCATATACCAGTTCATATTGTGAAGTTCCAATTGACCTTTTTGTGCATATCCTATCAGCCCATAAGGCATACTTCAGCTTCAAATGCCAAGCCTTCTTATTTTCCCACAACACCTTTTTAATGATCCTCACAATGCTCTTGTTAGAAGATTCAGCAAGACCATTCCCTTGCGGATAATATGCAGTGGAATTCCCAAGAGTAATATGATATTGATGACAGAAATTGATCAGCTTCTTAGACTTAAATGCCTGTGCATTATCAGTTATGATCTTCATGGGGCAACCAAATCTAGACAAGATATTATTTTCCAAAAAATAAATAATAACATAATCATTTTCTTACCTAGTTGGGATTGCTTCAATCCATTTGGTGAAGTAATCAGTCACTGTGAGAATCCAGCGATGTTGACCTAATGATGATGGATGAATCTCTCCAATAAAATCTAGCCCCCATTGCTGGAATTGCGCTTCCACATAGATAGGAATTAAAGGTAAAGGTACAAGCTTCTTCTTACCATCGAAAATCTAGCATTCATGGCAGGCAACAATCTTTTTGTAGACATCCTGTTGTAGAGGTAAATCCCCTCTACGGACAGAGGCGATCCCTACTAGCCTAGATTGGGTCTAGCAACAATCGTATCACACTAAGGCGCAAATTCCTAATTGCAATAGACCAAATTGCGAAGAAGGCCTACCTTAAGTCCAATGCTATTGTTCATAGAGAAGGTAGCGCTCCTGTTTCCTTGCTCCGGCAGATCACAATTCTCCCACTTGTCGCAATCGAACACCTGCACATACAAGAAACACGACGAACACACAAGCGTAAAACCCAATAAATGCAATTATGTATCAGTCAGATAAGATACAACTCATGATCACAAAGTATGAACAATACGAGTGGAACCATAACCAAAGTCGCTTATCATTAATCAATACAAAGAAAGATACAACCTGGCTCTAACGCTAGATCTTCCTTTGGCGGGTCGACAACGGAATACGTCTCGGTAAAGCTTGTCGGGAATGGGACAAGCCTCTCTCTTTGGTTGTCTTGAAAATAATCTCCTTGCTACTGATTTGGCTCTATGATTACTATCAAGGCTCTTGCAGCATCCTTTAAGCTATGACGGCTCTTGGAGACTAGCTTACAAAGGAAAATAGCAGGATTATATAGATGGTGGAAGGGGAGTTGGGATCCCTATAATCATGGTATTGGCCCTATGCTCAAGGAAGCTTCCATGAGAGGTGGAAAACCACTTCCTCTACATGGAGATCCGGAGCCAAACCTCCCAACTCAATTTAGAGACCAGTTCAGGAATTGGTTGGAGTCAATCTTCTACCATTTATTTTTAAAAAACACTCCTTAATAAGCCTGGCACGGGTATAACACTGTGACAATGCGCCAGCTAGCGTGCCCTCTTTGGAGGATTTCCCCCATTGGCGTGAGGGCTGAACTGTCTAGTCGCGCCAAGGACAAAAAGGCTATTTTTAGGTTTTTTCACAACGAATTGTCTTCAGGGGAATGAATTTCCTTGTCCAGGGGGATGCCATGAAAGTGGTTTCAGGTAATGTCACCACTACAAGAAAAAATCACATTGGTGAGGGGCGAAAATGGTCACCATAAGCTCATTGGTGAGGGTCAAAAGAGCCTTTGTCACCAAAAACCGAACGTCACCAAAGGTGGCGTCGCTGAAAGTATAGGTGTTATGACATTCAAGGTCCGTCACCAATAATGATTTATAGTGACGAATAGTGACCGTCACCATTTCATATGAGCAATGGTGACAGACAATAGCCTACACCACCAAAAAATTGAACGTCACCAAAGGTGGCATCGCCGAAAGTATAGGTGTTGTGGTGACATTCAAGGTCCGTCACCAATAATGATTTATAGTGACGGATAGTGACCGTCACCATTTCAAATGGGCAATGGTGACAGACAATAGCCTCCATCACCAAAAAACTGAACGTCACCAAAGGTGGCGTCGCCGAAAGTATGTATTGTGGTGACATTCAAGGTCCATCACGAATATTGATTATAATGACGGATAGTGACTGTCACCATTTCATGTTAACAGCAACGATTTTTTGTGATGGACCTTTCATGGCCGTCACTATTGGTGCATATATATGGAGACGTTCATTGAATGTCACCATAAACTCATTGGTGACATCAAGGTCCGTCACGAATAATGACTATAATGACAAACAGTGACCCTCACCATTTCATATCAACAACAACGATTTATGGTGACGAACCTTTAATGGTAGTCACTATTGATGTGTATATATGGTGGCGTTCGTTGACCGTCACCATTTCATATTTTGGTGAGGGTCGAAAAATGTCACCATAAGCTCATTGGTGATGGTCAAAAGAGAATCTGTCACCAAAAACTGATCTTCGTCATTCCCTATATATGAATATCAGGGCACGATGGAATCGAACCACCAACCTCCTACTTTTAAAGCAGGTGCTCTTCCATTGAGCTAACACCCTTTAAATAATTAGACTTTTAAAAATTATATCTTGAAACTTCATAGATTGTAAATTCTACAACTTTCAATAAATTAAAGTCTCGACAATCTTTTACTAAACAAACAAAACACCATCGACATTGCAGGTCCCTACCTAATGGTTATGGAAGTTGTGAAAAGTAGGTGAAGGGAAGAATTAGACTTTTAAAAATGATACATGGACTACCACCACAAGAATCCCCCAAGAGAGATCCATTGGGAGAATCTCTTGAATCAGATTCAATGGAAAATGAAGGACTAGATGAAAGAGAAAGGCCTCAGCAGGATGGGGAATCCACCACCTCGAGTCAAGGAATAGAAGAGGTCCTCAGAAATTCTTACAACACTTTGAAATAGAGCTAAGGGTAGAATATCTACTTAAGATCTACTTATGAAGATTTCTTATGTAAAATAACTCAAATAGACAAGAAAATCCACAATTATAAAGTGATTATTTGGCATTTCAATCACTAATTTCAAGGCCAAAAACCTAAATAACCTAAAACACTCAAATATCCAAAAACAACGTGTGAAATAAAGACAAAGAAAAAGAGAAAATGTTCTCGAACAATAATACAAAACAAAGACAAAGAGAATATGTTCTATAACAATAATACAAAACACATCCAACATTTTGAAGTATTTGACTTGTCTTGGTGAACATGCGTCCTTAGAAAATACAATGTAGCAATACCTTCCCCACAAAAGAGAAGACATGTCAGAATAGTATGTTTGACACAGACAATCATAAATATGCCACAATAGCTACTCCATTCAACACATGCACAAGCAATACAACTTAGATGTTGATGGCAAAGTATGGGATAGAAACAAATATCCAAGATGCTAGTTGTCTCACAACAATTAATTCAGATTTTACATATTGGTATGATGTTGTGGTGAAGTTCCCAGTTTCTAACCAAAAGAAAAAGTAATAGATCAACATAACATACACTGCCAACATGTAACCTAGCCAATGGCTTCATCATATGCCTCATGCCAGGAATTGGATTTTGCATACTAGACCAGTGATAGTTAGGTTCTAAATTTCAACCTGATTATTTCAGACAGCGTATGAGCAGCAGTAGAGAAGTCCTATAATAGAACTTCCATCACATTATAGTGATTTTGTTGTAGCATTTGTTTTAGTTTTAGAGCTCATGTTTCAAACAATTTTAACATGGTTTTAAGGTTCCAAAAATATCATGGGAAAGTCTCCCTTATTGCAGCATTTGCAGTATTTGGTGGTAGCCTCCACGAACAGTTTGACATCAATAATCTTGTTATAATACAACCATTTTTAGTAGCATGTTTTCATCCTCCCTGGTCTCCAAACAAAGCAAACAGATCACCATCCAAGCATAAATATAACTCGGCATATAAGATCAACTTTTCTTGGGAGGATGTGAGGTCATGTAACATACTCTTGTAGGATTATGAGGCAATATGAAGATGATATATAGAAGAAAATGACCGCATATTCGATGGCAGCATGTGAAGAGCCCTAAATAGAAGATACAACAGTAGATATATCCTTTGATTGGTGGTTCTCTGGAACCCAATAGTGTTGGTCTTTCCAATAGTTGATCCCTCCAACTGTGGTAAATTTTCACCAACAAATAGAACTAGGGTTAATGACAGCACGATTATGGCTCTGATACCAATGTTTGGACAGATAGGGCAGCATGAAAACAAGTATAAAAATACAGGTGCAATCAACAAATGTTTCCAACAATTATGTGGGGTTTTTTGGGAAGCTTGTTGTGGGATAATTTGAGGGATTTCAGAAAACTTTTCAGCCTTGTGAACAACAATAATATTTATTACTTGTTTGTGACTACATCTAGGGTCATTGTAAGAAAATTATAACCAACAATAAAACTCTAAATACCCATCAATCAGAACAGTTCATCTTTCCTTCAAGCAGGAACCAATTTAAATCTTCATGTGTCTTCACCTTACAAAAATTTTGTGGCAGAAATGGTGGTGGTAAAAAATATCATAAGGGCTGTTAATATCTAGTGAAAGTTTCTTTTTTGAAACCCTTGGAAACATACAACGAACCCTTGAACAAAGGCACTAGAACCTTTGTGAAATCCTTAGGTAGCATTTGAATTGGACATCAGTATGTCATTATAAACATTGGAGTGCTTTGGTATTCAGAGGCATTTCAAGAGCCCTTTTCATATCTTACTTGGAGTGGTTTGTGGATATACCTCTCATTGTTGGGTGTTCCTAGACTAGATCCTAGCAATCTAAAGCATGTATCAGATCCTAGTAATCTGTTGGGTGTTCCTAGTAACTTGTTGGTTGTATCAGATCCTAGACCAGCAAGTGTTCCTCCTCGGTAACATACATTCCTTAATTCATAGAGAATAATGTGAGGAAAAGGAGACCTTGAACCACATGTATATGCATAACCTTATGTTTTACCGTTAGCTTGAGTACAACAGCTTGAAATAGGTCCAGCCTCCTCATCTTAGATATTATCTAGGCTTTACTTAGACAGTGCAGTTGATAAATGGGTTTCAACTGACCAATAGTTTACACCCAAAACTGCAATTTGAACTTACTTCAGGCTAGCAATGGCAAAATTGGATCTTCTAATCATCCAAAAGGTTATAGAATTTCAACATTCTAATTGCCCCATGGTCAAGAAAAGCCAATCCTTTGAGTGTAGGAACCTCTTTTTTTTAATAAAAAGGCAAGGTTATACAGGTGATAGAAAATTACTTGGTTATATAGGTGGTAGAAAGGTCAGAAAGGAATTTGGCCAGCCCAACTTTAGAAATGGCATCCACAAAACCATGTTGCATTAGTTTAGGTCCTTCAATCTACAAACAACAAAAATGCACTACTCTAGGGTTTTTTCAAGGTGTTGAATCCATATATGTAGTCAAAATTCCATTTTAAATAACAAAATTAAGATTTGGCCAAAAACAAATTTGGGGTAATAAGACAAAAACTCAAAAATGTAACATGTTTAGATTCCAAAGATTACATTTTTTGGTAGCCACAGTGCATGGGTTGTCTATAGTTGCACACAATCCATGTTATTTCTTACACCATGACCTTATCTTAAGGCATACAGACACACCCTAGTCTAGTATTGACTATGTGAATCTCTCTATATATATCATTGAATGTTCTGCTTTAGCTTATCCATCCATCCCTTGATCAGTCAATCAATCGATGATGGTGAAAGTGTCATCCATTCTCTTGCATTTTTGGTGCATTCAGGTTTTCATTCACCTCTGCAAATTCCATGCTAGCAGTCAAGGGCACAAATGGGAATTGAATCCAAGAAATTTGGAAGGGAAAGGCAAGTTGGCTCATTATGGTCATCCCTACAGAAAGATCAATGCCCCAAGTTTCTTTGAACTTCGCAGAGGCGATCTGTATATAAATCTAACCAACTGGGGAGCTACCCTCGTCTCCCTCGCTCTCCTTGATGCTAAAGGTAATCATCCCTAAACCCTACCCTTCAACTGCTTTACCATCATTTACTCAGAGGGAGCTAGCTCATTAAGTATTGGTATTTATGCATTCAGGCCATCTAGCAGACGTACTTCTTGGCTATGACAATATTGCCTCATACATGGTATGTATTTGCATTTCCCTTTGGAAATTAGTACTGCCATCATATGCTTGAATTTTAAGATAAATTTACAGTTTCTACTCACATATTGGAATGGATCTCAAATGTATGTGTTACCATGGGGAATATGAGATTGTTTATTAATGCAGAACATGAGCTCCACTAGATCTTACTTTGGTGCCTTCGTGGGTCGTGTAGCCAACTGTATCAAGGATGGAGAATTCACACTAAATGGGAAAACATATCAGCTGCCTAAGAATGATGGCAACAACACACTCCATGGTGAAAATCTGCCTTTTCTATTCTGCATGCATGTTTTATCCAGCTAACTAGAGTCCTATAATGACCACTACTCAGGAATAAAATCTCTCTTTTTCTGTATACGTATGTTTTTTGGTGGAGGTCTAGAGCACTACTATTTCAGGTAACATATGTGTAGTTTGGTGATCTGAATGAATGCAGGAGGGCTGAGAGGCTTTGACAATGTCCTGTGGGAAGTGAAGGAGAAGAGAGGCTTTGACATGCAGAATTTTATATGACAAAAAGAGTCTTTGAGCCACAAAGGAGGGATCTAACATAATTTTGTTGATCCCCTACAACTATCAAGTGTTCAGCAAAGGAGGTGTTAAAACAAGTCTGCACTACAGCATAAGATACAACAATTACCGCTATATTGTATGGTGTTCTTATCAAGCACTGAGGCCCAGAATTAACCATAAAATTTCCCCCCTGTATCAGTCTTAAAATTGGTTTAAATAAATGCCAAAAATGATGCACAGGTCGGCTCAAATCGGTATGTCGGCTCCTTAAGCAAAAGACACAATTGTTCAGTTCATACACAAACAACTATAAATAACTAGTCATGCTCATCATTTTGGAATGAAAATTTCAGTGAAAAATACAGTGAGAATTCAGAGATAAAACAGGAGGCCAAGGAGATTAAAAGGGAGATCATAATTACAACGTTTTGGGCTAGAATGATATATCTCTTGCAGACCTATTTGCACCTGTGGAAATAAAAATTTTCGGAACTGAATTCAGGCTTGAATTTTCGGCCCTATCAAGGCCTGAAATTTCGGCCCTAACAGGCCTGTAGCTTCGGCCTTTCCAGAAGCTCAAACCTGAGACTCTTCTCTGCAACTCAGACCCTTATAATTCAGACCTGTGGTTAAATATGTGACCTTGCAACAGTCTTGTAATTCGGATCTATAGTGGCAGTTTTGAAGACAAATTCAGACCTGCAGATCTCTGTTTTCGGAATAAAATTACAGAGAAGTCTTGAGAGGAATAGTATTGAGTTTATTTTACAGTGAATATATCTAGCAGACCTATTGAAGAACATCTATTTCACACGACGTCCGTTTTACTTCGTTCAAGCATCGTTGGAAAGCGCTCGATGAGCTCTTCGACATGGAAACCTTTGCATCAACTTTTGAATATATAAGTTTTTTAGGTTTGTAAAATCCATTTGGATCATAAAATCTTAATTGTGCTTTCAATTCAGTAGATCTGTGTAATATTCTAGCAAGAAATAATTAGTCAGGTTGTCGGGATTAGAAAATTTAACACATTCAAACTGTAGTTGATTAGGAAAATTGTGATGGAAGTTAATGTGAAAAGATTTTTCCCTAATTTTTGGTCATTTGTCCCTGATACAAAATAACACCTCTCTTTTTCATGTCATTTTCTTTAGAGTTTTGATGACAAAGGACAATATTCCATTATGCTATGAATCATGTCTAGCAATCTGGACATGGTTGGAAGGTCTTGTTGTTGAATGCTTGATTATTTCTTGAATTACCACCATGGAATCTCAAATTACCACCAATTTTTTGACCTGCCTTGAACACAACATAGGACCTTCAAACAATGCTAGGGTTTTAGTGTGATTTTTGGATGTCTCTCCCAATCCCCCGGCATAAGTAAATTATTGTGGTCCTCTAGGGTTTTAAATAGCCACCCCTACACTTGCCACTCCTAAGTCACTATGGTGACTTTATTGCACATCAAACTTTATATTCTAGCACTACTGTACTGTCCACAGACTCTAAGTGATAACATTCAAGTGACCATCCTTTTGGAAATGAATTGATTGCTTTTAAATTTAATGCTTAGTAAGAATTTCTTTTAGTTGTCCAATTCTGTTACTCTGTCTTAATAATCTACTATGGGTGAAATGTTTTGCCATTTTTCATGACCTTGTTATGAGCAACACTTTACATATTGTATGTTGTCTCTGATTTGGAAAGGAAGTCAGTGTTGAAATAAAAGGACACTGAAAATGGAATTTTTTAAGAGACCACTTTCAAGCTTTGGGCATATATGGGACAATATTCCATTATGTTATGAATCCTACTTTATTCCATCACTATGGTGACTTTATTCCACATCAAACTTTATATTCGTGAACTTAGGAGCCCTAGGAGGACAGTTAATGATTGGAAATTCCTGGTGTCCTCTTAAAACCCTTGTGAACAATCAACAGAAGCTTGGATATGTGGAAGTTTTTTTTGTGTTAAGGTTCCCTCAAACTCATACTAGTGGACAAGTATATATGGAGAAGCAGAGTGCTAGGCTCGGATAAGCACATCTGTGGAAGCTCGATTATCATTACATAGGATTGTTACCCTACAAACTTGGATTGTAGAAATTACAGTTTCATTTAAATGAATTTGGAGGCTCGGATCAGTGTTGAAGAAGCTCAGATTACTAACTGTGGAGCTTGGGTTAGCTCGGACCTGTGTGCCTGTTTCAAGCTCGGTTGAAGGCTTGGTTTTGGAAAAAAACAGTGGTAATATGGTGGGTTCAGATTCTGGAATAAATTTTGTGGAGAGGCTCGAAGGTGCTCGGACCTATGGCTATCCTGTCGTAGCTTGAAGTGTAATCTTGGACTATATTACAGTCATCTGGAAGTTGCTAGGAAAGGTGTAGTCTTGTAAAAGGTTGAGTTGAAGCTCGGACCTATTGAACTGTGGTGTAAAAGGTAAAAACTCAGAACACTGACCTCGATGTGTGAACAATCATCACTTTATCTCGAGCTACAGTTGGATATACCTCACCACATTGAATAAGTGTTGCCTCAGACCTATGATAGATCAGAGACACATGGAGTAAGGACAAATTCGGTTTATTGAACAATTAAAGAATTCAGACCTGATATCACTCTGGACTCAACTTCCAGAATCAGCATTTAAAGAACAAGACTTCTTTGATATATGTTTCTATAGCACCACTTCTGGACAACGTGCTATTTTTTTGGCAACATTATTTGTGGGTAGCTGGTGGCAATCTTTGAGAATTTGTTGGAGTAGTTTGGAAGGCTATTATTTGGAGAACTCAGACTTAAGGATGGTCACTTGGAGAATCCTTTGGAACCTTTGGATTATAGTCTTCTGAGCAAACGTTGGTAAGAACTTAAAGAAGTCTTGAAGCAAACTTGAGGACTTGAAGCAGATTCTTGGAAGTGTATTGAAGCCAGCTGTAAGAGACCTTTGTTGAGATTGTGTAGATCTATTGAGGACAGTGAAGTCAAAGCCCCTCTCAGTATTTCCAACAGTGAGGTTGTATATTCCCAAAAGGATAACACAGAAAATAAGGCAGTTTCAATACCCTAACCAGGGTCAAGAGTATTACCTACACTGTCGAGATTCATCTTAAAAGAGACACATAACTGTGACCCAAAAGGTATATTCAGAACTCTAGGTATTTTTTCTAGAGATAGAACATTGTTTGCGATGTCTTATGTCAAAGCTTCATGTGCCCTAATCTTCTGTTCTTGTGATAATGAAGATTGGGAAAAAATTTATTCATTGTAAATACAATGTTTAGACAGTGTTTGAAAATCATAACAATAATGTAACTATAATTCATGACATCTACATCGAAAGAAACTTTGTGCCCTAGATTTTGGGGCCCTGGGGAAAATTTCTGAGTGAGTTCTAGTTTTTGGAATGATGGGAATATCGAGCCCTAAACTGAGCAGAAAACAGTAATTGAAGAAGCCTCCTAGGACCTCAGATCAGTCTTTGTAAGTGCTTGGTAAGGGTGATTTCCTAAGGCTAATAATTGAAGCCTAATATGGAAACGTTCTAATTCAAAAGAAAAGCACTACAACAGAGGAGACAGTGAGTCATTGGATTGGTAAACAATATGAAAGCATGCTTGAAACATTGTGGCTCTGAATGTATAGAGGTGTGAAGCAGACAACACTCATTTGAGATTATGTCCTGAAGAAGTCATTCTACCCTCCTAAATAATTGAACTCCTCATCTGATGTGCAAAGATTTGACTACATGAAAATTCTATGGTAAATCTGACCCTAACATTTCAAAATATTTCAATGGAATCAATAGTAAAGGATATCACCCTTTTCTTGTTTTATGCCATCTCAGATCTATGAAATAAGGTTTATATTCTCACAACAAAAATCTCATGACCTTGCTCTCAACCTCCTACAGTAAGAAGAGTATTTGCTGACTTGTGGAGATAATATGAGTCTCACTGAAATAAGAACAATGACTTCAACGCACATATATATTTATATATACATACACAATTTGATCTACTTGAGCCTGTGGAGAATTTTGATTTACATTTGAAATACTGTAATTAAATAATTCTATACCAAAACCCTAGGAAATTCACATCAGTGAATATTTGGTTACGTTGAAAAAAAAGAGAGGAAAGTTTCAGACACGGAAATAATTTTTTGAAATTCATCTTGAAGCCATGTATCAACCTCATTGAAAGAAGCAATCCTGGAAGATCATCTCAGGCTTGTATAGCTGGGGAAAATATGTGTATAAGGAGACAATGAAGTTTGGATCAACAGTATTGTGGGCACTATTCTTGGCAGGCATCTTCAGTGGCACATTTTTCATGAGTAGACATCTTTAGGGATTGCATGAGTACATCGCCAGTCCTGAGGACTTGATGAGCAACTGGTTAAATTGCTAATTATGAGATTATGATGCCACTAATACCCTTTTATTTGTTTTCTAGGGACAGTATTGTGGGCACTATTCTTGGTAGGCATCTTCAGTGGCACATTTTTCATGATTAGACATCTTCAGGGATTGCATGAGTACATCGCCAGTCCTGAGGACTTGATGAGAAGCTAGATAAATTGTTGATTATGAGATTATGATGCCACTAATACCTTTTTATTTGTTTTGCAGGGACTTGAAGCAGATTCTTGGAAGTGTATTGAAGGCAGCTATAAGAGACCTTTGTTGATATTGTGCAGATCTATTGAGGACAGTGAATTCAAAGCCCCTCTTAGTATTTCCAACAGTGAGGTTGTATATTCCCAAAAGGATAACGCAAAAAATGAGGCAGTTTCAATACCCTAACCAGGGTCGAGAGTATTACCTACACTGTCGAGATTCATCTGAAAAGAGACACATAACTGTGACCCAAAAGGTATATTTAGAACTCTCGGTATTTTTGCTAGGGATAGAACATTGTTTGTGTTGTCTTATGTCAAAGATTCATGTGCCCTAATCTTTTGTTCTTGTGATAATGAAGATTGGGAAAAAACTTAGTCATTGTAAATACAATGTTTGGATAGTGTTTGAACAATCATAACAATAATGTAACTATAATTCATGACATCTACATCGAAAGAAAATTTGTGCCCTAGATTGTGGGGCCTTGGGGCAAATTTCTCAGTGAGTTCTAGTTTTTGGAATGATGGGAATATCGAGCCCTAATCTGAGCAGAAAACAGTAATTGAAGAAGCCTCCTAGGACCTCAGATCAGTCTTTGTAAGTGCTTGGTAAGGGTGATTTCCTAAGGCTAATAATTGAAGCCTAATCTGGAAACGTTCTAATTCAAAAGAAAAGCACTACAACAGAGGAGACAGTGAGTCATTGGATTGGTAAATAATATGAAAGCATGCTTGAAACATTGTGGCTCTGAATGTATAGAGGCGTGAAGCAGACAACACTCGTTTGAGATTCTGTCCTGAAGAAGTCATTCTACCCTCCTGAAGAATTGAACTCCTCATCTGATGTGCAAAGATTTGTCTACATGAAAATTCTGTGGTAAATCTGACCCTAACATTTCAAAATATTTAAATGGAATCAACAGTAAAGGATATCACCCTTGTCTTGTTTTATGCCATCTCAGATCTATGAAATAAGGTTTATCATCTCACAACAAAAAGCTCATGACCTTGCTCTCAGTCTCCTACAGTAACAAGAGTATTTGCTGACTTGTGGAGATAGTATGAGTCTTACTGAAATAAGAACAATGACTTCAACGCACATATACATTTATATATACATACACAATCTGATCTACATGAGCCTGTGGAGAATTTTGATTTACAGTTGCAATACTATAATTAAATAAGTCTATACCAAAACCCTAGGAAATTCACATCAGTGAATAATTGGTTACGTTGAAAAAAAAGAGAGGAAAGTTTCAGACACAGAAATAATTTTTTGAAATTCATCTTGAAGCCATGTATCAACCTCATTGAAAGAAGAAATCCTGGAAGATCATCTCATGATTGTATAGTTGGGGCAAATATGTGTATAAGGTGACAATGAAGTATGGATCAATAGTATTGTGGGCACTATTCTTGGCAGGCATCTTCAGTGGCAAATTTTTCATGAGTAGACATCTTCAGGGATTGCATGAGTACATCGCCAATCCTGAGGAATTGATGAGGAGTTCGTTAAATTGTTGATTATGAGTACATCGCCAGTCCTGAGGACTTGATGAGCAACTGGTTAAATTGATGATTATGAGATTATTGCTCGTTAAATTCCTGATTATGAGAACAAAAAGCGGAAGGATATATAAAAGGAAGGGAGCTTATATTCTCTTGTTTGTTTCCTTGAAATACATATCCTGGGGAAACCCACTAGGCACTCCCCTCATTCCAAGGATAGTACTTAGGGTAAAATAGGATTCTTCAGGGCTTGCTACAGCAAAAAAGTAACACCTTAGTGCAAAGCTTCACTAAGTACTCTAGCTCAAGGGAAACATAGGGATCAGTCACCACTTTCACCTTAGTAGCTGCTCCTCTGTTGTTCTATGGATGGATGTCCCCACAATGGAGGCTATCTCAGAAAATCTTGGAGATTAAGTAACCCGATAATTCTTAGGCTAAATACCTTTCAAGGATTCTACTAAATACACACCAAATTCCAAGGATATTATTCGATAAAGTCGGGCTACGAGTTAGATGAGGGAAGAAATTCGAAGGACCTATGGCTAAGTCTAGAGGGCTAAGATAGTACTATAAATGCTCAATTAGATCCCAAATACATGATACTTTTTATTTAATGATTACTGTTATAAATTAGGGTTTATAATAGACACAATTTACTGCATGCAAAATTTATGACAACAATAAACTTTCTACGGGGAGCCTGGTAATGCTTGTTTTTCTCATATTCCAGTTCAAAGAGAATTTCCACAATGAAAAAAAAGCCTTGTTAGATTGGCCAGAACCCAGAATAAGCCATATAGCCTAAATAGATTAGTATCTCTTGTGTGTCATTCATAGAGACCGTTTGAGTGGAATAATTCCAAGTTGCTATAAGTAAGGGGAGATCGACCTGTTTAGAGAAGAGGTAGGGCGTAGTCAGGTATTGCATGACATTCCTTTTTGGAAAGTCAAAGAGGAAACAAATTAAGTTGAGACAAACAAGTTTATTGATAAGATCAGAAAAATTCAGTATACAAGTTTAAATCCTTTGAAATTTTAACAATAAAAATCATAGAAATAAGATCAGAAAAATGCTTGTCAAACGTATCCATACAGACTCTTCCTATCGGAGTTCTCTAAGGGTGAAATTTTATCTCCATATGCAGATGATACATTGATCCATGCTAAATGCTAATGGCAGGCAACTGTCGTGAAGCGTAGCTGCAGCAGTGTTGTCCTGTGAAGATAAGTGCATTGAGAATGGGAAGTCGAAAGCCTCATGTCACCATTTTTCCCATTCACTGAGTTCGCCCAGTGCCTCTTGGCACACCATGGATTCACTGTTGCATTAATTACATGCAAATGGATGTTATCCGGTCCTGAATGCATAAATTCCTCACAGGGTTTAGATATCCGCTTCGTCCAGCTCCCTTATGTGGAAATCCAAGAAGATGAGGGACAGTACATGAAGGTGGAAACCCTTGTATCAAAGTTATTGGAGAACTCGAAAGGATTATCAAGCCGACCTGGCAACATTAACCCCCAATAGATTAAATCACTGAGGAATGGAAAGGTTAATCCCACCGATGCTAGGCAAATCCCCCTAATTTATCTAGTCGGGAAGCTAACACCCAGGTTGGATGGTTGGATCGGTTCTGCATTAAGATTAATACTCTATGGGAAAAATTACGAAGGCATGAAGAGGTTGTAGCAGAGCCCGAGAAGAGTATGAACGTGCATATGCAGAAGCTATAACCACCGAAAACACAAATAAAATAGGTGAAGCTCGACTTCCTAATAATACTTACTAATCAGACCACATTAGAACATCCTCTTTATCTATTCATTCCTCAATCCATCAATACTTACCTCATTCATTGGTGAAGCCAGCAATCCCAGCCATCCATCCCACAAAGACCAGTCTATTTTGCCACTTGACTCGCGGGATTTTCACCATAGTGGTAATATCAATCGATCCTCTTGGATGAAGGCGAGCAGGTAAAGGCTGAAGGACAATGACAAATTAATATAGTTTACTATAGCCAAATTCAGAGTTCTTGAACATTTTTTCTACTCCGAATTGCAGCGAAAGCCCCAAATCAGGAGAAGAAGATTTCAAATAAAGATCAAAAAAGAGTGAACCTAGATCTGATATAATAAGTTCGGGTTAAAAATCTAGTGGAGTGGATAGAAGAATTGAATGTCAAAGAAGGGTATGGAATCTGCAGCGAAATCATAAAAATTATGAGCAGAGAAGGAGCACCGAACTCTGTCCCAGAACTGGCAAGCAGAATATCGGCGGGAAAATAAATTTTAATAGGTCGATTTAAATTTTATAGTCACCACCAAATTAGATTTTAATAGGTAAAATAAATTGCTATGGTCGGTTAGGTTTTCATCAAGTTTTATTTTTATGTGAGTAAAAATAATGTTAAACTAATTAGAGTATTAATCAAAATTATATTATACTTCTCTAATATAAGTAAGAATCCTAATTAATCAAAATTATATTATATCTCTCTAATATAAGTAAGAATGTTCATATAAAGAGGGAAAATGAACATGAGCTCAGAAATATCTATCAACCTTGAAGGTAGTGAAAATTATCTTTAAATCTATGAATAATGTTATCAATAAATTTAAGTAGGTATAGTTAGTTTCTTATTTTTGAGGAAGTTCATTTAGAGCTTAAAAATACCGAATTAGAAGGCCTTCACATGTGTTGTTAAGAGAGACATGGGATAAATTTTGATTAAAGGAATTAAGGGGTACAATAAGATCAATGTATAGCACCTACTCAAATCACCAAGAATATATCCAAACCATCAAGATGACACACTTCTCTGAGAAAAATTATGAAACGCCATGGAATAACTTAGATTAAAACTTATAGTCAATCAATCAATAGTTAGAACATAGTGTTTAAGTGAACACAATAAAAAGAGTACACATTGGACATAATATCATATACACATGGATCATACATATCCAACTAAATGTGGTAGCTAAAGGAACTTCTTCCTACACATAGTGTCCTAGATGGCTAAGGCAAGGTGTCATCAAACCAATGATACATTCATGAATTACATATAGATCCATATACCTTAGATGAAAAATGATCAATGCGACAAGAATCGTAGGGGTTGAGATGACAATCAAATTTTAAAATATCCTCTAAAAGCCCATATAGAAAATGGGGTAACATATCCTATGACATCCAACTTGTGATATATGGTGGGAAAACCTTAAATTATATCATAAGAAAGATGTCTCGTTGAGGTCTAGGTCAAGAAAAGGTACAATGCCTCACTAATTTGGTAGTTGAAGAAGTTTAAATCTTGGTTTGTCAATTTGGCCCTAAGTAGGCAGGGCAATATAGAAGGAGGTGACCCCCTTGGAAGAGTTCTAAAGGGGAAGGGAACATAAGGCCTTATATAAAGATCTAAATCCAAGTACCTCCCTCATAAAAAGTTCTAGACATGTATTTAAAGAATGTAGATAACGAATCGTCCAAATGTTGATAAAGACAATAGAACATCCCTTGAATCTCATAATAAATGGGGGCATATACAAATGGAAATGCTAGTAGATGTTATTAAGAAGAGGAAGGTCATTATGATTCGTTTCAAATCGACGTGAATGTAAACCCACTTTGAAAGCACCAAGGGAGATATGAAGGGCAACATCTGATACTCTTGAGTGTATGTGGTTAAATAAAAAGGCCCCCTTTCATTTGCATGAAGTGTTCCTGATACAAATCCATGTTACAGTCGAGGCCCTAAAAAGATGAAGTCCAAGTACATTGAATGTATTGTCTATAAATAACCTCTCTAACAACCTGACACAAACATATAATGATGTCATTTACATTTGAGGCGTAAATCACTTGAATTGTGTTACAACTTTAATCGCTCCCCAACAAAAGTGTGCCATGCTTCCTTGTGATGATGCTTCAACCCTATTGGAGAACAACCTCACAATTTAAAAGGAATTTAAACATGATGTAACTTTAATAGTGCCCCACATTCACCCTTTGGCTCACTACCCATGGCTAATTTGAGGTTATTTCAAGCACTGATGTGGATAATATCATTTTATTTTCTCTTATATATAGTATTCTACATTGACACAATTGAGTTTGTTTAGTAAAAAAAATACTTATATTGAGGGTTCACTCCTTGTGCATTAGGTCTAGACAGACCTTGTCTTTATGAGTGATCTATTCATTTCCAACTCCTTAGTCCTTCAAATTTTGCACGTCGTTAGGCCCAATACACCTACCCTTCTACTAGTCTTGTTTTCCTTCACAAGCACAAGACTTGGGGCTCTTCTTTGATAGTCACCTAACAACACTCCAACTGTACTTGGACTACCATTAATTTTCCCAACCATGGTCAATTATTTTACTGATCTAGTGCCCACAACACTGCCCTCATCTAGGGATCTTCAAAATTTCCACCTAATAGTGATTTGACTCCTATCAAAATCACTATTTTTGTGTACCAATTTCTTTGTTGTCCAATCTATGAGAAAATCTGAACTACTCCTCTTATCATCCTTCTAACACTTTGTATATGCTTGAACTAGGGTCACAAAACATCCACTAAAAGTTGATTAACTAATTGTTTATAGCTTGCTTCAGATATATGTCCAAAACTCTCTAGACAATCCACCAAAATCAACTCCTCTTCATGTCCATCCATTCCTCATAATATGCCACAATTATTCTACCCAATCTTCTACTCAGGTTCCACCTTCCTTTGTATTTTCTATCTTCGCACATACTTCTGCAAACCATCTTCCAAATTTGTGGTATATATTGCAGAGATAAACCTCTCTCCAATGGTCCCGACCCCTCTTCTTCTACACATATTTGTCACGGTCTTAAGGGCATACCTTATGGATTGAACATGTTAGGAAACCTCCTTAACTATGGCATTATACTTCTATTCAAATTGTCTTAGAACAAACCTTATCCACCCATAGCAAAAATAACAACTCTTACCTCCATAAGAGACACAACCTAGCTCATATGGACCCATAGATTCTGGGAACTTCTTTAACTGAATTAGGGTTTAAGGGGTTAGGGTTAAGGGTTTAAAGGTTCAGGGTTTAAGGGGTTATGGGTTAAGGGTTTATAGGTTTAGGGTTTAGGGGGTTAAATGGGTTAGGGGTTTACTAGGGGTCTAGGGGGTTAAATGGGTTAGGGGTTAAGGGTTTAGAGGTTTATGGTTTAGGGGCTAAATGGGTCAGGGGTTTAGAGGTTTAGGGGGTTAAATGGGTTAGGGGTTGGGAATTAGTGTTTAAAGGGTTAAGGGTTAAGATGATAGTTTCATTGGTCTCTGTTTGTGCACAATAGTTGCCTATTCTTTGCGTCTCAATGTAACAATTTTGTAAGTATTGTTTCTTGTTGCCATGTCTTCTTTATTTATTAATTTATACTATTTGTTAGCCATTGCTTTACATTTATTGATGAAAATTTATATTGCAATCAAACCAAATGTATGTTCAATCTCCAGTTTCAAACTCAGCCATAGTGTTGTCACACACTTTAAGTCCGGAGAATGGCCATCTGATGAAGTCTTAATAAACAGACTGCACCTCATGACTACTCCAGAAAATCTTAAGTTTGAGTGTCCCACATTCATGAGAAATTTGGCTCTTATACTCTTGCTCCACCTGACTGTGTCCTGGAAATACCCTTGTTTATTGCAAAAACATCCTAATGTTGTCGAACTTGTCCCTTAACAGACTAAGGAAACATATGTGACTGAGAGGAATGGAAAGCACTACAAAGTTGAAGAGAGTACAAAAGACTAAGATGGTTTAAAGGATAAGCTTGAAGAATGTAGCAGTTTTGAAACAACTAAAATTTGTCCCAAAAAAATAGTTGATAATGTGAAACATTCTTCTGTACTAGTCAAGCAATACTACATTCATGTGAGAGTAAGAAGAGGCCAAGCGACTGATAGGCATAGGCTGGAAGATAGGGTATGGTTCCCTCTTTTTGATGAAATATTTGATCTACATTTTGTCTATCAAAGATTAACCATTTTAACCTTGCCAACAAGGCGTAATTAACCCAATCGTAGGTCCCACTATGTCATGATATATATTAACTCTAGATATATAAGAGAAGGAATAATAAAGACATAGATTGATAGAGGTGGTGAGACAAGGGGAGTCACAAAGGAGAGATGGAGATAAACTGAAGGAGAGGGGAGAGAAGGAATGGAGAGAGAGAGAGAGGGAGAGGAGTGAGAGAGGTAGAGAAGGGTAAGAGAGGGAGATAGTGACACAAAGATGGAAGGGGGGCAGAAAGAAGGATAGAGGGAGGGATATAGTGAGAGGATTGGAGGGTCGAGAGAGAGAGAGAGGGGAAGAGAGAGAGCGAGGTAGGAGAGAAAGGGAGAGAGAAGAAGTACAATGTATTAAAACAATAAATATATTAGGCCAACTCTACACAAATCTGCAATCTGAGAATTTAGGATAAAAAGAGCAGGCTTCAACAAAAAAATGCATAGAAGTCTTTATTACTCAAATAGAAGAATGTCACAGCAAGTTGTCATCTCACAAAAGCTCATTTCTTCAATTTTTCTGACTGTTATGCATTGCCTTTGGCCAGTGCCTTCTTTCTTACCTATGCTTTTTCTGCTTAAGCATTCCAGCCAGCCAAAGCAACAGGGGTAGCGGGAGCCACGCAGTCCAGCCAGAGCCCAACAGGAGCAGCGCAAAGGTAGCAGGAGCCGCACAAGGCTGACGCAAGCCCATTCAGGGCAGCGCAAGGGCAGTGTAAGCCCTTCAGGTGTGACGCAGGCCCTTAGTGAGCAGCGCAGAGGCCGACGCAGGCCAGTTAGGCTGACGTAGAGGGATTCAGAGCAGCGTATTACTACCGTTTTTATTTCTCTGTTGGGTGAACCAGTTTTGGTGCTCGGGATTGTTGTACTTGGATTTTGCATAATAATGAAAACCCTCCAGAGCTAGCTGCACCAGTTTTCCCACATTGGGTTTTTTCCGGGGATAGTTGTTTAGAAAATCCGTGTGTCACTTTGTCTATGAGCATGTTATTCAATATTTGATCTGTATGTGTAGGTTGCTAGTTGTATTTATTATTTACTTTGTTAATTTATTGAATATTTCAGAAATTAACTTGTAACTTAATTCAAGTAGGAGAATTAAATAAAGATACTGCAATAGGTTTTCTTAGATTAAGAAATTTTCACATTCCCTAGGTCTAGCCCCATTAGGTCACCTAGGGCAACAATTTCCCAGGAATCTAGCTAAAGGAAAACTTCTATCTCCTAGAGGCAGCTGCGTTGCTGGGTGCTCTCACTCTCCTCAGAACATGGGCCAATTCCTACAGTGGAATCTCCGGATACCTCAAGCCCTAGCTCTAGGATCAAGTTTTGCCTAGGTGTTCCCAAGGATAGAACCTAGTAGGATCAATTTGACCTATCGAAGTAAAAATACTTTTCTGATCCTTTCCCATCACCTTATCTAGGATAGGAACATCATTGGTTACTAAATTCCATCCCCGAACCTAGGTTGGGTCCACTTGGCCCCATGTGGTCCCATTTGGTGTCAAAGGCATTTCATTAAGGACCATTTGGGAATCCAAGTTCCCAAAGGATTTTATGGATTGAAAACTTCCTTCATAAGTCTTATTCTTCTCCCTCAACCCTTCAATCCCCCTCCTCTCTCCCTAGAAGATAATTCCCTTGCTTAAAAGGAAAGCAAGTCCCACTCTTTATTTTATCTTAGGGACAGGGTTTCGAGGGTCACTTTCCACCTATTCATTGACCTATACTCTACAAGTGACTTCCTAAACTACCGGGACTCCACCCATCGGTGAAAGTCCGTGAAGAGCAAGGAGCCTTCCTTGAGCCTGCCTTGCACACGCAATTCCTATGAAATTATCTCCATATTAATTAGGAAAATCAACCTTCCTTGATTGCGCAATCCATCATGGCATCCCAATGACTTTATAATTGCACATGGGAAATGTTCTATAAATACAACTGATAGTTATGTTCCTCTGAACTGTGTTACAATATGCCAAATGTTTTTAACATCAATTTTTTTAACATCTACCACATGCCAAATGTTTTTAACATCTTCAATTTTCCATATCCACCATTTGTTTGACATTTAAACACCGCTGCACCACCAAATTTTGAACGGCCCGGCGCCCGTCGCCTAGTGTTAAGTCTAAACGGCCCGGTGTTGCCTCTGAACGCGGCGCCCGAGGTCTCAAACACTTTATCCAAGCATTTAAACACTAGTAAGCTATCCCTACACACGTCTTAGGTTCATATGCTCATGATCTTTCGTTAGCATCCATTTCAAAAACAGGTTTAAGCCTCTACAACGCCCAACTTTGAACGGCCTGGGCCATGTCTGAACGGCCCAGTGCTCGGTGCCCGGTGTTGCTCCTGAACGGCCCAGCACCCAGTGTTGCTCCTGAATGCCAGTGTTACTCCTCAACGAGGCGCCCGTAAAAATTTTGCCATCCATTGACTGCTTGAGAAGTGGAAAAGGTCTCTACCACCTACCCTCTAATATTTCCCTCATCATTTCTCATTTTCAGTCATTGAAAGTGCCATTCTTAGCCTCTACACTGCCCATTCCTGAACGGCCTGGGCCACCTCTAAACGGCCCAGTGCCCGGGCCACTGCTGAACGTGGTCCTGCCCGCTTGGGCCGCTGCTACATCCATCATCTCATACATCTGCAAAGCAGTTTTCTTCACACCAATATCTCACACTCCACGTATCAAAATCTACATATCATTTTCACCTCTCCTGGTTCATCCCTACAGGCTTATTTTTGAATGGCCCAGGTCACCACTGAATGGCCCAGCGCCCGGGCCACCAGCAACACAGTTTTTCAAAAGATGCCAAAGTCAAGTTTTTAGCAGAAAGACACCCCCAAGTGCATCAAGAGACTTTTATAAAGAGGATGAAGGAAGTCTTCTACTATGATTACAAAGGACATAAAACAGTGAAAGAGAGAATGGTTATTGTGTCAATTTGAAAGAGATTTTATTTCTATAAATGGCTAGGGATATGCATAATCTCTAAAAGAAAAACATCAGTTTGATTAGAAGGTTTTCAATTAGTTTTAAAGAGTATTTAAAAAGTGTTTTAACTGAGTCCCTTTTGTCTCAAATAAACCACAGAGAAACAGTGAAAGGGAAGAGGGTTAATGTGCAAATTTGAAAGTCCTTTTTGTGTTATGAGATAGCTAAGACTACACACAGTTGATAGAAGGAAAAACAGAGTTTGTTTGTAGAGGTCTTCAAATCAGTTTAAAAGGTGTCCTAACATTGTTTTCAAAAGAGCACACCTTGTTTGCTAAATCAAAGATCAACGCAGTGATTGGGGAAGAGGTTGTATCAGTTTGAAAAAAGTCTTGTTTACCTTTTAAAAACAATGATAGCTAAGGGGCAGTGTTTAAAGGGGAAGGGTATTCATGCCAAAACAAAAGGAAATTCCTTTTGAACAAAAACCACAAACATATCTTGTTTAAAACCTTTTGTTCAAACACAGTGATAAAAAGTGATTTTGTTCTCATTTGACAAATACTTGTTTGCTAGCATCAAAGAAACACATTGATTTGCAAGGAGTGAAAGGTGTCTTGGTTGAAGATTTTTTCCAATGATCATTTCAAAAAAAATTCTTGGTAATTTAGTGAAGATTATTAGAAGCAACGGGCGCTACAAAAATCCAAATCAGTTCGCTCAAAGGAAATTGAAGGATGCACAAGAAAAACTCAAAATCGCCAAAAGAGGGCGCCCGGCGGAAAAAGAGGAAAAAGACACCTCTGGGCTTGGAATTTTGGCCCGAGCTTCTAGAAATGTTTCTAAAAATCCTTGAGGGACTTGCTCACCAAAATTGAGCAAATTTTGACATGTTCTTGTTTTTTGACATTTTTGGGCCTAATTGCATAAAACCATGGGCGCCGCCATTTTTGTTTGGAGCATCCTCAACTATTGAGAGTGGTACCATTGGATGCATTAAATTCAGGGGCATCTACTCAGAAATATTCAGATCAATTGAATATGTTTTGGTCCCCCAAAGAGGCAAAAAACACTCACTTTTTCAACACTCTGCCCACATATCAGCAAGGCCTATTTTTTGGGTTTTTTTACTCAGTTCATTATTTGACAGACTTCCGGGTATCAGTTTGGGAAAATTCATGTTGTTCCAGAATTTAGACATCTAGGGATTTCCAACGAGCTATGACGAGCCTCATTTTTACATCGGGAAGACCTTCAAAATTCTTCCGAAAGACAGACAATTTTCTGTTGATGCGCCCTTGTGGCATTTTGACCAAAAAAGGCAGTTTTTTGAAGTGGCCTCTCCAAATGTGTGTTAAGCTATTTTGGGACATTTTCAGTCATAAAAAGTCAAATTTATTCCCTTTTTTATCATTTTGAGATATTTTATTGGATATTTTGTGCCTTGGTCTTTGCAAAGCCTCAAGGACAAGATAAGATATTTGTTTTTGAGCCAATGGCTAGCTAGTTGCCTTGGTTGGTTTTCCTCCTCTTTGGCCTATATATTTCAAGAGGATTCATTTTAATAGCAGGCAGAACTTGATGTTAGAGAGAAATACAATAGCACTATGAGATTTGAAGAAACACTTGTCTTGTGATGTTGATGATCTCTTGCTTGACTTGGATGGTGGAGAAGGATTGTATGTAGGATTCCATGGCTTGGTGAATGGTATGGTGTTATTATTTTGTTTATGTTTCCTCTATTTCAAATATGTTTCCATGCTTCTTGCTTGTTGTAGTTCAGTAAAGATAATTTTGAGACATGCCAATGGAGACACCTCAAGTTTCCTGATTCATTTGCAGCTTCTATGTTTTCTTCTTTCTTAGTCATATCAAAGAATTCTTAACTGCCCTTTGATCACTAAGAACTTGTTTATTTATTTCATTAATGGTTGTTATGCATGCTAAGTATGATTCATGGTACGCCCTGCTTACTCATGGATAGTCAAAGCTCCGTCTCTGAAATCTCTCTTTGAATGGTTGATTGTCTTAGTTGAACCAAGGAGGTCTTGTTTCGATCTTTCCCTTTTCCTAAAACTTTTCATTCTTGCTTTCAAAGTTCCCAATAGCTCAAAATATGATGTCTAGGAGTTCCCTCTTCATAGATTGAGTTGTTTTTCAGTCTTATTTATTTTCCCAAAGTCTGAAGGTGATTTCCCAAAGTTAGAGGGTCTTATACTTCTATGCATCACCTGAATGTTCATTTTATACATTGATTAGTTATTGTTTCGTTCATAGAGGACCATGGTTAGCCGTAACTTATGAATTCTTGCTGATTAACTATTCATGTTTAGAACCTCTTCGTTATTCACAAAATTATTGTTCATCCCATTTCATTTTCGCCCAAAGAATCTATTCATCTCGACCAAATCGGCCCTGCAGTCATACCTTATCCGTCATTAACACTATCTTGACCTCATTTGACCCCATAGCCCAATTGTTTTGACATCTCTATATCTATTTATCCTTTTAGTCATTTTTCCCTCAACAACCAAAATAAACCAAAAACATACTTCATAACTAGCCTAACATCTAAAAACAAACTAAGAAAACAAGCACACATCCTTGCACATAATAGAGAGAGCCCTCTCTGAGTCCAGGAAGGCTAGGTACTAGGAATCCAAAGTTGGTCTGATGTTACCCTGTCATTTGGATTGCCAATCTGCCAAATTACGGGACACTAACACTATCTAACTGATCCTTCCTACTACTGCTATATTGTGGGCTCCTCGTAGCCAGGTTCGATCCATGAGACACACCATCTCAATGGACCTTGCCCAAATTTATTATCTTGGGATTATGTCTACACATAACCCCACCTTACACCTCGAGGTATGGCTGCTCCCTCTTCCCATCTGGCTTGAAATTTCCCCCTCATGGAGGTCTCTGCTTGAGTGGACGCTTCCACTCGGTCTTCTCTCTGCTTCTCCAATTGTGGCAGCTACTCCACAACCTTCTGAGACTGCTTCTCATGAGGATGCATGTTGAGAGGTAATTTATGCTCCCTCTAAACCACCAAGTCTCTAAATTCTACCTTTCTCCTCAAAGCTTTGCATGCATCCGGTACCTCAAGTGCATATAGGTTCTTGACTCGCACACAGTGTAATTGTCCCAAAGTTACAAAAAATTTCTAAAAAAGATTTGATTTTAAATCGATGATATCTCCCTCATCTGAGCTCCGATTTCACCGATTTTTTTTCTCCATTTGGGTAGATTTTCCCAAGGAATCCAAATATTCTCTATTCAAATATTCTCTACAAACTCACCGCCCAAAAAAGGAATCGAAAATTTTACACCAAAATATTCAAATATTCTCTACAAACTCACCGCCCAAAAAATTCCTGCTCTGATACCATGTAGAAAATCTAACCAACGAGATTCAATCTGATCTTGTAATCTACTAAAACAAGATATTGAATCCTTCCTACAATTTACGGAAACAAAACATGATCGCACAATCATATATAAGTAAGAGAAATAAATTATCAATCGCACAACAACATGATGTATTTGGGGACAGCAACTAATCAAAAACCCTCTATCTCTATTGTGTATTAAGTCAAGGAATCATGAAACAATACAATGCTTAATCTCTCATGAGATTCTCCAGCACTCTGTCAATTGTCTCTCGTTGATCTAGGTAAACTCAGTCTAGTACTTAGCCAATTCTCATCCTTACTTCAGCCTGCCTTGCTCATGCAATTCCTAGGGAATTAACTCCTTATTAATTAGGAAAATCAGTCTTCCTTGATTTTGCAATCCATCATGGCATCCCAATGAGTTTATAATTGCACATGGGAAACTTTCTCTGAATAAAACTGATAGTTATGTTCCCTTTAACCTCTGTCTCAACTGGGTATTCCTCGAAACTGACATGCATGCAACTATTAATAGTGAATTATCAGTTATTTGATTGATCACTCATTGTGAATTAAATCTAATTTAATTCACTAGACCTCTCACTAGCTCATCACTCAGTTAGAACTAGTTAAACTAATTTTAACTCATTTAATTGAGTTAATTACACTTGCACCCCACTAATGCATCAACTTCAACTGGACCCAAAAAATATTAGAATCCCTCTAGATGCCTCATCTTAGACCCTTAAGTACTTGAATTTCTTGAGCTAACTCGGTCATCATGACTTAATTAACTGACACAAGTTGTTATGAGATGAAATTACAATTTATTGTCCAATTTATTTAAGGGAAAAATAAATTAGACGCCCCACATTCCTCACTCCTGGTGCATCAAAATTCCTCACCAGTGTGGGTGCATTTTTTTTTGTCCTTTATGGTTTCCAATCTCACTGTTTCTTGTTGCAAATTTCAACATTTCAGAATTTGATGTGGCTTTCACACAAAGACACCATTGAAATCACATGCCCAGATTCTCATGAGAAACCTCTCTTAAGCTGGATCTGCCAGAAGAGAACCAACAATATGCCATCCTACTTCCTAGCGCAAACTGACCATTAAGGTATGCAACATTCTTTTGAACCCTCACATGATGATCTTGCTCTTGGAGGATGATCATGACCTCCCTTTAGCAACCCTTAATCAGCCCTCTTACTTGACCTACTTTAGGACTAGATCTCTCTTCACCCCCTTGATGTGCCAGATAGTGGGAATACATGTCAAACATGCTAAGATGTGCCAAGTGATAAGGCATGCCAAGATGTGCAAGGGTGTGTCAATGCGTGTCAGGGACTTTCAAGACAACAAAAGGGAGAAAAAAGTTAAACTACAAGGAAATGAAAATATAAGAGGGTTAATAAGTCATCAATTTACCTTTTCCAAGAGGGGCATGCTAGGCACACTAACACTAGGTGGCAATAGGTTCCAAGTGCAAAGTCTTAGTGAATTCTAAGTGCCAAGTATTCCTTTGTTGCTTCTCATCTACTTTCCAACAATTGATCATCACAAATAAATTTAATATTAAACCATGCTAAATCATACCAAGGCATCTCAATGTATTCCATACATGCTAAGACTTTCCAAGCACCAACACGTGCCAAGCACCAATATGTGTCAGGGACTAGTGTTATGCATGTTATGAAGTGGAAGGGAATGTTGAAGAGTGATAAGGTGTGCTAGAGAGTGATAATGCATGTTGATGAGTGTTAAGGAGTACTAGGAAAAAACATTAAGGGAGCACTAGGTAAAAATTCATGGAAGTTAATGAATATGAGGAACATGTACTACCAGAGACTAGTGTTAATGGTCAGTGTTAGTTGTCATGCCAAGGAGGGAGTGACAAGGTATGCTAAGAATTGGTAAGGCATGCTAGGGAATATCAAGGCATGTTAAGAATTCCCAAAGTGTGCTTGGGAGTTCCAGAGTGTGCTAATTATATCATGTGCCAATTAATAGTGCCAAGATATGCCAATACATGATAGGTGCTAAGGATGTGGCGCAGGGTGCCAGGGTATATCAATATGTGTCAAGGCAATAAAAGGAAGAACCAATAAGAGGGTTAATAAGTCAGGACTTTATCTTTTTTAAAAGGGGCATGCTAGGCACACTAATAATAGGTCCCAATACATGCCAAGTGGCATTGTGTGCCAAGTGCTAATGTATTTCAATGCATTCAACCAGGGTGTTCTAGGGCATGCTAGGGACTATATGAAACATGCCAACACATGCTAGGAGAGTTCCATGTTGTGTTAGCACATGCCACCATATGCTTGGGCGTCAATGTCATCAAAAGATGTTCTAGGTACAAATATGTTCCAAGACATGTGGGGTAGTAAGAAATGTGAGTGTGTGCCAAAGCAGTAATTTAAGGTGTGCCGAGATTGTTGAGGATTGTTAGGTCTTTCTCATTAATAGAATTTTCAGAGCCCAATTATGTATTAAATAATATATTTCCTACACAAAATAGTGGAACTTTATCTAAATGGAATTTGCTAGATAATAAACTTAATAGATATGAATCATGTGTTGACTCATAGGAAATCTCTATTCGACTAGTCATTACTTGAGGGAATTGATACACACTTTTTACTTCTTAAAAAATTGACTGACCCTAACCACTATGGCCTTGGACATATTATAAAAAATGCTCAACAATAATGGTATTAAATCATTATCTTTTGACAAAAAATATATTAACAGGCACATAGCGTCATCAAAAACTTATTGGAATGATCAATGATGACGGACATTTTTTGATCGTCACCAAAAGTAACAAAAATAGCATTGGTGAGGGTCATTAAAATTTCGTCACTAGAAGTGTCACCAAAGAGAGAATTAGTGATGGGCCTTTAACGACCCTCACCAAAAGTGAAATGTCTTTAGTGACGAACCATAAAGGACCATCACTATATACACTTACAGTGACGGTTTTTAGTGATCAATGATGACGGACATTTTTTGACCGTCACCAAAAGTAACAAAAAGAGCATCGGTGAGGGTCGTTAAAATTTCGTCACTAGAAGTGTCACCAAAGAGAGAATTAGTGATGGGCCTTTAACGACCGTCACCAAAAGTGTCATTGAAAATGTCTTTGGTGACGGACCATAAAGGACCATCACTATATACACTTACAGTGACGGTTTTTTAATGACCGTCACCATATGTGGCATTGGTGACGGACCTTAAAGGTCCGTCACAAGCATGACCCTCACCAATGTGCTTTTTTCTTGTAGTGCACTGCTCACAGGTCGCGGAATAAGCCCTCCAATGTGCAGGATGGGGATTGCAGGGACGGTGACAAATTGTTGTGTAACACATCCTTAAAAATTGTAGGCCAATAATACCCTTCTCTAAGAATCTTTTTCATTGTGGCCTTCCAATAATGGTGACCTCCACAATCTCCTTTGTGGAACTCCTTAATCACTTTATCAGCCTCCTCTTCCAGCAAACAATTCAGCAAAATACCGTCGGTATCCTTCCAAAACAATTTTTATCAAAAATGAAATATCTCAAAGATTTCAGCTTCAAAAACCTTGCCTTAGACTTTTTTAGCTCAGCAGGTGCTTTATGATGTTGCAGGACAAAAACAATATCCTTGTACCAATCTGAAGTGATGTAATTTTCTTCAACAGGGACTAGTTCTTCTTCCTCGTCTGAAATTTCTGATATTTCTGCAATTAATTTCATGTCAAGACAGTCACAGTTTGACTGTGCCATCAGCTTTGCTAAGCCTTTCCCTTTGACCAATTTTGTTGGCTTAATCTCTATATCATACTCCAGCAATTTAGCAATCCATTTTCCCCTCTTACCATCAGGATCGGCTTAAGTGAGTGCCCTTTTGATCTCCTCAAATGAGTGATTTGCTTCTGTTGTCCACTTAATGTCAACTCCTTTCTTCAACATCCTTGTTATATCCTTCACAATCTCAACAAAATTAGGAATAAATCGCCTTATAAAATTTACCTTTCCAAGTGATCAGGAGCTCAAATCTGAGCTTGGGAAAAAGCTCAAAAATGAAAGTGCTCAAATTGATTTGGAACCTAAGCGAAGGGATAGGCCTCGGTGATATGATCCCAACTCCGCAAACGGTTTGAAAAATGGACACCGTATGAAGAAGTTATTGCACTTTTAGTGGAGTGCGTCCGGCGGAGCATGGAGGGGCCAGCGCTCCTCTGATGGAACCTCATCATATGACCAGTGTGGGAGCTTAATGTTAAGAGCGCTTAAGGAGTCTAATCTCAAGTTTAATATTTAATTAAGCTTCAGTTAAGTGGATTTTAATATGGTGGATATTCTAGAGGCGCTCCCAAATTTAGGTGGACTTCCACTTTTAGTGGAGTTAACTGGCAGTTGCCCCACATTTAGTGGAGGAAATTGGGGCAAAGTTGTTTTGGTCATAACTTTCTCATTACTCAACCTTTTGGAACAAATTTTTTTTTGATCTCGTATGTTCTCAGAATTTTGGACTCAATGGCATAGGTTTCAGAGCCATGGGAGCTCATTTTCAGCCTGTTTAGCTTCGAAGAAGCTTTTTGAGCCACTAAGGCCATTTTGGGTTTTGAGTTTGGTTGAGCTGTGGTTAACCTTTTTTGGTGAAAAAAAAGTCATTTTAAACTATTTCCTACATTTCAGAGCCATTGGAATAGGTCTTAGCTCTATTTGAAGACTTTCAGAGGCCGAAAACCTTTAGGAGAGTTTTCAGGGCCACCATGGCCATTTTGGGGTTTGAGCTGTTTTGAGTTGTGGTTATCATTTTGAGGTGAACCAAAGCTCTATTTCAGATAATTTAGACCTTATGAAGCCATTGAAAGTGGTTTCAAAGGAATTTTAGGACTTCTATAGCCCAAAAAGTTGCATAGAAGTTCAAAGCACCAACAAGACATTGATGAAGAAATCACTGTTTATGGTAATCTTTCACTGTTTAGTGAATTTGAAAAGGAATTATTAGCTTTTTCCTGCCTTCTGAATTAGTTTATATATTCATATTTTTCTATTGAGACACTTATAATCTTGTATTTCATTTGAGAGCTTTTAATACAAGAGGACAAGCCCATTTTGGGAGGCTTGATCCAGGAGATGTAGCCCAAGAGTTGGGGTGAACTCCTATATTATATTGCTGTTGTGTTTTGATATTATATTGCTGAATATTTTTGTTGATACCCATGTTAAGTTTCAGCAAAAACAATTACACTTAAGATACATAAACAGTGAAAAGACATACACCATTTGCAAGCTAAATTTTCGCATAACGTCAAGTTTAAAGCAAGATCATTTTAATTAAATCTGAGTGTTTACTTCTATTATTTCTTTAGGCAGAGTCTGTAAGAGGGCCAGGTAGCCTCTGGATTCATCCTTTCTTTGAAAGGTGAAATATCCGATTAATTTCCCTACAGTCTATCTCTGTATTAGAAATATGAAGTTCTCACATTTTCAGATTTAAACTTAGAGTATTTTTGCACTCATTTACATAATTGAAAATGGATACCTTGCACCATTTTCAAGTACCTTCTATTTTCAGATCAGATGGCATCGGAGCTCGGGTTGAGCATTTGTTATTGTGAAAAAGGTTTTAAAACAGTGTAAGATATTTAATGTTTTATTGGTTGCAAAATGGCTGCTTGAATGAGAAGGGGTCTTTACTGACATTTGGTTAAAAGCTTGTCATTTATTGGAAATTTTTGAGAACTTTTCTTTAGAAATTCCTTTTGTTAAATTGACCATTTACATAATTTCAACTTCTTCTAAAAGTGAAGTTTCCTCCTTCACGAGATTCTTCAATGATGACATGAAGAATGAGTTCTTTAAGGTGAAGGACATGGTGCAGATTCTCATTGAGGATCAAAGAGAAAGTGTTAAGCTTCATGCACAATTGTTGGCTATGAAGGATGAGAAGGAAGCAATTCTTCAAAGACTGCATGATATGGAGTTGCAGCTTCTTCAAGCTCAAGAAGCTTTGTCCAAGAAAATACCTCATCTTCAGGATGTAAATCATGAGGTAAATCATTCTGATTTGTCTTCAGTTTCCTCTATTGAAAAGTGTGTTGGTTCTTTTGAAAGGCATACAAGAGGTATGGGGTCCAATTGATGTTGAAAATGGGCTATCAAGAAGGCAAAGGTGTGGGCAAGCATGCATAAGGCATTGTTGAGCCTATTTGTGTTGTGGAGCGTCCCAAGAATATTGGTCTTGGCTATGAGCAACTTAATGGCGAAGCTTTGAGCACATGCATTCAAGAATGTGATGCAAATTTGAAGAGAAAATTTCTCCCAAGTTCTCAATTACATCAATGTCATGATGGCAATCTTCCTTACCATTGTTTTAAGCCTTTGTTGCAGTAATAAGATGGTAGAAATGCAGCTTATGGCAAACATGCAATTTTAGGCAGTTTTCAAGACAAGAACAATGATGTTAGTCTACAATTGAAAGCTGGAGCCTCTACTAGTTCATCTCCTCATGGAGGCAAAAAGGATGAACATGAAAAGCAGCATAAGAGGTATAAATCTTCTCATGATCAATTTGATTGTGTTTCTGCAAGGCATGATAATTTTACATGCTTTAATGGAAGAAAGAATTCTTGTACATATTGTGGTCGATTTAACCATCATGTTTCGAGATGCTGGATGAGGAAGAAGGCACACAAGAAGCAGATGAAGCAAAGACTACCTTCAAAGAATGTGCATATGATTTGCACTTTTTGCCAAAAGAAGGGACATGTTGTCTCTCATTATTGGACTTTGCATCCAACTCGTCGTCCCACACACATGCAGCAAGAGGATACAAATATTGGTGAAGGTGGAATCATGGATTCCATTATTGATGTGGAAAGGTAAGTTTCACATGAGGAAAATTTGTTGCAGCAAAAGTTGCCATGGAAGTGGTTTGGCGAGAAGTGGATGGACTTCTTGACACATTAAGACGTACTCCTTTTGTACATATGCAAATTTTGGATATATGCATGTATTATGCTGTAATATCTTGTTTGTTTTGAACCACCTTAGATCATTGATCAAGGAAGCGTTGTATAGTTTCATTCTATAAATTTCTCGCCAGAAATTTCTGTGTGAGTTCAAGAAAGACAGTTGTGGACAGTTGTGGACAAGCGCATTCAGGAACGGAAATGTCGATTTCTTTTCATTTGTAGTTCAAATTCACTTGCTTTGTAAGGAAAAAGTGTTTGAAGGGCTGAAGAGAAGAGGATTTTTATTCTCTCATTTGTTGTACTATAGTTTATTTCTTCATTTCAGTAAGCTTTTGGGGACCAAAAGCCTCTCATTTGGGAGGTGTGATCAGGAGCTCAAATCTGAGCTTGGGAAAAAGCTCAAAAATGAAAGTACTCAAATTGATTTGGAACCTAAGTGACAGGATAGGCCTCGATCATACAATCCCAACACTGCAAACGGTTCGAAAAACGGACACCGTATGAAGAAGTTATTGCACTTTTAGTGGAGTGGGTCCGGCGGAGCACGGAGGGGCCAGCCCTCCTCCGATGGAACCTCATCATATGACCAGTGTGGGAGCTTAATGTTAAGAGTGCTTAAGGAGCCTAATCTCAAGTTTAATATTTAATTAAGCTTCAGTTAAGTGGAGTTTAATATGGCGGAGATTCTGGAGGCGCTCCCAAATTTAGGTGGACTTCCACTTTTAGTGGAGTTAACTGGCAGTTGCCCCACATTTAGTGGAGGAAATTGGGGCAAAGTTGTTTTGGTCATAAATTTCTCATTAATCAACCTTTTGGAACAAAATTGTTTTTGATTTCGTATGTTCTCAGCATTTTGGACTCAATGGCGCAGGTTTCAGAGCCATGGGAGCTCATTTTCAGCCTGTTTAGCTTCGGAGAATCTTTTTGAGCCACTAGGGCCATTTTGGGTTTTAAGTTTGGTTGAGCTGTGGTTAACCTTTTTTGGTGAACCAAAAGTCATTTTAGACTATTTCCTGCATTTCAGAGCCATTGGAATAGGTCTTAGCTCTATTTGAAGACTTTCAGAGGCCGAAAACCTTTAGGAGAGTTTTCAGGGCCACCATGGCCATTTTGGGGTTTGAGCTGTTTTGAGTTGTGGTTATCATTTTGAGGTGAACCAAAGCTCTATTTTAGATAATTTTGACCTTATGAAGCCATTGTAAGTGGTTTCAAAGGAATTTTAGGATTTATACAGCCCGAAAAGTTGCAGAGAAGTTCAAAGCACCAACAGGACATTGATGAAGAAATCACTGTTTATGGTAATCTTTCACTGTTTAGTGAATTTGAAAAGGAATTATTAGCTTTTTCCTGCCTTTTGAATCATTTTATATATTTATATTTGTCTATTGAGACACTTATAATCTTGTATTGCATTTGAGAGCTTTTAATACAAAAGGACAAGCCCATTTTGGGAGGCTTGATCTAGGAGATGTAGCCCAAGAGTTGGGGTGAAGTCCTATATTATATTGTTGTTGTGTTTTGATATTATATTGCTGAATATTGTTGCTGATACCCATGTTAATTTTCAGCAAAAACAATTACACTTAAGATACATAAACAGTGAAAAGACATACACCATTTGCAAGCTAAATTTCCGCATAACGTCAAGTTTAAAGCAAGATAATTTTAATTAAATCTGAGTGTTTACTTCTATTATTTATTTACGCAGAGTCTGTAAGAGGGCCAGGTAGCCTCTGGATTCATCTTTTCTTTGAAAGGTGAAATATCCGGTTAATGCCCCTACAATCTATATCTATATTAGAAATATGAAGTTCTCACATTTTCATATTTAAACTTATAGTATTTTTGCACTCATTTACATAATTGAAAATGGATACCTTGCACCCTTTTCAAGTACCTTCCATTTTCAGATCACCAAGGAAAGATTGAATCTCCTTCCTGCTTCTAGGAAAATCCACCTTCTAAATTGCATTGACCCTGTTTGGATCAATCTTAATCCCATCTTTAGAAATGATGTGTCCAAGTAATTTACCTGAATTTAAAGAAAAAATCATTTTGGTGGGATTTACAGAGATGCCAAACCTTCTACATTTCAACATAATTCTTTCTAGGTGTTTCAAGTGATCTTCTTCCCTCCTTGAGAAGACTATTATGTCATCAAGATAAAAAACCACTATCTTGTCCTTCTCTTCAGAAAAAGCAATATCCATTGCCCTCTGAAAGGTAGCTCCTGCATTCATGATACCAAATGGTATCTTGGCATACATGAAAGTGCCCCATGGTGTAGTAAAGGTTGTTTTTTCCTGATCATCTGGATGTACAAGGATCTTATTGTAACCTGAAAAACCATCAAGCATAGACATCCTTTGAGAACCAACAATATTTTGGAAAATTTGGTCCATATTTGGGAGAGGATGGTTGTCCTTCAGAGAGGCTTTATTCAAGTTTTTGAAGTCTATATATATTCTGATTTCTCCACTCTTTTTCCTAACTGGAACCAAGTTTGCAAGCCAATTTGAGAATCTGATTGGGACAATGATTTTGGCATCAAAGAGTTTCTTGATTTCCTTCTCAATCAATGGCATGAGAAGTGAATTAATTCTCTTCAACTTCTGCTTGAAAGGCCTTTCATTTTCTTCGATGGGGATAGTATGTTGAATAATAGTGGGGTCATATTATTTCAAATCAGCATAATTCCAAGAAAAAACATCTATGAATCTCTTCATCATCTCAATATACTTGTACTTCATATCATCTGAAAGAAACTTTGAAATTTTAATCATTTTGGGCATAGTTACTGTACCAAGGTTACAACTCTCAATATCTTCATTATCAGCTTGTATCTTAGGGGATTTAAAAACATCATTCTGATCAAAAAAATTTCAAGAAGTATGAGTCCCTTTGGTATGGAATTATTCTTTAGTTGCAAAACTTCAGAATTCCCTTTAGATTCAGCAAGAATATTTTGCTAATCTACTTGTATATTTTCAAACTCTTCTTTCAGCTCAATAAAGTTCTTCACTTGTTGGTCATCCTCAAAAAATTGCCAATAAGTAATATTATCAGGGATAGCTGGTCTATGGAAAACTTCAACCTCATATTTTTCAGTGGAATGTATGGGAATAATGAAAAGACTTGCAGAGATAGCAAGAGAATCAGCAATGGAGTTTTGGTCTCTAGTTTTGACAATTTACGAATAAGCTTGAAAGTTTTCCAACATGTCCAAAACTAATTTTCTATATGCTCTCATCCTTATATCCTTTGTTTGATAAACACCTTCAACTTGTTTAATGACTAATTCTGAATCTCCAAAAACAGAAATGTTTTGAGCATTCATTATTTTCAAAACTTCTAAGCCCAAAATCAAGGATTCATACTCATCCATGTTATTTGTGCAATCAAAGTTCAATTTGTAGGAAAAGAACTTACTCTCATTACTTGGACTTGTGATCCAAATCCTTGCTCCTACCCCTTCTCTTCCTGTTGAACCATCAAAATGCAATGACCACCAACCTTCCGCGTCCTTGTCACTGACTTGTTGATCTTCTGTTTTCTTATTTTTGGACTACTGAATTTCAGATCTCTGATTTTCTGATTTCTTCTCATCTTCTGCTTCATTAGTCAACTCGTTGAAAAGAATAGCAGATCCAAGTTCAGTATCAAGAGCATAAATTGGAAAATTTGAGGTTTGTCTTTACTACTCACCATGTAGGCCATTTTTGTCCCTTGATACAATCTTCTTTGCTCACCAAAAACAGGAATGGTGGCATAATTAAGGTCCATCTACATTGTACCTTTAATTTTTGCTACCCATGACCTTGACAATAGTATACCAAATTTCGGTGGAATGCCTGCTACCATGATGTCCATGACCACTATCTTAGCATGAACTTGTGTTAGACCAACAACAACATCTTAATTAAACCAATGCATTGAACTATTTTCGAATCAAAAGAAAACAAGTCCTTATATGGTCTAGTTATTTCTAACCCCATTCTTTCCATGATTACTTTGGGCATAATATTGTGAGAGGCCCTTGAATCCAACATAGAATTATGTAATGTCATGTCATGAATGCAAAGGCTCACATAAAAAGGAGGCACCTCCTCATTCTGTTCATCTTCTAATCTTAGACCCAAGTATATGGTCGGATGATCCTCTAGTAAATTCAAGATATCAGCAACTCCTGGTTGTGAATTCAACATTTTAACAATCTTGCTTCTATACTCATTGACTTTTAGAATCTCGCCAAAAGTTACTGGAATTTTGATCTTAGAAATTTCGGTTCCCAAACTGAAAACAGAAACAGATTTTTCAGCTTCTTTGATAGGAGGAAGAGGTGGTGTATCTTTCTTACCTTCAGCAACCTTAGGAGCATCTTTCTTGCCATCAGTAGCCTTAGGTGTATCTTTCTTAGGTTTTGTTTTATTTGAAATGATAGGCACATTTCTATGTCTGAGATTGTATTGTTTCTGCATTTCAAAAATAGCATGTTGATACCCTTTAAGATAATTTGATGGTTCCTCTCCATGATTACCTTGGTCTGATTCATCATGTTCCTCTTTAGTCAAGAAAATTCCAAACATTTCTTCATCTAAACAGTGAATAGACTCTTCAGAAATTTCAAGATCATCTTCTTCATCAATCAAGTTCTGCTGGAAAGTAGGTCTCACTAGAGGATCAGGTTGCTAATTTATGTTTTCCCTTGGTCTTTGTTGATTCTGAGGTCTTCTAAACTTAGGGTTTCTAAACTGGGGTTCATGTTGTGCAGAAGGAGCAGAGGTATTCCCAAGGGCCAACCTATCCATCAGCTTTTCCATTGTTTTCATCATTGAATCAAATTTATCATCAGAGGTAGAGGAGGAAGGCTTCTCTTCTTCTTTTAACTTAGTCTTGCCCATTTTTGAATTTTTAGCTGCTATCATATTAACCTCCAGCTGCATCATTTTTCATTTCAGCAAGTGAAGGGGATTCTCTTTCTCTTAGCAGTATAGAAAATTCATAATCAAAAGCTTCGACATATCTCAACTGAGGTAAGGCTTGTGGAGGTTTTAAATGGGCAGGAATAGAGTCATAAACTTTATTAAACCTTTTTGAAAAGTTTTGAACAATTTCATCAACATCTCTTCTTAAACTGTTATACTCAGTGAGGGCTTGTACTGGATTAGTTCTATTTCCCCATTTTCTCAAAAATGTATCTTCAAACTCATTCCAATTATGAATACTTCCAGGAGTAAGAGCTTTGAACCACTTCCTAACTTCACCAGTAAAGCTCTGAGCAAACAATCTCAACTTGACATCTTCATGATCAACCTCCTCCCTGTCTATAAAATCATTAAATTGATCCACATGTTCTTTTGTTCTAATCTCTTCATCACTTCCCAAAGTTTCGATTCTAGCAACGTATTTGTTAGGGAGGTCATGTAAAACAGCTGGAAGAACAAGAGGAGAATATCTAGCAGGTGCAGCAGGTGGAGGAGGTACATTTCCAGCCATGGTAAAAGGGATTGTGGTAGCTTTAGGGATGGTAGCAATAGAGGATGAAGAACTGTTATGAGGAGGATTGTTTGGTCTTTGTTGTCCACTAACAATTGAAATCCAATTTGGAAGAGGTAAAACAACTTTAATTTTCAATAATACTTCAAAAGGATCAAGCTCTTTCAATTTACCTTAAGACTCTCTTTCCAACAACAACTCAGAAGTAACAGCTTCCCAAAACTCTTCTTTGTCTTCCTGTGTTACTAGGGCTGAGGTATCAATACCTCTCTTATGCAATTCTAAGATGATTTTAGTTAATTCTTTTTCACTTTTAGATCTAAACAAGACTTCCTGGATTTTATCATCAACTCTTTTATCTTGAGGACTTCTTAATATTTCAAAGGACAAGGATTTCGAATGTGATGGAGTACCTCATATTTCAAAAATTCCTTGACTGCCTCTGGAAATGGTGTTTGTATTTTCCACAGTGGTAGGTGGATCTGGGTCAGGATTAATCCTCGTGTATCTCCTTCTCAAAGCCACCTTTGATAATATAAATTTTGAATGGAGTCACCAAGGTAGATGCAGCCTCGAAAAGCTTCCTAAGCTCCTACTACCTTCAAAAGTTCAACTTCAAAATTTCGGGAAAGTATAATCTTCAGGCTCCCGGCAGATGCACCAAAATTTTATCACAAAATTGGATCTGATAGGCTGCTTGATCAGTCAAGTTCATGTAACTATTTCAAACCTAATCTTTTGACTGAGGCTTAGCCTCCTCAGCCTGAGAGGGCTCTCTCAAGGGTTAATGATTTGGATAAAAATATAGATGGCTAACTCTATTTAGGTAATAAACAGGTAAATGATAGATGTAGGTTGAGAATCACATCAGCATGTATACATTGGGCTTATGGAGTCAAATAAATTCAGTAATTCAGAGAATCTACTTAACATGGAATTTGAGGCATATCAGAGTTTTTAGTCATAAGGTACACACACATGAAACTTGTAAAAACACAGTCAGTTCACTTATATAGGAAGTCGGAGCATCTAATAGATGAATTCTGAGTAATATAGATGAAAACCACTGCAATAAGACATATAAGAGATGCAAATAGAATAGGAAAACACTAAAACTCCTTTTGAATCTCAAGTTGGTCAAGTAGAAGATCTATGTATTAGCTGAAAACAGTCAATTCACAACAAGCACAATTTTTCCAAAAATGTCCAACACTTTACAAATTCGACCTCTTGGCCTTTAATAGACCTCTTACAACATGAGATGATCTGCCTCTAGTCTAGATACATCAAATTTCTAACTACTAACACCTTGCATAACCATAAGACATGGAATTTATTACAAAAGGACACCTAATCTACTTAAACAATCCTATTCCAAAAAGGACTCAAACTGCTTAATGCTATCTATAACAACCTCATCTATTTGAATTTACATCATTGCCAAGTGTACCATCACATGGTTGAATCTGGACGATGGGCTTCATTTCTTCATGACCATATTGCTGACCTCCATCAAACTAGGAAACATAACCCTGTTTTTTTAGGCATAAGATCTTTTTCATTCTTTGAACATTCTGACCATCATGTCCCCTTCATTTCGTGGTCCTTGGCTATTGGAAGTTGTCATAACACGTCCCATAACACCTCTCTAGCCTCCAACTGTCTAAAACAACTTTAAACACTGCTCAAAATGTTGTAATTTTCTGCGCTACGAAAACATAACAGTTTCGTAGCGCTGCCATTTCAACCTTTATTCTTCAAATATTTGACTTCTTTCCTCCAAGATTGTTTTAATTACCTTTTAATATGTCCTCCATAGCAAATTTAGTTCTTGATTAATTCTTTAACCCTTCAAAAATTGATCAAAATAAGCAAGAAAAGCAGCTATAACAGTTTCGTAGCGCTATTCTGCTTTTTTAAACTGAATGCGCTATGAAATTGCTGAGTAAGCAGTTTTGTCAAAAAAATTCCAAGTGAAAACTGTAGTTATGCCAAAAACTCAAAATATACCTGTCTCCGTCATTTAAAAAACATATCAACTGTAAAAACACAGTCATTCTAGCTTTCTTGAGGTCCCTTCTCCATTTACACTTGGTTGAGCTATTGGTTCTTCTATGACTGTCATTTTAATGCCTCTGCTCTTTGACTCATCATGAATCAAATCAAGCTACTGCTCTAAATATCTCACATGGTCTTTCAGTCTTCTATTAGTAGCTCTCAAATGATTATTTATTACTCTGACAAACTTAGCTTCCTTTGTTGCTAGAACTATCCACTTGAAAATTTTTTCTGTACTACTTGGAGTTTCAAAAAAAGAATCGGTTTTTCCTTCCCATAGTGCCTTCATTCTTTTAAACTATAGTTTCTTGACACTGTGCTTTCTAGATCTATTTTTTATGACAGTAATTTCCTGGTTTGTCAACCTTAATTTCTCATCAAGACACTGAAACTCTATTTTATTTGTCATTTTCTCTTTTCCCCTTTTTGTTCTATTGATTGCATGCTTCACTGTAGGTGATGAAATATCAACAATTTCTTTAGGGGATTCAGTTGTCTCAATGGGTATATGAACTTCTTTTCTGCCTTCCATCAGTTTCCTAGCATGCCTAGTCATAGGCTTTCTTGCTTGAAAGATGAAACCTGCATCTTCCCCCTCAAACTCTAGCTTCTTTACAGACTTGGCCTTTTTCAACTTATGCTCCTCTTCCCCAATGAACTCAGCTTGGACAATGGGTGTCTCTTCTATGTCAATGGCATGAAGAATATCCTCTAGATTCCCCTTTGTTACTAGGTTGTCCTCTGTAGCAACTGCCTTTGCTTCTAATGCCACTGCTTGGCTTCTATTTACTCTTTTGGTCCCCTTGTTGATAGCTTGTCTCTGTTTTGCATCTTTGACAACCTTTGATCTCTATTTTTCAAGTAGGAGAGTTGGAGTATTAAGCATTTGCATTTTCTCTAGCCCTTTCTTAGTTTGCTTTCTTGACTTCACTCCTACAGTTGCTTTTAGTTTTGCAGCCACGGGTTGACTTGGTTCTGCTGCTAGTGGTGATGGAACTCCTTTATATTTATGGTTTCTTGCTGGAGTTAGGGTTTCCAACTCAAAACCACTTATAAAAAAGAAAGATGACCAATCTCTGCCTATCTTCTGAAGTTCATCTAAAATTAATAACTTAATTAAACCATGATGAAACAAGTATGTTTCACTCCCTTCAGACTTTTCTTGCACCTTATCAGCCATATTTGCAAGACTCCTATGTAGATAAAAAGTTAAATCAAGTGAAATCTTACCAGTGAAGTGTAGAAGCAGTTTGAAATGATATGAATAAACCTTGTGATATCTACCTTCACAGGTAAAATATTTCTGAATGTTGAGCAGTAGTTTTGAGTAGTTATCTTTGATGCAGCTTCTAAGGATAGTGTTATTAAGGTCCATGTCTATGTACTCGGGCTTCATGAACTCTTTACACTGCTCTATATCAAATTTGAAACTTTTGAACCAGGTTTCTTGGCCTCTTGGTATCTTTGTAACAACAACAATGACCTCTGGTGTAATAGACACACTTAGCATCCCGACCTTAGTGGTTGTTCCATTGAAATTCATGGCATATTCCTTGGATACCTGTGTGTGACAACCCTGCAACTTCTCACAAAACCGTAGGCAACCTACTCTTCTGAACGCTTCCATCACTGTTGGGTCTTCAATTATTGCCTTCATGTCTTAAGGTTCATGCCTTAAGTAGTGTCCTCCTCTGTGAATTTTCTTTTCCTCTGCCATGTTCTTAAACAAATATTTTAGCCTCGCTTGAGAAACTATCAGCCTCGCTTGATATGGGTGTTTATATGAACCAGCCACAGGTTTGGCTTGACACTCAGAGCTCAGACATTTCGAATGGAGGAAAAAGGGAATGAGAATGACTAATTAGGAAAGATTTTGAAATTTAAAATGTCCTCTCATAATTGAATGATGCCTCATTCATAACCTATAATGACAATGATGACTGCAAATGTGGGTGTGTACATCGAATTTCACCATTACATGATTCAACATGCCACTATCCTACCCTTTCCCAATGGTTTCTGACATCTGCCAACTCAACTAACAAGACAGTTACAAATCCACGCTTTCGTAGCGCCTGCAGTGTAATTTTTCATGTTTGTGCTACGAAACTATCAGCGCTTTCGTAGCGCAAAACGACTTTTTTCAACGGGTGGCGCTACGAAAACACGGTTTTTTGGCTAATTGAACATTTTTGACACATAACTTTTAGAAATGACATACAAATGGAAACTGATGAATATTTGACATGAAAGGGCTTTAAAGAAGGCTTTATTTGAACCTTAGGATAATATTTAAACTATAACAAATCTAAAACCTACCCTTGATCAAACCTAAATTGACTCCTAGAACCCAATTTTGATCCATGAAATTTTGTAACCTTGTCACAATGATGTACTGAAAAATTTTGGCTGATAACACCTTCCATATGTTATTCTTGGTGCAAGGGACCTAGAGCATGAGGCGTACAGAATCAGTTGAAAGTGTGTTGTTATAGTAAGTTATTACACTACGATGTTGTTACACCATGGTCATGTTACATACCCACTATTATAGATTTTTGTTACAGTCACATTGCTGATTAGATACCGTCAACTTCTGGATGCCGACCTGACCTCAAATGCTATTACGCTACAGCTTTCACTTTCCATGGTAGTTGTAGAAGCCATTACAATATTATATTTTAGAATGACAGCTTTTAGGTAGTTTTGATTGTAATCGATATTTTCCCAACCAGACTTTTTATTAAGGAATTGGTTGTAACTATATGTATCTTATTTTGATCATCATGAGAATCGTAAGATTCTCATGACTGATCCATTCCTCGTTTTTCTGAACATGTAACCATTATATAACTCTCAACCCTTGAGGTCAGGGATTAGCGAAGAAAAATATTATTTTTGGCTCTGTAATTTTGGTCATAATAATACAAATATATCACATTTTTGTTGTTACATGTGTTGTCTGGTTTAATTTCCATTTAGTTTCCAAATCTTCCTACACCCTACTAGGGAGGAATGGCCCTCCTCTTTAGTAGGGACTGTAGTGGTAAAGTAGTTGTAATATATTTCTTAATTGCTTTGCATATTGGGTGAGTGTTGTTGATGTTGTTCTAGTTTTAAGTAGATCTGTTTTAGTTTCGATACTATTATGTTGTCACATGGATGTGATTAGAAATACCAGCCGGTGTAATTGTTGTGTGGCACACTGGGTACCATTTAATTGAGGCATGATTACATTCCTGTAGATTTTTTTTATTCATGCACGAGTGTTAAGTTTTAGCAATTGATTCAGCAACGATTCCTCTTTATTTTGATTTTTCTTCTGGTTTAATGTGTCCGCACAGACAGTGTAACTGTCATTGAAATAAAATACGTCCCTGGATTGATAATTTATGTGTACTATCTCATTCATTTAATGGTGATTAATATAGTCCAACAGCAAGGAAATAAGATCATGGAGGCTTGAAATTTTGGCCAAGTACTGATCATGATTAATCAGTCAGGAAGAAGATAGAAGATATAGGTGTAGGTTGTGCTCAAGCTTGAGCAAGCATATTGTATTTATCTGGATTATTTGATTAATGCAATACATATAGTAAGGGTTTTTGAGCAGTTGATTTCCCTTAGATAAATATTGTGCATGTGTGATGTTTCTTTTTGCATGTTAATGATTTGTGTTCTCGATTGTGAATTTTCTTCTGCAGATCGATAGAGTAGCTTCTAGTATTGTGATTTAGTAAATTTCATGAGAAATTTAGAATCTAAACATTAATTTCTACATGGTATGAGAGTTATATTTACAGTAGAGAAGAGATTTCAAAGTTTTCATTGTAGGAGATTCGAATTTGAAAATTAGTGTTGCAAGTTATCTTTTGGACTGAGAAGATGGATTTCAATGGTCTCAGGCTTGAGTATGCCTTGGAAGGAATCTAAAACTTTGTTGCATGGAAGGACCGCATTCAGGCAGTATTGGATGAAAATGGGCTGCTAGAATACATCAAGATGAATGTAGAAAAACCCCAATGTTAGGTCCCTATAATAGTAGTGTATCCCCTTATTGTTATTGTTTGTCAATTTAATTTTCTTAAATTGATTACATAAATTATCGACCAGGGATAGTAAACTCACGAAGTGTAAGTGCACTATATGTGCTCGGAATCCTAATTATCTAAGTTGAATTAAATTTTCAGTGCACATGATTGGATTATTCATTGAAACTAATTTTAAGAAAGATGATTGCACTCTTATAAAATAGTATCTAATTGTGAAATCCACACAACCAATAAAAATCTCAAACTCATAAATCAATCTCACACTTTGCAAAGTGAATTTTAACTCATAAACACACACACACACACACACTCTGCAATACATTTGAAATATGCTTTGAAGGAAACTCAATTTCTAAAAGAATCGAATCATCTATCAATATAACACACTCTTGCATGAAAAACCAAAATGAATTTAAACATATATTCACACTTTCTCAAACTGATAAATCACTCATGCTTTGAAATAAAACCTGCAAACAAATCCTCTATTCTAGGAATTAGAATTTGATTTTGAATTCAAACTCACATTGCCGCTATTACTACTACTTAATTAAATTCATGTGCTTCTGAATCAATAAAGGAAAATCATAAATGAAATAATCAAACTACTTGCTATTTGATTCAAAATCAATAAAGGAAATAAAACATTTTACATGATGCATCCAAAAAGTAAACATACAATGTGATCAAATAACTTTACTTAAAACACGAAAACCTTACTGCTTGAGGGGGCCCTCCAAAAGCAGATGGTCACGCGATTCAATTGAACAATCAACCATGCATCAAAACGAAAAGGATTCTTTATAACTAAAGTGAAAAAAAGGTTTTAATTTCTCACTGTCACATAAAAATTCATTGTTATTTTGGTTGCTGCAAGGTATTTTTAGAAAGCCTGCATCATTAAATTTTCATAGCTCTATGCCTAGGATTGCTAACAGAATGCTAAAATTAACTATGAAAAGATATCATAAAGGAAATCACTCATGATTTTCTATTAATAAAGAAAAATTGTGAGGCATATATATTGTTCCTCGCTCGCCTGTTATAGTTGACAGAGTTGACTTTCTCCTTAACCATGCAACTAGAAGCTTCTCGTATCAGTCTGGTTCATGAAGATAGGAGGGAACCATTGAGTGCATTGATCACCACCTTTCCATATATTTCTCCCTCCATATGGCACTTGGAAACCTATCAAAAAATAGACTTGGCTGCAGAATCAGACATTAGTTGCAAAATCATCTTATTTCAATAGCTAAATCAAATATTAGAATAATAATAAATAACATTATTAACTTATGAAATACAAGACTATTATATACCTGCCATGTTATAAACCCTGTGATTTGACGTCCATTGAGTGATTATGGTGGTCAAAAAGGAATAAAGCAGGTGAAAAAGAGGTGTCAAAAGAAATAATTATGAGGCTCAACATACCCCCATACGGAGGCCATTGCATGTCCTCATGCAAAAATTAAAAAACGATATCCTTTCTCTGTCACTGCATTTCTTCATAAACTTGAGCTAGAACATCCAAATTTGTCTTCTTTACTTCATCAAAATTTCGTATTTTAACCTTATGATTTTCTTTTCAATTTTTATTATTTTCATACCACAAGCCTAGATGTAATAGAATATTATCATTTTTGGTTCTTTCAATTTCATTTTCCACCTTCAATGTTTCATGTTTTTGTTTCAAATGTTTGTTCAGTTTCTCCAATTCAAAAATTTCTTGTTTCAAAGTATTCACTATGGAGGTTCTTGTGGATTGTCAAACTGAATTCTCGTTTCTTAAATTGTAGAAGAAGATGTCTTTTTTGTTGCTCCTTTCTCCAGAGACTCAATATAGTCATATATCTCTTGCTCGACTAGGCCTATCTTTGGTTTTCTTCTTATTGGGCTAGAGATTGGTGTCAAAACACTTTGTGATGGAACCGATGGTTCCTCCTTCTCCTCCAAATCAATAAACTCTATGAATTGTTGAGTTGACTCATTTTTGTTAACTATTGCACTTCTCCTTATGGTAGATGAGAGAGGAATTTGTTTTTGAGTTTTCTTCTATTTTGCGTTGACCTTCTTTGTTTCATCTGTTTTATTTTTGGGTGTATTTTCTTCTTTTTCGCTGGCTTTCTTTCTTCTAACACTTTTCTTCCTTATGTTCTCTAAAGAATTTACAGGGGGGATTTCATTCTCAATATGTTGTTCTGGTTGTAGAAGTGGGTTATCAGTAGGTTTTTCAGTCAATTTTCTTATGCTTTTCTTTACCTTACAACTACTAGGTTCTTCATGCAATGTTTCTTTAAAATGATTCTTGGTTAGGAAATTCTCTGAGTTATCTCCTAAATTCTCAATATGAGCTTCAATAAGCTTCTTTACAAGACCATGATCATACATGGTATTTTCAATGAACTGTATTTTCCTTTAAGTGTTGTCAGACATCTTCCTCAAGCTATTAATTAGAAAATACGGTAAATTGATTTCATTGCCTTCAAGAAACTGCATCATTAATCTGAACATGGTAGAAAAACATGCTACCGAATCTACCATCACAAGTAATGTACTTCTAAATAATTAACAATAAATTCCTCCATTTACTTTTGAGAGCTATGCTTGGAATACCATTTTTAAAAACAGTAGTATCGATACATGGTTTCTTTAGAAATGCCTTATATTCATTCCCTTCAATTCCCCTGTTTTTAAACCACATCTTGCCACTCTTGGGTAGTCTAGTTACCTCAGCCACGAAGGATTTTTTTCACCGTGATTTTGATGTCCCTGATTTCTGGTTATGTTCCATCAAAGGCATGAGAAAAATTCTTGGTTACCTCCCTGTCATAGCCATCATTTTTTTCTATAAAATTCAACCACTGCACTTGTTGTAGCATCTCCTTAACCTGTGGGTATCCTTCTATAAACTTATTTCCATTCAGCATTTTCCTAACAATGACTCCCATGTTGGCGAAGTTTCACCCACAATTTCTTATTTTACAGGGTTTCAGAATGGTATTAGGTTCAGAGATATGAGTATGAACAAGAGAATGAAATGGCAAATCGAGATGAGTGAAGTGGCTTTTGGAGAAAAAAAGTTATAATAGATATGAGTGAGCAGGATTATTAATGAAATAGGGATTCAAAAATGAAGTGTCTGCGTAATGATGTATGATAAATGGGCATTCACAACTAACTTCCTTGTTGTCACATGATATTTATGATTCAGTCGGAAGTTAGGATATCAATCATTAATTTAAATGGTGGTTCAACGTCTATATTATTTCATAATCCTAATTTTTTTACCTTTATTATTAAATCCAATATTTACATACCTTAAAGCTTGTGATTCTAATACTTAATTATTTTTGTTGAATTTTCGTCACGTGCTTCCAATGGTAGGCTTGATCATTTCCTTCTGCTAACATCTTCAATCATTCCAGTGAGTGATTCTTGTCAATATCAGTTGCAAAATTTCATCAAAGTTGTAGATTTTCAGCAATTTTGTAGCTACTTATTCTGAAAGGAAAAGAGGGACATAAAGAAAATGGGATTTAGAACAGGGTTGAAAGAGAAAATTTAGGATGCCAAGAATACTTGGTTTTCACTCTAGATTTTTTGTATAAACATGCCAACATTGTTGGTTTTCATGTTTATACAATTTTTTTTTTTATTATTATTATTATTTAGAAGTAAAAAGGCTTGCGAGTCAAGTTGGAGGAGAAGGGAAATCCTTCTTAACCAACTTCAAATCACTACTGTCTTCCAAATATTTAACAAATTCCTCCTTTGTCAATGGCTTATAATAAGTTATTAATAAATGGCCATTTACAAGGAAGGTGACTTTTTATTCATAAATGGTCCTAATTCTGGCTGCACCATTATCAAAGACTGTTTCAATCTCATAAGGCCCCAGCCAATGAGTTTGAAATTTTCCCTAGAAATCTTTGAACTTTGAATCAAAAAGTAATGCCCAATCTCCTGGCTGAAATTTCCTTTCTTTTATGTATTTTTCATGCTACCTGGATCTTTGTTGTTGAACTAAGTTGGCTCTTTCGATATCATCCTGTCTCATTTCATCAAGTTCATTTAGTTGCTCCACTCTTTGTTTTTGTGCCTTAGAAAGATCAAGACCCAATTTGACTGTTGTCTTGAAAGTTTTTACTTGAAACTCAATAGGAAACAAGACTTCCTTCCCATAAACAAGTTAATATGGAGTATGTCCTATAGTGTTTCTCCATGTGGTAAGGTATGCCCATAAATCTTCTCGAAGCTTTTATGCCCAATCTCTTTTGGGAAAATGCACAGTCTTGCTAAGAATTGATTCAATTACTTTATTAGTGGATTCCACTTATTCATTAGCTTGTGGGTGATAGGGAGTGGACTTCCGATGTTTGATTTTGTATTCCTCCATTATCTTCTATACCAACTTGGATGTAAATTGAGTACCTTGATTTGTCACAATTTCCCTTGGGACACCAAAACGAGTAAAAATATCCTCGAAAATAAATGAAACTACAACATTTTCAGTAATAAAATGAAGTGCTTTGGCTTCTACCCATTTTGTAACATAATCAGTGCAAACAAGAATGTACCTTTTTGTTTTGATGGTGGATTAATTGGACCAGAAAAATCTAGAGCCCATTTTTTGAAAGGTTCAATGAGTACCTGAGGTTGTAGAGGTATTTCATCAGAGGTAACATGTTTCCCCATTCTTTAACAACCATCACATCTCTTAACATATTCTTTGGCCTCTTTAAAAAGGGAAGGACAATAATATCCTAAGAGAAGGACTTTATAAGCAGTTTTTTTATCAGCAAAGTGTCCTCCACATGGCTCATCATGGAAAGCCTTTAGTATTTATGGCACTTCATCTTCTCTAACACACCTTCGAATGATTTGATCTGGACCTGTTTTATACAATTATTTATCTATCCATGAGTATTATGCACTAATTTGAATTACCTTTCTTTTTTCTCGAGGAGACAAATATGATGGTAGCTTCCATGCAACCAAATAGTTAGCAATATCTACAAACCATAGAGATTTGATAGATACTAGAAAAAGATATTCATAAGGAAAATTATATTCTACATGTATATGATTGTTCTCATTTTGAATCCTAGATAGAAAATCAACAACTGTATTTTGCCTGGTCGATCCAAAATAATGATGTTAAATTCTTGTAACAACAATAACCATCTTGTGATTTTTCCATTATTTACTGGTTTATTCATTAAGTACCTAATTTAAAAACAGTATGTATGCACAAGGGTTTCATAATCGGTGATGTAATGCCTAAATTTATTGATGGCATGGACAACAACTAAAAACTCCTTTTATGTTACAGTGTAATTTCACTCTGCAGGAGTCAAATTTTTACTGGTATAATAAATGGAATAAGGAGTTAAATCCTTTTGTCCTAATACAGCTCCTAAAGTTGTATCTGAAGCATCAGTTGAAATGTGAAAGGATAATTTCCAGTTTGGTCCTCTAAGAATGGGTGCTTCAGAAATTTTCTCTTTTAGTGTTTCAAAATCTTTTTGGCAATCAAAATTCCAGATGAATTAACAATCTTTTGTGAGCAATTTGAAAAGTGGAGATGCAAATTTTGTAAATTTTTCTATGAATATTCTATAGTAACCAAGGCAACCGAGAAATCTTCTAGCATCTTGTTGACATATTGGAATTGATAATTTATAAATAACTTCTACTATAGATGTGTCCACTCTAATTCAATTTCCTGAAAGATGGTGTCCCAAACCAACCCCCTCAGTAAACATCATAAAACATTTTTCATGGCTTAATGAGAGATTTTCTTCCTTACATATAATGAGAAATTTTTCAAAATAATTTCCATAAACTATAAAGTCATCCATATAAACTTTCACGCGATCATGAATTAGATCATAAAAAATGCCTAACACTGCCCTTTGCAATGTTGCAGGTGCATTACATAATCCAAAAGGAAGTACTCGGTAGGCATAAGTTCCCCATGGGTAGGCAACGGTGGTTTTATATTTGTCTTCTGGGGCTAATTGGATTTGGTTATATCCACTAAAACCATCCAAGAATGAGAAATATTTATTTCCTGCCAATGTATCTAAAAATTGATCTATAAAAGGAAGTGGAAAATGATCTTTTAAAGTGGCTTTATTCAAGTCCCTAAAGTCAACACATACTCTCCATTTTCCATTCTTTTTAGGAACAATTACTAAGGGTGAAACCCACCACCTGTCTGATATTGGGTAGATGAAATTCACATTTAATTTATTTTTCTATTCCTCTTTAACAATTTCCCTCAAATTTAGATTCATTCTTATTTGAGGTTGTTGAATTAGTTTGGAATTGTATTCAATGTAAATATGATGTATACAAGTACTTGGATCAATTCCCTTCATGTCAGTGTATTCCCGTGCATAATAAAAGGAATGTTCTTGTAACATCTTCATTAATTCTTTCTTTTGAAATTATTCCAAATTATTATTGATATTCAAAGTTTTTCATGGGAATATTTCTATTGTATAATTGCCAAATTTTTCCATGGAATGCAAAGATAATTGACAAGATGATGAATATTTCATATTACATTGTTCTTGAAAACTTTGACTAGATTCACAATATGAGGAAGACTCATTATTTTCCATTAATGATCTGATTTATTAAAAAGGTATTATTGACGTCTATGTGAGAAGCTTATGTTACTCAGTGCAATAGATCGATAAGATTGTGAATAACATAAACAACATAAGCAAATGAAAACACATTCAAACACATCAACACAACAAGAATTTAATAACGGAGTTCACCAGACTTCCTAGCTACGTCTCCGGGTCCTTAGCTTCCAGTGCTGACCGCTTTATTTTGTCTTCAAAATGCTTTTACAGGTATGATCTTAAAAACAGAAACTCAAATGAGAAAATGGACCTCACCATTGCGACGGGCTCGAAATTTCTAGTAAAATGAATATAAACTTGCCTATATTCCACCACTGTGACCTCCAGACCCCCTGGAGAAATTCAAAACCACCTCTGCCTTTTTTAAAAACCAACTTTCCTGCACAAAACCGCCTCTAACTGCGCGCTGGCGGTTTCCACTAGTTCAACTTTGCACTGCTTGGAAATATAAGTTCGGTGACTTGGTTTACAAGCTCCACTGTGTTGGCATGTTGGCTGGCGGACTGCGTTGAAGGCGTTGTATTAATAAGGTTTTGGAAGGTCGGCGGGTCGAAACCCCCGCCCGACCCTTCCGTCGAATCTTCGTCGGTTTACATCCCTATATGGAAACATATATATGATAATATATGCGCGGCGATAATAATATTAAGGGTCTGGCGGTCGTGGGGTTGACCCCGACCATCCGGACCTTTTCCGACAGCAATTCCTGTTTTAAACAAAAATACAAATCTTTGCATTAATTACCAACTAATGCGTTGGCTCATCCGATGAGAAGATTCCGACTAAGATGTTGGAATTCTGGGAGGTCAGGGGTTTGATCCTCCCTGATCCCCAAAATTTTGGAAATGAAGCCATATTGGGAAAAATTCGGGCTGCCACGTGTCAGCCCTGGATTGGCCCATTCCAACCAATCAAACTCTGACACGCCACTGATCTGCTGACATCACCCTGGACATGTGGCGTATTCTTGGGATGACACGTGTCCTACTGACATCATCCTAACCGTTTACTATTGACTTTGACTTTGACTTTGACTTTTTGTCATTTTGCCCTAATTTGTCATAAACTTTGACTGGCCACATCTTCTTCATACGAACTCGGTTTTATGTGTCGTTCGCACCGTTGGAATCCTATCGACGAGCACTTAAACTTGATCCTATTTTCATCTGCATTTGAAGTCTTTGATTGGGAGGTAAAATTGAATCCATTTTGGATCACTCCTCCCCACTAGAAGCTTTTGGACCACCAAAAGTTGGTTTTAGCTATCGAGTAAGTGAGGATATGTTTCCTTCACTTTTCCAATTTCTATCCATCATGCTTTACTTGGATTTGTACCTTTAAGCCCAACTCGAAGATACTCAACTTCTTCTCGTCACGAAGTCCTTATCCTCCTGTTGAGAATTGTGTCCTCCTGCAACTCGTTGAGATACTCTGGTAAAAAATCTTCGATGGAAGGTACCTAAATTTTCTCTTTTGGACCTTCAATCAATGAAGGCTCATACAATCGCAAGTTTTCAACATTTACGATGGAATAGATTTGCATATAAGCTAGTAGATCTAGGCGGAAAGCATTCTCACCAATTTTGTCAAGAATTTAAAAAGGAACCTAATCTAATTGGTTTCAACTTTTCACCTTCCCCTTGAAGTGTTTCTTTGCTGATGTACAACCAAAATTGATCACCAACTTGAAAAATATGCTCAACTCGATGCTTGTCGTGCCTTGCCTTATACTTTACTTGGATCTTTTCCTGTTTTTCCTGTACTACCTGGTGAATTTCCTGGATCTGTTCAATGAACTTGATTTCTTTGTCCATGTCAATGTGTCCATCAACTGCTATGTCTTTACCAAAGACAAAATCCAAGGAAGACTTTGGTACAAAACCAAAACAAGTCTCAAATGGAGATCTTTGAGTAGAAGAATGTTTCGCATGGTTGTAAGCATGCTGCACATAACACAAATGCTCATCCAAAAGCTTAGGATGCTTGCAACAATAACCTCGAAGCAACTGTACCAATGTCTTGTTTACCACTTCTGTCTGGTCGTCGGTTTGCGGATGAAATGTCGTGCTCTTCTTTAACTTTGTGTCCATGAGTTCCCATAAAATTGACCAAAATTTCTCAACAAATCGAGAATATCGATCAGATACAATAGAGGTGGGTAACCCAAAATGAACCCATACATTTTGAAAGAACAACTTTGTAGTTTTTTCAACTGTGGCCTGTTTAGTACATGGTGTCAAAATACACATCTTACTGAACCTATTCACGACTACATACAAATAATCATGACCTTTTCTAGACATAGGCAATCCCCCAACAAAATTCATGGATAAACTTTCCCAAGGACAAGAAAGAATTGGAATTGGATTGTACAAGCCTAATTTTCCGTTACTTGGCTTGCTTATAGCACACATAGTACATCCTTTAATATATCTTGAAACTATTTCATTCATTCGTGGCCAATAGCAGAATATTTGTAATTGTGCAATTGTTTTACTTACACCAAAGTGACCTAAAATTAGAGAAGTATGTGCTTCTTGAATCATATTAACTCTTTCAGTTTGTGGAATGCATAATTTTCCCAAATGATATAAGATTTTGTCCTTTATGAAATAATCCAATTCTTCTACCTGCTTTCCATGACTTAAAGTTTCATATACATCCTTTAAATATGTGTCTTGAGCATATTGTTCAATATATATTTCGTGAATTACTGAATTATGCTTAAGAATTTTGGATGCATTTATGATTGGTCTTGATAACATGTCTGCAACCTTATTATGTATGCCTTTCTTATATCTGATTACAAGATGAAATTGTTGTAAGAAACCCATCCAACGATAATGTCTTGATTGTTGCAATTTAGTTTGTGAGTGTAAATATTATAGTGGTTGATGATATGTATGTATGATTGTTTCTTTTCCCATTATGTAATGTTTCCACTTTTTAACACTTTTTACTAATGCAGATAATTCCTTATCGTATGTAGGATAGTTAACTATTGCTGATGTGAATGTCTCAGAATGAAAGCATATAAGCTTTATGTGCTGCATAAACATTGCCCCCATGGCATAGTCACTTGCATCTGTATCGATCTCAAATGGCTGCTGAAGATCTGGCAGTGCTAGTACTGGCGTTGTACTGATCCTTTCTTTCAATGTGTCGAAGGCTTTCTGTTGTTTTCCTCCCCACTGAAACACTTGTTTCACACTTGTCAAAGCATGTAGAGGAGCTGCAATTAAAGAAAAGTTAGCAATAAACTTTCTCTAGTAAGGTGTTGCCCCTAAGAAACTTCTAACTTATGTAGAAGTCTTGGGCTTAGGCCAATTTACAATGACTTCGACCTTAGAGGGTTCTATCTTCAATTCACCACCCCCTACAATATAACCCAAGTAATTTAAAGATGTCTTGCCAAATTCACATTTTGACAGCTTTACATAGAGATTTTCTCTTTTTAACACATCTAAAACTTGCTTGCTTTATATGTTCATCCCATGTCTTACTAAAAATAAGAATATCATCTAAGTAGACTATTACAAAATCATCAATGAATGGCCTAAAAACATCATTCATGACACGCATGAATGTAGCTGGAGCATTGGTCAAGCTTAAGGGCATAACCATCCATTCATAGAGTCCTTGCTTCGTTTTGACAGCAGTCTCCATACATCTTGTTTTGAAACCCTGATCTGATGGTAGTCACTTCGCAAGTCTAACTTAGTGAAGTAAACTGCATCTTTCAATTGATCTAATAAATCTCCAATGTGAGGAAGAGGATAACGATTCTTTATTGTTATTTTATTTAATTCTTGGAAATAAATGCACATTCTCCACGAACCATCTTTCATACATACCAACACAATAGGCGATCCGCATGGTGAAGTGCTTGATCGAATAAATCCTTGATCGAGCAATTCGTGTACCTGCTTCTTTATTTATGCATTCTCTAGAGCTGATAACCTGTACATTCCAATGTTAGGAATAGAAGCATCTGGCTGCAAATAAATCTCATGTTCTATCTGTCACTTGGGAGGAAGCCCTTTAGGCTCTTGAAACATAATATCATAATAAAAAACAACTTTAACTAAATCTACTTTCTATTTTGGGATTACAGCCTTGAAAAACATTGGAATTATCAAGATCCTTTGCTTTTAGAATCATAAGTAAAAGTTGTTTACTTGAATTTATAATTCTTTTCATCTGTCTTGAATTTATGAGAGAGTAGCTATTTTTGAGTTTATGAGTTCTTAATACATATTCGATTCGATCTTTAGTGATTTGATACTTATTTTCCCTTCGATAGAAGATAGCATCTCTATCATATAAGTATGGACTCCCTAGTACAATTCCACATATATCCAATGGGACTATATCTAATTCAACCTCATTTACAAACTTCGATCTAATTGCAAAACAAAGTTTGCATTGTTTCGTAACTTGTAGTTTAGTTTTATCACAGACCCAACCCAATGGGTATGGCTTTTTATGAGGTTTTGTTTCAATACCCAATTTCTTTACAATTGATTCAGTAATCAAATTAACTTGAGAGCCACTATCAAACAAAGTATCAATTCTAGTATGCTTGGAAACGACTCTAATATGAAATAGCTCATTTCTTTTCCTCTCATCGTTTTCATTATCAACAAAATTCGAAGAAGTACATGTAGATGCTTGAGAATTTTTACCTTTTATACATGTAGTTGTAATTGTTGTTTCGTCTCCTAAATCTGATCCCAAGTCCTTTTGCATAGTAGCAGCATTCTTTCGCTCTTTATTCCCAAACTTATTAGGCTTCAATTCTGGATGCAGTATCTAGCAGTGTGCCTCATCATGTCCTTCTTTCGTACAGTGAGTGCATGTAGGCTTTTCTTTCTTCACATTGTTTGCTTTCCTTTCCTTCCATTTTTGTTTCTTCTTTTCTTTATTCTTGATTTCAGTAGATTTAGATGGCTTTCCAACATCATGAGATACATTTTTACCCCTAGCTTCTAGATGAGTTGCTTGAACTGATACATCATCTAAGCTAGTCGGATTAAACATCAGTATGGTATGCCTCAAATAACTATGTAAGCCACCTATGTATTTCAATAATGTTTCTAGTGAGTCCAATGATATGCCTAGTGTCAAAGCTCTTTTACGAAATTCCTGAGTGTAACTTTGCACACTTTGACCCTTTAACTAACGCAATGTTTGCCAAATCATCATAGCTTGTTGCATATAAGCCAAAGGATAAAAAAAATTTTAATAGCGGAAACAAATTCATTCCATGTCGAAATGATTTTACCATGTTTTTGGAGATCTTCTTGTGTCTTGCCTTCCCACCAGACAAGTGTGGTTCCGCCAAGACGACGGCTAGCAAGCTAGATCTTCTTTCTTTCTGAAACAAATTTCTGTACCCTGCAATAAACTTCAATTTGTCTTATCCGATTATCAAGCTTTTCAGCGTTAAGCTCACCATTTTAAATTGGCAAATCAAATTTTACATCTAATCTGGTCAAAAAGGATTTCTTCTTCTTCTTATTTTTAGAAGAACTAGATTTATGAGAAGAGGACGATGATGACGATGATGATGATGATGGAGGATATGGTGGAAATAATGTAGGAGGCTTTTCCCCCGATTCTTTGTCTGGTTTAGGTGATGAAGTACCTTCACCTTTGCCCTTTTTAAACTCTTTATACATCTCTTCTACCATCGCATGTATTGTCATAAATTTGTCCACGAATTGAGCTTTTGTTCTCAATATGTTTTCTTACGTCATCTTCTTTTGTGAAAATACCCTTCCAATCTCTGGATTTTCTATAACAAGTTCTCCTTCTCCTCGTTTGAACTTTGACCTAGTAAGCATTCAAATCTTCACATGACATTGTCAAACCTTTAAAAAATAACCTGAAGCTTTGATACCACTTGATATGATTTATTAAAAAGGTATTATTGACGTCTATGTGAGAAAATTATGTTACTTAGTGCAATAGATCGATAATATTGTGAATAACATAAACAACATAAGCAATGAAAACACATCAACACAGCAAGAATTTAATAACGGAGTTCACTAGACTTCCTGGCTACGTTTCCAGTTCCTTAGCTTCTAATGTTGACCGCTTTATTTTGTCAAAAAATGCTTTAACAGGTATGAGATTAAAAACAGAAACTCAAATGAGAAAATGGACCTCGCCATTGCGACGGGCTCGAAATTTCGAGTAAAACGAGTATAAACTTGCCTATATTCCGCCACTGTGACCTCTAGACCCCCTGGAGAAATTCAAAACCACCTCTGATCCAAATGGATATTGGTGGTCACCCACCTATTCCACTTGGGGCTCCACCATTGTCTATTTCAGTTTTTCAGTTTCGGCACAGTTTACTACTTTTAGCAGTTTTTCGGGTCCTAAACTTCCAGAGCCGTTTTGAGGCCCTAAACGACGTTTTTTGGGAAAATGGAGAGCAACATGGGTCCATGGACCGATGTTGCTTGTTCCAAATTTGTAGTCCTCGGATAGATCTTTCTAACGAGGTATGGTACGCATCAAACGGAGATCGTATGCCAAAGTTACGCCCCTGGGAAGTTGAAACACCAATTTACCCAAACGGGGCCCATAGTTTTGGCGCTTCATCTTCTAGGGTTAGGGTTTTGGCTGTTTAGGATTTCCCATTGTTTCTAAATGATAAATAGGCCCTTGAGCCTCATTGTAACTCAGTTCAGAGGCCTGTAGCCGCCACATCTCTTCTCAAAGATAGCTACCAGCGCCTTAGCTAGTTTTATTTCCATTCTGTCTGTAAGCAAATTTTAGTTCTTTGATATTAATGAAATGAAGTGTTATTTCCGCTGCATCTCTGTATTTATGTTTATATGTTTATTCTGTTGCGTTCCTGCATAAATCCGGATCAACCTCTACCTTTTTGAAAAACCACCTTTCCTGTACAAAACCACCTCGAACTATGCACTGGCTATTTCCACTGGTTCGGCTCTACGCTGCTTGGAAATAGAAGTTCGGTGGCTTGGTTTACAAGCGCCACCGCTTTGGCATGTTGGCTGGAGGACTGCGTTGAAGGCATTGTATTTATAAGGTTTTGGAAGGTCGTCAGGTCGAAACCCCCGCCCGACCCTTCCATCAGTTTACATCCCTATATGGAAACATATATATGATAATATATGCTTGGTGATAATAATATTAAGGTTTCGGCGGTTGTGGGGTTGACCCCACCCGTCCGGCCCTTTTTTGGCGACAATTCTCATTTTAAACAAAAATACAAATATTTGCATTAATTACCAACTGATGCGCTAGCTCATCCGATGAGTGGATTCCGACTAAGATTTGGCATTTTGGGAGGTCAGGGGTTCGATCCTCCCTGATCCCCAAAATTTTGGAAATGAAACCATATTGGGAAAAATATGGGTTGCCATGTGTCAGCCTCGGATTGGCCCGTTCCAACCAATAAAACTCTGATCTGTCACTGATCTGCTGACATCACCATGGACATGTGGCATATTCCTGAGATGACACATGTCCTGCTGACATCCTCCTGACTATTAACTGTTGACTTTGACTTTGACTTTGACTTTTTTCATTTTGCCCTAATTTGTCATAAACTTTGACTGGACACATCTTCTTCATACGAACTCGGTTTTACGCGTCGTTCGCACCATTGGAATCCTGTTGACGAGCACTTCAACTTGACCCTATTTTCATCTACATTTGAAGACTTTGATCTGGAGGAAAAAAAGAATCCATTTTGGATCAATTGAATTCAAACTTTAATATTCTTCATCTATTTGTGAAGTCAAAAAAATTGGTCTTATATCAAAGTCATCATCTATCCATTCTTCATTTTTTACTTCTATTGTTGTTTTTGTAGGTGGATACAGTGTGAATTTATTTTTTGAACTTCCCTCAGAGATAAACATATCACTAGATCTACAAGTTATAAAAGCACCAATTGTAGCTAGCCATGTTCTTCGTAGAATCAATGGATGTCCTCCTAATTTATTCTTGGGTGTTAGAATCATGAAATCAACAGGGTATTCCAAAGAATATATATATATATATATTCTAATACACCATCATGTTTGATTAAAGATCTGTCTCCTAACTGTAATAGTGTAGGTGTGTATTGAATATTAGGAAGTTTTAATTGATCCATAGTTGTTTTACTCATGATGTTTATGGTTGCTTCTAAATCAATCAATGCATCTGGTATCTCCACACCATTTATGTGTGTTTTCACAATGGGACTTCCTGGATCAAGATATTTCTGAATTGTTATTTTACCCATCATGATATCTGCAATTTTTCCAAATAGTTGAATTTTTTTTACTTCTTTTCTTTTCCTTCGTGGTTTTTAATGTTTAACTCCCTAATTTCCTTTGAAAAAATTGGTCTTTCTTTAATGGATTGTAGCAAAGGAATTTTTATGCAAACATTTTTCAGTTCATCTAACATATCATAATCAGGTAATAACATATGCTTTTCTATCCCTTCACCAATTCTTAATCTCTCAGGAAAAGGTGGTTTTGAAACAGATACTGAAGGTTGTTCCATAATAGAAGTTGAGTTTATTGGAATATCATCAGAATGTGTCAGAGTGAAATTATTTTTTTTTCATTAAGGGACTTCTCTTTTTCAGAGACATCTTCTTTTTCAGATTCTTGAATAACAACTCATGGTGACTTCTTTTCCAATACTCCACCAGATCTAAGTTGAGCATTGTTTAGATCTAATGGAGTTATCATGTAAGTTTGGAAAAATTTTCCTTCCACATTGTAAACATGATGTGCAGTTTTATTATTATTTGGGTTCGAAATTCGTTGGGCAGGAAATTGATTTGGTCTTTGTGGAAATGGTAATGAAAGTTGTGGAGTGGGATTTTGGGGTTGAGCCTCAGGTGGGTGATTAGATGAGGAAAATAATGTGGTGTAAAAGTAGGGTATGTTTGAGGAAACTAAGAGTACTGAGGATATCTTCCATAAGTATTTTTCCATCCTTGTGCCCAAGGTTGCGGCTAAGGTTGCCAACTGAATTGAAAACATAATTTTAATTTCTCATGTCACATAAAAATTCAATGTGTTTTTGGTTGCTACAAGGTCTTTTTATAAAACCTGCATCACTAAATGTTCAAATATTTATGCCTAGCCCTGCTAACAGAATTCTAAAATTAACTATGAAAAGATATCATAACGGATATTGCTCACGATTTTCTATTAACAAAGAAAAATTGTGAGGTGTATATATCGTTCCTCACTTGCCTATTATAGCTTACAGAGTTGACTTTATCCTTGACCACACAACTGGATGCCTCTTGTATCAATCTGGTTCTTGAATATAGGAGGGAATCATTGAGTGCATTGATCGCCACCTTTCCATATATTTCTCCCTCCAGTTGGCACTTGGAAACCTATCAAATAATGGAGTTGGTTGCAGAATTAGACATTAGCTGCAAAATCATTTTTATTTTTGTAGCTAAAGGAAATATTAGACTAATAATAAAGAACATTATTAACTTATGAAATACAAAACTATTATATACCTTCCTTGCTATAAACCTTTGGATTTGATGTCCATTGAGTGATTATGGTGGTCAAAAAGGAATAAAGTAGGTAAATAAGAGGTGTCAAAAGAAACAATTATGAGGCTCAACAGTTATTGTTAGTGTAGCCCCCTTATTGTCATTATTGTACCCATGTAGTCCCCATATTTTCATTATTGTGCCCCATAGAATCCCATTATTGTTATTGTTGTGCCCTTACATTATTATTGTTATGTCGGCTCTCATTATATTGTGACCCCTTAGACTCCTATATATAGAAAGGAGGTTTTGTCATTTGGATCATCCAATAATTGTTCATTTATGTAATGTAAAGGAGGTTTCCCCATCGAAGAGGCTAATTTTTAAGTCATTGATCTATATTTTCTTCTATTTTGTGAGTTAGTTGCATAAAATTTGGTATCAAAGCTTTCGACTCTAGGGTTTTTCTTCTTCAAATAGGACATCTTAGCATTTTTTATATAAAAAAATTTCTACGAGAATTCAGAAGGTGAAATTTCAACCACTATCAGCTAAAATCTTGGTGAAATTGGTTTAAAAAATTGAGATCTTGGTTCTCTATATTTTCAAAGATATGATCCGAGGAAGTTAACATTTGTGAAGGCTCCAAAATTCAGTCTCAAACAAGTGACTTATGCAAAATCATCATAAATTTTGTTTCAGGAATTGGATTTGAATTCTATAAAAGTACGTGAAATTTCACAGACTGTAGTTTTTCGTGTTGCAATTTTAGGGATGAAGGTTGAAATAGTGACACATGGAACTCCGTACAAGTTAGTTCTACTTAACCAGTCTATAATCAGGTCATCGTGGGCGATCTTGCATAACTCTTTCTTGAAGACTCAAATTTTGATTTGACTTGTGGTGTTGGAAAGAAGACTTAGAGGACTACTACAAGACATAATTTCAGACCTTGGAGAGTTGAAATTACAGTGTTACAACCAATTAAGGATCGAACTCCTAAAAGCAATAAAAAGGTGTGTATTTTTTTTTAATTTGCATAACTTTTGTTTGAAAAAATAAAATTTAAGTGATTCCAAGAATATATTGAAGCATAGATATCAGTTTTAGGTTCTGAAATGGCTCCCAAACAAAATAACTCTACGCCCATTAATCCCTCAGAAAGCCGATGCATGAAGATGAAGAATTGCAACAGGATATATCAAAATTAGAGGACCAAGTGCAACAAATTTCGCTCTCACAAACAGCAACCAAAGATGGACTACAAGGAGACATGGATGGTTTAAAAGAAAACACAGAAGCTAATATGGATTGTTTGGAAGCTAAGATGAATGGCTTTAAAGCATTCATGGAAGGTTTGAAGGAAGGTTTGACAAAGTTGCTGCAAGAAAGTCTTCCTCGTGGTGACAAGCTAATCCATGAAAATCATGATGAGGACAACAAGAATATGAATTGTGATTTTAGAAACTCCAATGTTTGGTTTAAGAACCACCGCATTCCAAATATAAATATGAGGAATTTTGATGGCAAGGGTGCAGTAACATGGATACTACAAATGGATCAATATTTCGATCTCCATGTTGTGCAACGCTCACAAAAGGTAAGCATTGCAACTTTATATTTAGAACCAAATCAGTTTGTATGGTATCGATGGCTTTTTTCTTGTAAAACACTTGTCACTTGGTCAATTTTTACGGGGGAAATTTTAGCACATTATGAGGATACAAAGAGAAACACCTTCTTTAGCCAATTGATAAATCTCAAACAAAAGGGTTCAATGGCAGAGCACGTTGAGGACTTCCAAAAATTGAATATCAGGGTAGCAAATATTCCAAAGGAGCATAGGATTGATGTCTTCATAGGGACTTTAAAGGATAACATCTAATGTGAGGGTTCTCCTTTGGTAAAGTGATTCATTAGAGAAGGCATTCATGGTGGCAAGAAAAGTTGAAATCAAAATTATGGCAACAAGGAAGTCTACCACTCACAACTATAAATATGGAAATGTTGTTGCTCCTAGCCTTCCACAACCTACAAGGTTGAAACCACAAAAATTGGAGAAAAAAAGAGCAAAAGGGCTTTGTTATATTTGTGATAGAAAATAAACTAATGGTCATAAGTGCATTGAGAAGACATTATTTTACAGGAAGAAAAGGAACAAGAAACGTCAAAAGAGGAGGATATACACCAGGAACCAACCCCAGAGAAGGAAGGAATGAATCTGACCATATCTTGTAATGCATTAGCAGGAATTACCACTCCTAAAACTGTCAAGATAGAAATATATATCAAGAAAAAAAGGGTAATAGAGTTGATTGATTCGGGTAGTACCCATAATTTTATTCATTGTAAGATAGCCAAGGAATTGAATTTATTCATATATCCAGTACTAGAGTGTGAAGTGATGGTTGCAACTGGAGGAACTATAAATTGCTCTAGATAGTGCCATAATGTTAAGATAACCATGGTGGAATATGTATTGAATCGTCCAATGCTTTATATTCCAATGGGTGGTGTTGATGTTGTACTAGGAGTCCAATGGTTACAATCTTTCGGGACTATAGCTTTTAATTTTCAAGAAATTTTCTTGATTTTTTTTGGAAGGAAAGGAAGTTGAATTACAGGGTATCGCAAGGAAACCAGGAAATTTAATCAGCTCTAATGTCATGAAAAGCTTTTGAATAAATAAAAATGAGGCGTAATTGTACAATTGTGCTCACTAGAGATTCAAACATCGAAATCATATATTTCTCCAGATCTCCAAAAATTCTTGGACAATCATTACAAGGTGTTTGAGACTCCCAAAGGCCTCCCACCTATTTGTGATCATGATCATTATATTCATTTTATTCCAGGAAGTGATCCTCCAAACATCGGGGCTTACAAATATCCTTATGCCCAAAAGAGTGAGATTTAACGTATGGTTGAAAAAATGTTAGACGTCAGTATAATTCAACCTATTCATAGTTCTTTATCTGCCCCAGTAGTATTGGTACACAAGAAGGATGGATCATGGAAAAGCTCTGATCCTTTTCAATAGATGGCACCCACTTTTTGATGCGCAGAGGGAGAAGCTAGTTGATCTATCCATTTGGGTCAAGCTTCCAGGACTCCCTCAACCACTCTAGACTCTAAATGTTTTCAGCGATATTGGGAATGTTCTCGGCCATTTCTTGGAGGCGGATATGTCTTTTATTCAAACGTGTGATCAGGTGACTGCAAGGATACTGTTCCGATTAAATCCCCAAGAGGGTTTATCAGAGGCCATTCAACTTCACTATTGGAACTGTTCATTTATCCAAACCTTGGACAATGAGCATATACCGTTCAAATGTCATCAATGCCACCAGTATGGTCACTTGGCCAAAGACTGCTCTCTGGGGATCAGGCGAAAAAAAAGAAAAAACCTTTCAAAGGGAAGACGTAGCACCCCTCGGGAAGGAATTTAGGGGGAGACAATGTGGATTTGGACGTGGGCTTTAAGGAAAGATCCCTTCTCTCTCAGGAGACTTCGAACAACCTAGAGGCTGTAGAGGGTGATGATTTTTCGATGGAAAAAGAAGGGGAAGGAGGGAAGATGGGAGCGGAGGCCCCAAGGCTTCGGAGCCCGCGCTTGATGCCAAAGATTTCTAGGAGCCTCATCGGGCGAGTACTGCTCTCTTTACCCCCAATTCTCTTTATTTTTCTCAAAATTACAATGTTGTGTGCTCTGAGGCCGGTCCTTCTAGGCATTTTCTTGTTCTTCAGTCATCTGGCATCCCTGCATGTGTGGAACCAGCCCTTGACAGTGTTCATCACGCCCATTCCATCTTTAACTGCATATACGAGCCAAATCACCCCATTAGCCTCTTCTGAAAGTTTGTTGGCAGCGGAAGCTCATAGACCTTATAATATGAGGCTACGCGAGGGGGAGAAAAATCTTGAAAACATTCTGGATATTGTGGGAGGGTTGGGAAATCTCTCCGTCTTAAGTTCTAGACCAAAGCTGAGAGGGCGTAAATCGAACCTTTCTAAAGCTCAGTTAAAATCCAAGTTAGACATTGCTGATGGGAATAAAATATCTATCACGGGGGCACTTAGAGCAGTGAAAGCCCAAGGTCAGGCTATCAAATGATCGTGTTATCATTCAACTGTAGGGGTTTAGCTAGTAAGCCAAAAAAAACTAGCTATATGGGCTCTGGTTTTGGGCTATGGGCCAGATATCATACTCCTATAGGAAACATTGGGAGCAGGAGTAGAGGTGGTTGAGCTGCTACAGGGCATGTGCCCGGGGTGGGTCTTTACGGGATTGGATGCGAGTGGAAGATTTGGGGGGCTGGTGGTGGGCTACAAAGCCAGCAAAATGAAACTTTTAAATTCTTGGGGCAAGGATCATGTTTTGGCTGTTGAAGTTTATTCTTTGGAACTATGTTCCTCCTTTCTGATTATGAACATTTATGGCCCTTTCCTGGAGAGGGAAAGATTCTGGAGCAATTTATTGACAGGGAATTTCATGAATTACCCCAAGCTCATTATAGGGGGAGACTTAAATTTTTCTGTGGGGCAAGATGAATCTTGGGGGCTGAATGCAAGGGTTGATCCCCTATCTTATTTTTTCTCTACCAAAATAATAGAGTGACACTTATTAGATATCAACCTTGTTAAAATTCAGCCTACCTGGCGGAATAGAAGGATTGGAGAAGCCAGAGTGGCAAAGTGGCTAGACTGATTTTTACTAAAGGAAGATCTGGTGGAGAGGTTTCAAGCTTTTAGGCAGTGGGTTGGAGAGGGAGGGGACTCTGATCGTATCCCAATTATTCTTGAAATAAAAGGTAGGCTTGACAAACCAGGGGCTCCTTTCAAATTTAACCCTGGATGGCTCAAAGAAGACTCCTACCATGCACTTTTTAAAGGGACTTAAAGGTTGTGGGGGGCTTCTGAACCTTTGTCCATAGCTAGCCAGTTTTGGGAAAACCTTAGAAGTATGAAGAAACTGATAATATTCTGGGCCAAAAAAAGAAGAGAGGAGCAGGAGGAGAGACTGAAGGGGATAGGGGTAGAAATGGATAGATTGGAAATCCCAGAGAATGATAGTTATGAATTGGGACAGAAGAGGGATAGTATTATTTCTATGGAAGGGGAATGAAAAAAAAAATCTTTTAGACAAGAAGGAACAATGGAGATTAAAGAGTTGAGCCATTTGGCTGGCTGCAGAGGATGAAGACACAAAATTCTTTCACAATTTTTCGAAATGAATAAGAAATGCTAACACTATATGGGGGGTGAGGAAGGAGGACGAAGGGGTGGCTAAATATTTCCTAGAGCTGGCTAGTTTGGGAAAGGAGCATTTTAGGAGGATTTTTAAGACCCATCTGGAGGTATCCATAGTTGAGGTAGTAAGGGTGGCCCAACTCTTCCCGAGCTATGTGGATGTTGAGGAAAATCAGAGTCTGACCAGGTAGGTGTCAAGGGGGGAAGTGGAAGAGACCCTAAAGACTCTGCAAAAGGACAAAATTTTGGGCCTGGACGGATGGACTGTGGAGTTCTTCCAACACTTCTTTGAAGAGTTGGGAGATGAGCTAGCGGCAGTAGTGGAGGAATCTAGAAGGATAGGAGCTATTTTTGAACCACTGAACTCCACCTTTATTGCTCTTATTCCGAAGCGAGATGAGCCTGCTTCCTTTGATGATTTCAGGTCGATCTCTCTCTGTAATAGTGTGTATAAGATTATATCAAAATTAATTATTTTCAGACTGAATCCGATACTCTGAAAGAACATTTAGAAGGAGAAATTTGGTTTCCTTGAAGGTAGACAAATCCATGAAGCTATTGGAGTGGCCCAGGAGACACTCCATAGTATCAAAAGAGATAGAAGGAAAGGGTTGATCATAAAGATTGATCTTGAAAAATCTTATGATAAAATCAGCTGGATGTACCTTAGATTGCTCTTAACTCACCTTGGTTTTGACATTTTCTTTATCAACTGGGTGATGAGTTGTATTACCAATATCAGTTTTGCAGTCCTCATTAACGAGGTTGCCTCTCCTTTTTTCAAGAGTCAGAGGGGATTGAGACAAGTATGTCATTTGTCACCTTTGCTCTTCCTCTTAGTAGCTGAAGGTTTGAGCCAGTTGATCGTTGATGCAAAAAGGAGGGGCAAATTCAAAGGAATAGAGGTTGCCACCAATCTTCAGATCACGCACCTCCTCTTTGTAGATGACATTCTTGTTTTCAGAAATGGAAATCGAAGGGAGACCAGGGCACTCAAACAGATAATTGAACTTTTTATGAAGGCAACAAGGATGAGTATCAAATTTGGAAAATATGTTATCATTATAGAAGGGTTCTTGGGAGAAAATATCTGAAGAACAACAGAAGATCTCCCCTTTCAGGTGAAAGGTCTTGAAGACATCTTTAAATATCTAGGATTTATCCTAAATCCAAATTCTTATAAAACATTGGATTGGCTATGGTTAGTAGCCAAGATAGAAAATCGAATATCACATTGGAGCTTTCGCTGGCTGTCGAGAGGTGGAAGACTGGTACTGATTAAATAAGTTCTTTTGGCTATCCCAGTTTATTGGGCTCTGATGGCTTGGGTTCCAAGGAATATCCTATCAAAGGTGAAAAAGCTATGCAGCAAATTTTTGTGGGCCGGATCGAAGGAGAAGAAGGTTATTCCATGGGTGGCATGGGATAGGATTGCAAGGCCAAAAGAATGGGGAGGGTGGGTAATCAAAGACCTTCCATCTTTTGTGTCCACTCTGGCAGCCAAAATGGGATGGAGGATACTTTATAAAGACTCCTTATGGTCTCGGGTTATGAAGAGAAAGTATATTAATCCTTTGGAGATTTCGAACTGGCTTCATGATGCCCGGAAAAAAACCTTTTAAATCTTCAGTGTGGAAGGTGATCCTGGGCTCTATTAATATAATAAACAAGGGGCTAGTCTGGCAGGTGGGGAATGGGGAGAACGTAAGGATTGGGATTGATCTGTGGGCAGGGTGCAAGGAGATATATGCGCTGCCAGTGGATCTGAGGAATATTCTTAAGGACAAAGGGATATTGTTTCTAAATCAAATTTCTAAAGAAGAGTCCACATTGCATTGGGCACAAGGCTAGAAAAATGGGGAAGAACTGTATCTGGAACCGGTATGGCATGAAGCATGGCAGAACTATATAGGTGAGCTGCAACATACACATGTTCGAATTAGGGACAGGGAGGATGATTTAATATGGGCCCCTAGCCCAACAGGGAAATATACTCCCAAGTTCGGTTATGCTTTCTTGATGGCTAAAAAGGGATGGGAAGCCCCTGCTTGGTGGGCTAAAAAGCTGTGGGAGCTGAAATTTCCGGCAAAAAGTCGAATTTTTTTCTGGTGTATTTTTAACAATGAAGTTCTGACTTGGGATAATATGCTAAAACAGAAGAATTTTGGGCCAGGTCGATGTCCTCTCTGCAAACATAATTCGGACATAGTCTGTCACCTTTTCATTGACTATAGTTTTTGCAGGGCGGTATGGGATCAAGCTATGTCCATCTCTGCGAAAGTGCAAAGTTGGGAAGGAATAACGATGGGAGATGCTTGCGAGGGGTGCTGGAAGGAGAGCACAAGGGAGAACCGGAAGGCTCTGCCTTTGCTTATCTCTTGGGGCATTTCGCTGGCAAGGAATCAGGCTATATTTAAAGACTAAGAAACCTAGATATAGTCCATTGTGGCAGAAAGTATGGCCATACTTGCTCAAATGCCTGAACCAATTTCAGTTCCTCTAAGAAGGGTGGTTGTCTAGGAAGTAATCAGAGGAGTTATGCCATGGGCCTATTTCAATGGGGAGTCTAGTAATGACCACAATTGCGGGGCAGGTCTAGTGATTCACCTCAGTGCGGACAGCCACAAAGAAGCTTCAGTGGGCTTAGCGATGGGACAAATAATTTTGTTGAAATTAAAGCATTGCATCTACTTCTGTGTTGGTTACTTCAATTGGGAATTCGTTATGCCCAGATCTTTGGGGATTCATTAAATATAGTCAAATGGGCCAATAAGGAATTCATATGCCAAGCTTATCTATTAATTCCTATACTAGAAGAAATTTGGACTTTAAAAAATTCTTTTACTTACATATTTATCTCTCACATTTACAGGGAGAGGAACGGAGCAGCAGAGCTCCTTTCTAAAGAGGGCTTACAGCAAGTTTTGGGCAGGAAAATAAAAGAAACAGATGTTGAAGGAGTGATGGAGACGGATCGAGCCTCATTTCTATGATTATTTTTTAGCTTATGGACAGATCACAGTTATTCATTGTTTTCATTGTATCTATTATCACCCTATTGATACCCCTGTTTTTTCCTTTTTTCTAAACTTATCTATATGACAGACAAAACATATATTGCTTTTGGCCGGTCGTGGGATATGTTTGAGCTCGTTTCCTCATAAGAGGGAGCTCGAGTTCCATTGACCGGCGTTTATTTTTCTTTGGTCTTCACCATGGGGTGTTTTCTTCGGAGTAGCCCCGGTTTATGGTTGGGACAAAGCAAAAATTGAATTCTCCTTGTGAGCAAGCTTACGGCAGAGATATATTTCTCCGCGGACTTTTGGAGACTTTGGCTGTGTCAAAACAGTTGTACGGATCTGTTTTTAGTGTTTCTATGTGAGGCACAAACAGATAGAATGCATTTGCATATACTCTATGAACTTTTTATGCATAATAGAAAGTTTCGACTTTTTCCTTGGAGAAAAAAAAAAGGTAGACCCTAACAAAATTAAATCCATTAATGAATGGAAAATCCCCATAGCCATAAAGCATATGTGAGTATTTCTCAAGTTGACAGGGTATCATCACAAGTTTGTTAAGAATTATGGGAGAATAGCAACACCTCTAACAGCATCACTAAAGAAAGATGCATTTTCTTGGACTCCAGAAGAAACTAAGGCCTTTTAACATGTTAAAGAGGAAATGTGCCAAGCACCGGTCTTCGCTTCGCTGCACTTCACAAAAACCTTTATTGTGGAATGTGATGCATCAGGAAATGGAATTGGTGTTGTTTTAATGCAAGAAGGAAGGCCCATTGCTTTTGAAATTCCTCCAATCAAAGGAAAGTATTTACAAAAACCTATTTATGAGAGGAAAATGTTGGAAATACTACATGCACTTAATCATTGGTGACCTTACCTAATGGGAAGACACTTCAAGGTAAAAATGGATCATGATAGTCTTAAATACTTTTTAGAAAAAATATTATCTTCATAATAGCAGCAAAAATGGGTCACAAATATGTTGGGTTGTGACTTTGAAATCATTTACAAATAAGGGAAGAAAAAGGTTGTTGGAGATGCACTCTCAAGAAAGGATGAGGATGTGGAGGCATTTATTTGTGCCATTTCTATTATCCAACCAGATTGGATAGTCGAATCAAGCGATGAATGGAAGAACGACGAAGAAGTGTGGGCACTCATTCAAAAGTTGCAGCAAGATCCTAGTACATCTGATACATTTAACTCGAAAAATGATTCATTATGGTACAAATATTTCTTATATCTTTGTAATAATTCCCAACTCAAACAAAATATTCTTTTGGAATTTTACACCTCTCCCTTAGGAGGGCACTCGGAATTTTTAAAAACTTACCAGAGGGTTAAGAAGGAATTTTTTTGGGATGACCTTAAAAATGATATTCAAAAGTTTAGTTTGTGGCGAAATGTTTGGTTTGCCAACAAAATAAAGTAGAGACAATTAAGACCCCGGGTCTGTTACAACCTTTATCCATTCCAATTCAACATTGGGAGGAGGTTTTAATGGATTTTATCATAGGTTTACCCAAGTCTGAAGGAAATAGTGTCATCGTGGTGGTAGTTGATACACTTACCAAGTATGCACACTTTTTTGCATTATCACATCCATTTAAATCCAGTACAATTGCTAATGCATTTATGGAAACAATTCAAAAGCTACATGGAAACCCAAAGATTATTGTAAGCGACAGAGATCCCATTTTCACTGGAAATTTTTGAACAAAATTATTTTCTTGTCTAGGTACTCAGTTACCTCGTAACTCATCCTATCATCCTCAATCTAATGGGAAAACTGAGGTAGTGAACAAATGTTTGGAAGGATATCTTTATTGCTTTGTATCTAATAAACATACACAATGGGTCAAGTGGTTACCACAAGCTGAATGGTGGTATAACACTTCCTTCCATACTGCAGCAAAAATGACCCCATTTATGGTACTTTATGGATATCATCCATTGTCCATCACATCATATTTAAGAGAAAAATCTAAGGTTAAATTAGTGGAATATCACATCGATCATAAACAACAAGTTCTCCAACTCTTAAAGGATAACCTCACTTTGGCGGAAAATCGAATGAAACAACAGGAAAATCAACATCGCAGGGAAAGAAGTTTTGATGTAGGCAACTGGGTATTTTTACAGCTACAACCATACAAACGAATGTACCTCAAGTAATATAAGAAGGATAATAAATTATCACCAAAGTATTATGGTCCTTACAAGATGTTGTAAAAGATTGGTACTATGACATACAAATTGGAGCTTCCTGCGTCTTCCCGAGTGCACCCAGTTTTCCATGTCTCATGCTTAAATAAGGTTATAGGTGACAAGCTCCCAGTTCAAACAATATTCCCAGAACTTGATGAAGAAGGAAAAATCATATTAGAACCAGAAGCAGTCACAGAAACAAGAACTCGACAGCTACAAAATCGATCAATTTTAGAGTATCTCATCAAGTGGAAGAACTTACCCGCTGAATATTCCACATGGGAGGATGAGAATTTTATACAGAAGCATCCACAACTAATCAAGCATTAAGGAAAACACTTTTTTGAAGCAGAGGGGCATGTTAGGTCCCTATAATACTAGTGTATCACCTTATTTTTATTGTTAGTGTAGCACCCTTATTGTTATTTTTATACCCATGTAGTCCCCATATTGTTATTATTATGCCCCATAGAAACCCATTATCATTATTGTTGTGCCCTTACATTATTATTGTTATGTCATCTCTGATTATATTGTGACCCCTTAGACTCCTATATATAGAAAGGAGGTTTTTTCATTTGAATCATCCAAGAATTGTTCATTTATGTAACGTAAAGGAGGTTTCCCCCTCAAAGAGGCTAATTTTTAGGTCGTTTATCTATATTTTATGTTATTTTGTGAGATGGTTTCATAACACCCAAACATTTGATGCCCAAACTCTTGCTTAGTGGAAAAATAAGTGGCCAAATCGAGCATAATCATATTAGATGTAGTACGATATCATATTGTCTCAAATATCCACGGAAAAGAGACTCGCGATGTGGAAAACAATGACAAAATTGTTTAAGAATAATAGTGACCACAGGAAGTTGGCACTCAAGGACAAGCTGTGAAGTATCAATGTGTACAAGAATGACATAAATCTGCAGTATCTGAGTAGTTTTACATAGTTTCGTGATGAACTTGGTGGGGTCAGTGTTAATGTCCCTGAATAAGACGTGGTATCTCTATCCCTTTTGGGCCTTCCCAAGAGTTGGCATAGCTATCAATATTTAGTAAATTATAGAGATAAAATTCTAATTTGGAACACATATGGTCCTACTTGGTGCAAGAATAAATAAGGTGAAATACCAAATATGAAACTTCATCCAAGGGAGAGGATGAGGAGAACTATGCCTCGAATGGAAAGGTAAATAAGGGAAAAGGGAAGAAATCCCAAAACAAATTAGAATCTAGTCAAGGGGGCAAGAAGAAAGACTTATCTAGAATCAAGTGCTTTCACTGTCATGAATTTAAACACTATGCCACGAAGTGTCCACACAAGAAGGCAAGCAAGAAGACTTAAGGAGGAGTGGCAGGTGAAGCTTTGGCTTCACAATTTGATCTTCACTTCAATCTCATTGCATGCATGTAAATCATAGTGATGGGAAGTGAGTGGTATATAGATAGTGGTGCCTCGTTACACATAACAAGGAACAAAGAATTTTTCAGTGACTTGGAGGAGAAATATCTCTAGATGCACATCGAGATGGGATATGATGGAAGGTACAACATGACCATGATCAACATAGTCAATTTTTAGAGGGAGTTAGGTTGCTCCCCTCTCAGGCTCAAGGATGTGATGTTTGTACCGGGTCTAAAGAAGAATTTATTTTTTGTCATGGTGTTAGAAGACCGTGGCTACAATGTTATATTCAGCAAAGGAAAGAAATTCTTGAGACACATCAACACTAGACAAGTGAAGTAGATCGGAGTTCAAGTGAATAAACTCTACAAGTTGGATGTGGAATACTGTGCTACTTTGAGCAAAAAGGCAAAAAAGGTGTAGAGCAGAGATGTCAGAAAATTATGGCATAGAAGACTTGGCCATTTGCATCATGGAGCTTTGAAGATCATGTAGCAGATCACCACAAGCCTTCCCAAAGGAGCACTAGAGTATCAGGATACATGAAAAGGGTGTACCTTGGAGAAGTACACAAAATCCACCTCCAATGGTCAAGACAACAGGGTGCATGGAATCCTTGAAAGCATGCACTTTGATGTCTATGGACCTTTCTCGACAGCCTCCACTGCCAAGCACATGTATTATTTTATATTTGTAGATGATTTCACGGAAGTGTTTTATTTTCTTCATGCAAGAGAAAGACCATAAATTCTCCAATTTTGTCGAATTTAAATCACGTGTTCAGAAATAAACTGAAGGCTCTTAGGAGCGATAACAGAGGTGAGTATGTGTCGACTGAGTTTAAAAATTTATGTGCACAGAAAGGCTTTCGACGAGAATTGACAACACCCCAAAACCCATAGTAGAAAGGGGTGGATGAGAGGAAGAACAAAAGTATTGTGGGAGTAGCGATGGTGATGTTGCATGACCAAGGCCTAACTCTACACTTGTGGCTCGAAGCATGCAACACAACGGTCTATTTGCAAAACTCGGGTCCTCATTGAATTCTTGGGATGAGTACACCAGAAGTATATTTTTCAGGGAAGAAACTAGATGTGTCACACTTTAGGATCTTTGGAGCATTAGTATGTTTCCATGTCTCCAAGGAAGCAAGGAAAAGTCTAAAGATGATAGCAGATTTGGGGATTTTTGTGGGGTACATTGACACACCTCACAACTATTGTGTGTACCTGTCATCCCTTAGAATGAAAATTGTTCGAAGGGATGTGAATTTAAATGAGGAAAATGCAATGAGGTGTTCACTTGAGAGGGAGCTTCAGTTACATGCAAATAAAGATCTTTTGACTCCAAAGGAGAAACCTCGTGAAGTTGTGGAGCAACCACAAGTAGAGAAGCAGAGAGTGGAGAAAACCACTCAAGTAGAGACATCCAGAGAACGAAGGAAACGAACCAGGGAAGCTAAAATATTATTGCAGGATGCTGGAGAGAATGTGGGAGCACCCATATCACAGCACTGAATTGGTACACTGTCTACATGGCTCTGATGATTGAGCTAGTAGAGACAAAACCAATCTCATTTGATGAAGAAGTAGAGTAACATATATGGGTTGATGTTATGGTAGAGGAATATGATTCCATTATTAGTAACAATGTTTGGTAAGTGGTCCCAAGATTAGTATAAAAATCAATGGTAGGTTTGAGATGGCTTTACAAGGTAAATAATGTAGCAAACAGAAGCATAGAGAAGCACAAGGAAATATTTGTAGCCAAGAGGTACTTTCAGGTTGAAGGGATTTACTCTGAGGAGACCTTTTCTCTTGTAGAAAGGTACTCTTCCATCAGGTCAATTCTTTCTCTGGTTGCTCAAATGGGGTGTAAGACCCACCAGATGGATTCGAAGACAACATTCCTCAATGGGGTTATTGAGGAGGAGTTGTACATTGAATACCCTAAATTTTTTGAGACCTTCCACAGAGAGTCGCATGTGTGCAGACTCAAGTGAGAGTTGTAAGTGTTGAAGAACGCACCCTGTGCTTGGTTCACCAGGATCGATAGCTATATCACCGGTTTGGGCTTCACCAAAAGTGAAGCAGATGCAAACCTTTACCACATTTTGGTAGAAGTTAAATTGTTTATTATTGTATTATATGTTGATGACTTGATTTTTACCGGTGATGAACAACTTATCATACCTTGCAAGGAGGACCTTGCAAGAGGGTTCGAAATGAAGGACATGGGTATCATGCACTATTTCCTCGGTTTGGAAGTATGGAAAGGAGAAGGGGATTTTTTTTTCTCTCAGGGAAAGTATGCCAACGAGATAATTCATAAGTTCTGCATGGATAGATGCAAACCCACGGAGACTCCTCTAGCGACCAACTGGAGGAAGGATGATTCCATTTTAGGTGAGAAAGTAGATGCTATTGTTTGCAGGAATTTTTTGGGTTCGTTCTTGTATTTGGTGAACACACAGACATACATGTGTTATGCAGTCAACCAATTGAGCCAATCCATGATTTTATTAACCACATTACTTTCTAGGGTTGTTAAACATGTTCTACAGTACCTCAAAGGAACTACTCAGTTTGGACTATGGTACAGACATACAGAGCAAATGAAGCTATGTGGCTTGACATATGTAGTTTGGGCAAGGAGTCCATTAGACCGGAAGAGCACATCAAGAGGAATTTTTAGTGTTGGGTCTGCATCAGTTTCTTGGTACGATAGGAAGCAGATATTTGTTGCACTTAGCTCAACAAAAATAGAGTAAATGGATACCATTCAAGTAGCATGTGAGGCTATCTGAATGAGAAATATCTGTCTTGGATTATTTGGTCAGATGATGGATCCTACTATGATTTACTATGATAATCATAGTTGCATCAAGCTCTCTGAAATTCCTATTTTTAACGATCAATCCAAGCACATAGATATCTGGTATCATGATCTACAAGATTGTGTGCAGAGGCGGATCATGTTATTGCAGTACATTCCGATAGAGGAACAAGATGTAGACATTTTAACAAAAGCCTTGTCAAGAGGTAAATTTTAGTTCCATAGCGGCAGGATTGGGGTGGAAGATAATATCTTTCTTGCTGAGAGGGAGTGTTGAAAATGCAACAAGAAAATCTATTTTTGACTTTTCCTTGGTCAAACTAGATCAAAATTCGAATTTCAATTTCAGCATAATACTTGGAGGTAGTTAACTGAGGTGACATGGATATTTTCACTCAGTTAATTCGATCTGGGGACACTTCAGTTTAGTTCAGTATGATTGATTGCTAATTTCTAGCAATCTATTTTAGTTATTGTCAGTTAAACTAGTTCCAACTATTGGAGAAACTAGTGGAAGGTCAAGTTGTGCAGTGTAACTTCAATCACACTCAGTGGTCATCCAGTTAATTGATCAATCAACCCAAAAGAACTGATGCATGTAGAGGATTTGAGTTACCCTGTTGAGATTGGAGTTCAAGGGAAGTGTACTATCAGTTGTAAACTAATCCAAGTTGTACAGGTGGTGCATGAAATTAAGGGATGGGCCTACCGAAATTGCGTAATCCAATTGAGGAATTTCCCTAAAAAATAGGCATTAATTCCTCAATGAACAACACAAGGAAATAGGAGCTTGGAGGCTTGAAATTTTACTAAGTATCGGTCAGGTTTAATTAGTCGGGTAGAGGATAGAAGATATAGGTGTAGGTTGTGCTCAAGCTTGCGTAAGCATATCCTATTCACTCAGAATATTTATTAATGTAATACAAATAGTAAGGGGTTTTGAAAAACTGCTTTACCCTAGATAAATATTTGTGCATGTGTGATGTTTCCTTTTTCATGTTAATAATATGTGTTCTCTATTTTGAATTTAATTTGGCATATCCGGATAGTAGCTTCGAGTCTTGTGATTTAGTAAATTTCATGAGAAATTTCGAATCTACACATTAATTTATACATGGTATAAGAGCTAGATTCAAAGTAGAGAAGAAAGGGGTGTGCCTTAGGGAACTGCAAAAAATCCACCTTCAATGATCGAGATAGTAGGGTGCATGAAATCGTTGAAAGGATCCACTCTGATGTCTTTGGACCTTTCTCGACAACCTCCACTCCCAAGCACAGGTATTATGTGATATATGTAGATGACTTCTCACGGAAGCGCTGGATTTTATTCATGCAGAAGAAAGACCAGACATTCTCCATGTTTGTTGAATTTAAAGCACTTGTTGAGAAATGAACTGGTAAGAAAGTGAAGGCTCTCAAGAGTGATAATGGAGGTGAGTACATGTCGAATGAGTTTAAAAATTTATGTACAAAGGAAGACATTTGACGAGAATTGACAACACCCCACAACCCACAGCAGAACGAAGTGGTTGAGAGGAATAACAAAAGTATTGTGGAAGCAACGAGGGCGGTGTTGCATGACCAAGGCCTACCTCTGCACTTGTGGGTTGAAGCATGCAACACATCGATCTATTTTTAGAACAAGAGTCCACATCGGATTCTTGGGATGAGTACACCAGAAGAAGATTTTTTAGGGAAGAAACTAGATGTGTCACACTTCAGGATCTTTGGAGAATCAATATATTTCCATGTCTCCAAGGAAGCAAGGAAAAAGCTAAAGTCGATAGCAGAGTTGGTGATATTTGTTGGGCACACTGATACACCTCATAACTATAATTTGTACCTGCAATCCCTCATAATGATAATTGTTCGAAGGTTTTGAAGTTCCATGAGGAAAAGGCAATGACGTGTTCTCTTGAGGGGGAGCTTTAGTTGCATGCAAATCAGAATATTTTTACTCCAAAGGAAGAACCTTACGAAGTTGTGGAGCAGGCACAAGTAGAGGAGCAAAGAGTTGAGACAACCAAGTAAGTAGAGACATCCAGAGAAGGAAGGAAACAAACCTGGGAATCTAAAAAATTATTACATGATACTAGAGAGAATGTGGGAGCACCCACATCACGGCGCAGGCAGAGGAGGTCACTAGATTGGTACATTGGTTACATGGCTCTAATGACTGAGCTAGTAGAGACAGAACCATCCTCATTCGAGGAAGAAGTAGAGAAATCTATATGGGTTGATGCTATGGTAGAGGAATATGATTCCATTGTTAGAAATAATGTTTTGGAAGTGGTCCTAGGACCAGAGATGGATTTACAAGGTAAATCATGTAGCAGACAAAAGCATAGAGAATCACAAGGCCAAATTTGTGGCCAAGGGGTAATATCGGGTTGAAGGGATTGATTATGAGGAGACCCTTGCTCCTGTAGCAAGGTACTCTTCCATGAGATCAATTCTTGCTCTGGTTGCTCAAATGGGGTGGAAGATCCACAAAATGGGTGTGAAGACACCATTCCTTAATGGAGTTATTGAGGAGGAGGTGTACATCGAACAAGCTGAAGGTTTTGAGACGTTCGACAGAGATTCACATGTGTGCAGACTCAAGAGAGCGTTGTATGGCTTGAAGCAAGCACCCTATGCTTGGTACACCAGGATCGATAGTTATATCATCAGTTTGGGTTCACCAAAAGTGAAGAGGATGCAAATATTTACCACATTTTGGTAGAAGTTAAATGATTGATTATTCTCTTATGTGTTGATAACTTGATTTTGACCGATGATGAAAAACTTATCAGATCTTGCAAGGAGGACCTTGCAAGGGAGTTCGAAATGAAGGAAATGGGTCTCATGCATTATTTCCTCAGTTTGGAAGTATGGAAAGGAGAAGGGGAATTGTTTGTCTCTTAGGGAAATTATGCTAATGAGATACTTTAGAAGTTCCACATGGATAGATGCAAACCCATGGATACTCCTCTAGCGACCAACTGGAGGAAGGAGGATGCCACTTCAAGTGAGGAAGTGGATGCTACCGTGTACAGGAAGTTGGTGGGTTCACTCATGTACCTTGTGAACGCACAATCATACATGTGTTATGAAGTCAACCCGTTAATCCAAGCCATGTTTTGAACGACCAAATTATTTTGGAGGGTTATTAAACATGTACTACGGTACCTCAAAGACACTACTCATTTTGGACTACGGTATAGACGAACAAAGGGTGTGAAGCTATGTGGCTTCATAGATGCAAATTGGGCGAGGAGTCCATCAAACCGGAATAACACGTTAGGAGGAATTTTCAGTATTGGATCCGCAACAGTTTCTTGGTACAATAGGAAGCAGAGATCTGTGGCACTCAGCTCAGTAGAAGCAGAGTACGTGGAAGCCAGTCAAGAAGCACGTGAGGTTATCTAGATGAGAAAGATTCTTGTTAGGTTATTTGGTCTGATGATGGATCTTAATGTGATTTACTATGATAATCATATTTTCATCAAGCTCTCTTGTGTTTCACATCGATCCAAACACAAAGATATTCGGTACCACCATCTACGAGATTGTGTGTAGAGGCAGATCATGTTTTTGCAATACATTCCGATAGAGGAACACGATGAAGACATTTTGACAAAAGATTTGTCAAGCGATAAATTCGAGTTCCATGGAGGCGGGATGGGGGTGGTAGATAATCCATTTATTGCTGAGGAGTATTGAAAATGAAACAATAAAATCTAGTTTTGACTTTGCCTTGGTCAAACTAGATTAAAATTCGAATTTCAAGTTCTGCAGAATACTTGGAGGTAGTTAATTGAGGTGACATGGATATTTTCACTCAATTAACTCAAGCTGTAGACACTTTAGTTTTGTTCAGTAAGATTGATTGCTAATTTCTAGCAATATATTTCAGTTAAGTTGAGATATTGTCAATTAAACTAGTTCCAATTGTTGGAGAAACTATTTGAAGGTCATGTTGTATTGTGTAACTTCAATCACACTTAGTGGTCATCCAGTTAATTGATCAATCAACCCAAAATAACTTATGCATGCAGAGAATTCTAGTTACCCCAATTTAGATTGGAGTTCAAGTGTAGTGTACTATCGGTTGTAAACTAATCCAAGTTGTACAAGTGGTGCATTGATCCAGATTTATGCAGGAATGCAACATAATACACATGTAACCATAAATACAAATATGCAGCAGAAATAACACTTCATTTCATTAATATCAAAGAACTGAAACTTGCTTACAGACATAGTAGAAATAAACTAGCTAGGGCACTGGTAGCTTATCTCTGAGAAGATATGTGGTAGCTACAGGCCTCTGAACTGAGTTCCAATGAGGCTCCAGGGCCTATTTATTATTTAGAAACAATGGAAAACCCTAAACATCCAAAACCCTAACCCTAGGAGATGAAGCGCCAAAAATATGGGCCCCATTTGAGTAAATTGGTGTTTCAACTTCCCAGGGACGTAACTTTGCATACGATCTCCATTTGAAGTGCTCGTTTAGGGCCTCAAAACGGCTTCGAAAGTTCAGGACCCGAAAAACTGTGAAAAATAGTAAGTTGTGCCGAAACTAAAAAACTAAAAGAGACAATGGTGGGGCCCCAAGTGGAATAGGTGGGTGGCCACCAATATCCACCTAGATCATGCATGCAGTCAAAGGATGGGCCTACAACAATTGCGCAATCCAATTGAGGAATTTCCATAAAAAATAGGGGTTAATTCCTCAATGAACAACGCAAGGAAATAGGAGCTTGTAACCTTGAAAATTTGTCTAAGAATTAGGTAAGTCCAGTCAGTCGGGGAGAGGATACAAGATGCAGGTGTAGGTTGTGCTCAAGCTTGAGTAAGAATATTGTATTCATCTAGAACCTTTGATTAGAGAAATACAGATAGTAAGGGGTTTTGAGCAGTTTCTTTCCCCTAGATAAATATTTGTGCATGTGTGACGTTTCCTCTTGCATGTTAATGATTTGTGTTCTCGATCATGAATTTACTTTCGTAGATCAGTAGAGTAGCTTCGATTCTTGTGATTTAGTAAATTTGATGAGAAATTTCGAATCTATACATTAATTTCTACAAAAATTGTAATGGAAAAACATTCTATAAAATTCCAACTTTACCTTTCTTTCCCATCCTCTAGACATGTTGATTTCATATTTTGTTATGTTTGAATCTATACCTGCATCGTCTATTTGATTTTGAATTTATTTAGTAACCCATTCTAGTGTGAAACATTTACCCCATTCACCTTGCAGATCAATAGGAAATGGGGTATTCCTTGGGTTAGATCTCTTAAATTGTCTCCTTTCTTATAACACTTCTTCTCTCTTTTTATCATACAAATCAATACATTTGTTCACAAATTCCATGTGGTATAGAATGAAATTGTCGAGTATAGGACTTGTGTCTACACCCATTAGATGTCAACATGTTTATTTCAAACTCCAAAGGCCATGTTGTTAATCTGAAAAATAAATTACAGAGTAAATTAATGATTGCAATAAAAAAAACCATAATGATCACGAGTTTACTTACTAATTTCTACTTTAACACCATTAGATTGTGGTTTTTCTCCATCAATAATATCTAATTCTCTTTATTAATCCCAAAAGTGTGACCCATCTTCAAAATCCTTGCCAAGGAATTCACATAGGAAGGAAAATGCTTCATTCAATACATACCATTTAGCCATGCAACCCTTTGGATGTGCCTTTTATCAGACATATATTTTTAGAGAATTTTGGCTTCTGTGATCCAAAAAAAAAATTCTTCATAAATATATTTTTAGATTTTTCATATACCTCTCAAGGAAAAACATCCACCTCATCAATACGACACCCGCCAATTCATAGTCATCGACTAGGTGTATAATTAAATGGATTTGTAGGTCCATGAAACTTGTAGGAAACTCTTTCTAAAATACACATACAAGTTTTGTAATTTCCTTCTTCCATTTTGGCACTTCACATTCGTGGATCTCCTTGGATGTCACCCAACTAATATAAGAATAGTAAATTAGTATGAACCTTTAGGAAAAAAATAAAATGTAATACAATATCTCTATGCCTCTTACAGATGAACATTCCATAGCACATACCTTGCAAATGTCGATAATCGATTTATGGCATTCCTCAAGTCAAAGGTAAGACATAAACCCCTCCTAATTTCCAATGGCATGATATATTGTCAAACACATTTATCAAAGGCCATTAGTTATTTTTGTCACAAATTAGAATATGAGAATATATTTAGTACCTAACCAATCTTACCAATAAATGCTAAATAATGATATATAATACCTTCATAAAATTATGAAAATCGTATATTTTAAATCTTGTGATATGTCCATCAATTGTAAAATCTTTAGCTAATGATGACCCATAGTCAGTAGGTGCCCTTATTGAAAGTATGGCATTTTTTAGTTGGTCTAGCTCTTTATTTTTCATCATCCATGGTGCTTCTACACATTTTCCATTTTCCCTATTTGGCCACAAATGTTTTCTCTCAAATTTGGTACGCGAAAGAGAAATTTCTCTCCTCAAAGACAAGGTTTCCTCTTTGCCTACTACATGTCGAAATATTGAATCTTGGAATTTTTTGAATACGTGCATAGGATCTAATAGGTGAGATATTAATAGATCCTTCCAATATGGGAGCCCATAAAATATGGATTTCTTTTTCATCCCTTTTGGCATCTTAATTACAAATTGTTCTAGTTCTTCAATAGAATCACCCCCATCAAAAAACTATTGCCAATCTTTCAATTTAGCATCTTCATACTTCTCAATCCAACTAGTTGGACCCATAATCATGGGAGGACCTCTATTTTCAAATTTTCCATCAAATTGATTCTTATGGCGGTTTCTAAACCTATGATCTAGTGGTAGAAAACCATGTTGTTTGCATAAATGAATCTATGTAGATCTTTAGAATGTCACCCATGAAATTGTTTTGCACATCTTGGAGATGAAAATAACCCCTTTGTTTTAATCCACACAATTCAATAAGTAAGGTTAATAACATCAAAATATTAGTATAGAACTAATTAGGAAAGTTGGATGACAATAAATTACGAGTGTGTATATATATATATATATATATATATATATATATATATATATATATATTAACAGAACAAACACCAAGTCCTGGGAAATCATGAATAGTCCAACATAGAACACCATAAAACATGAAGGTCCTATTTGATGTAGGACACAATATTTCATACATTATTATGTATTTCCATAGAAATTTCATCTCATCAATAAAAGGTACAAGATAAACAACCATGTTTTTAACTTGATGTTTTCCTGGAACAATGAGAGTCGGCATAAGGTGCTCCTTTCTAACACTCATCCATGGGGGAATATTGTATACTATCAATCCATATGTCCAAGCACTATAATTTGAGCTCATGAAAGAGAATGGGCACACTCCACCAATTGCAAGACCAAACATGATACTACAGGGTTCATCTTTGAATTTTCTTGTCCATTTTCCCTCTATGTGTTTCAATGCTTTGAAGTTGGCAGGAATTCACATGAATCCATTTTTACCCCTACTCTTTGCATGCCAATCCATCAATTGTGCAAGTGGCTTGCAACGAAACATTCGTTGAAATCTAGGTATAATTGGCATGTGACGTAAAACTTTCTTCGGAACTGTAGGACCTTGTACATTTGTACGATATCTCTTCTCTTTGCATACATGGAATTTTACCTTGTCTTTATATTCATATTTGTATAACATGAAATCATTTTTACATGAATGAATTTACTTATATTCAATCCCCAACTCAACCAACAATTGATGTGCCTCTCTGCAAGTTGATGGCAACACATTCTCTTTAGGAAATATTTTAGCTTTTAGTGCCCTATAAGATTGCCAAAGATTATATCAATTGAATGTTTGACTTATGATGAACATGTTTGATTTTTCAATCTATATTATGAATATTTATATATTATGTATGATTTTAAAATCCCCTTAAAGAAATATAAACAAAGTTGGTGAACTTTTACAAATTATGTACACTAATTGACAATGCATTATAAGAAATAGATTTCAACTCACTTCAATAGGGTGGTGAATCCTTTATCTGAATAACCAAATAGTGACTTGATTTCTAATGATACTAATGTGAATACCAGTTTTGAGGTTCTACTTGCCCCTGATTTGAACACAAGTGTCTTTGTTTCTTTCCTGATGGAGTTTTCCAGGTTGTTATCATCAATGTTACATTGGTGGTAATTACCCCTGTTGTCATCATTATTGTCAACCATATGATCATTATTGTCACCATTGTTTCCATCCCCAAAGAAACTTGCAAACATTTCATTCAATCCTTCTTCACGCACTACATTTTAGCTATCATGATCATCACCATTAACGCTAGGTTGCATGTCATCAATGTATGCTAATCTCATCATTTTTTCAACTTTCGTAGGTGGTAGAGTTATCTTTAAATATGCTCTTTTCACCTTGGTATGGTTTAAAGGATATTTTGGATCATCCCTTACAAATCTTAATATATGAATTGGATCTTGGGTATTAGTAGTCATTCTTTCATCATCATATTCTACCTACCGACCAACACATCCATTATTTAATGTTTGGCAAGAATTGGATAAATCATAAATGTATCAATTCCAAAGAAATATAATCAAATATCACTTAAAAAATCCCATCCAATGTACTATAGTCTTGACCAACCACTTATTCAGTGCAATTATTTGTTGTGTCTAGAGGATCCATTATCATATCCTCTTCCATCCAATGTGTTCTTTGTGATTTAACAGTTTTAAGTCCACGCCCACGTACATATGTTTTTTTTTTCTTTTGCTAGTTGAACACTTAGGTTGTGCACTTACTCCAATCTCCATCTGAAATATCAACAACATGCATTAATTTATTTCAATATTGGATAGTACAATATAAATTCTAATAATATTATAAGAAAGGATGGACGTATCACAAAATGCTTCCTAAGTTAAGTCAAAATTTGATTACCTGATGTCCTACGACATCCATTGTGTCCTTATTTGATATGACACAATATGTTGCCATAGCCTCGTATTGCCCCTATAATACATGACATGGTCAATTATGTTTAGTGAAACAATTATATCATTTCAACCAATATGTTATCCAACACAAAACCTCACATTACTCATATATTTGACATATTGATATCATGTTTTGGATTTCAAAAAAACAACAACATAGTTTATATAAATTTATCTCGTCTATGTTGTAACATTTGTGAATTCATAAACACCATCCTCCTTTGGTTGAGGTTGCTTTGTCTTCTTACCTTTATTGTATCTGCAAATTTTTTATCTGATTCTATGGCCACCCACTTTCCTCTCGTTGATTTAGTAGGTCTACATTGTCCATGGCCTCCTCTCGATTATGTAATACAAAACAATGACATTATTCACATTACATCTATGTAATTTGTTGTTGCTCCATCCAATTTGATAAATTCATAATCTATTTAAGCTCAATCGGTTTTCATTGCACCTTTCTAAATAAATATTTTTGTTACTTTCTACTCCCAATATGGTGACATGACACAAGTCTTATAAATCTTAGATGAGGATTATGAATACTAATGCACTAATTTTTTTTCATATTTTCATTTAACTTAATTCAAACCCTTCATACATAATCTTAAACTGTTAAATATTTTTATTTTTGTATATTTAAAAAAAAAATTAAAAAAAAAAATCATTTGACCCTATATGTTAGATAATATACTTTTTTCAAATTTTGATTTTTAAGTCTTCTAAATGAACTCACTATATAATATAATAATTAGTATAAGTTAACTTGTGGATGAGATATATTTTCAGTGCCACCATCAACCCTATAAAGGAGTAAAGAGTGAGGGACGAGATCGAAAATGTGTGTGTCATATGTATACATAATCACTAAGCAACACAACCTTTAAAGGTGAAAATGTGTGTATGCGACTATAACTAGTGGATTTTGTATTATGAGTCATTGGCTGAAAATAAAATTAGAAAGTTTGAAATCACACCAAATTCATTAGTGTGCTAGGAAAATATGACATGAAACACCCTCCATTGGGTTAAAACACCATTTATATGGCTTTACATCAACCAACATTTCAACTTATCCCATGTGCCTATGCACATTGCACATCCAATATTGGTATTAAAACCTCATAAAAAATGACAATAACATGGAAGCCTCATGCATGGGAAATAACATGGAAGCCTCCCATATCGGCATTGCAAAGCACAAAGATGTCAATGAATACAAATTAGGCGAAGAGAAAAAATGCAATATTATAGGCGTTGAATTAGGCGCAATTACCGCCCCATTTGGCACCCAAAACTGACTAATTTTTTTAGCCAATAGTATACACTAAATATGGCGCTAATTGATATATATATATATAATAAATAAATCCCACCAATCTATAATTCGTGCAATGGATAAACCTAATGTGTATCCCGATTATTCGGCCAAAACAATGTAAAACATTCACCATATTTCCATTCTCATACTTACCAATTGCAAATCGAGGGAGCTTGAAATTCTGTGCAGAGATGGAGCAAACCATGGTTGGAGCAATGCGTTGAGGTTATGAAAGCAAATAACAAATCAATTGGATCTTTGTTGATGGTGGGCAGAGATATTAATGGACCTCTCCTCCCCTTTTGTGGACTTCAATAAAAATAAAAAATAAAATAAAAAATAAAATAAAAATAAAAATAAAAATAAAAATAAAAATTGATTTGTGGTTGTGATTTGGCCTCTAGCAGTCACAAAATCAATTTTTGCATATCATTCACCCCTACCAGAGATGAAAATCAAACCCCTAACCCCTATCCATCCATTTTGCACTACTTTTGTTTATAAAATTAGAGGGAAGGGAGAAAAACATAGGGAGCACAGAGAAGGGATTTTCCATAGCCTTCAGGAAAAAATTCACCTTAGGACGCCAAAAAATGTCAAGTAGAAGAGGGAAACGAGCAAAGGGAGCTAATTATTTCCAGAATGAAGTATTTCATACTCAAGTTATATATTTGTACATGTTTCCACTACTTGTTTGAATTGTATTTTTTAATTTTTAATTTTAAAATTATAAAATAAGAAAATTAAAAAATAAGAAATTTCCTATATATACATATATAGGGTTTATGTTTTTATTTCTAAATTTAATACAAAAATTTTATTGTACATATATAGTGACATGACAATGAGAAACTCAAATAGGTAATGGCTTCTACATTGGGGGTAGAAGCAGTGAAAAAACTAGAAGGTATGAACTTGTCCATGCTTGCCAAATACATGGAAGAACGATCTACTAAAGGCACTGAAACAGTTCAACCAAAGCAACCCTGTCAAAGGGAATCGATTGATTCCCCATCAGCTCTTGGATCGAACAAAATATATACAAAAAATTCAATCACAATACCCTCTAAGAATGTGGAACAGGGAAGAAATATATCCAGTTTCCAAGCCACTCATGGGACAAAGATTTATTCCACCACCATTACATGCTATGCATCTTGCAATGGTACATATGAAACCGATGTAGAATATGATGTTGTCTCCGAGAATATCAGAATGACAGATGTCAGAAAAGTGTTCAATCGTAGGTTGAAGGAATCACGCCTTTAATGCTTCAAAGAGCATCTACATTTTCCATTCTTGAAGATCCCCATGCACCTTCAAAAGGTAGTCATCCATGACATGGAGACTGAATTTGGGACGGGTTGGTCAATAAAGCAAGTAAAAAAACAAATGACTCAAAATTGAAAGAGATGTCATTGCAACCAAATGAAAAATATAAAACAAAATCCTCTCGATCTAAGGACCAAAAGAAAGCCAATTGATGTAAGTGTGAAAGTATGGAAAGAGCTCGTGAAATCATATGATAGAGTAGATGCACAAAGGGAGTCTGACGAGGAGAACACACGGGTATTTAAATTTGGTCATAAGATTATTTAAAATTCATTAAATGATTTTTGTATTTTACTAGTGCATAATTAAATTGATTTAATGTATGTTTCGGGACAAGGCCTCGAAGGCCAGGCTTGCCAAATTTCGTGCCACACATCCCAATGGACAAACAACTTTAGAAACCTTAATATGCAAATTTGTAAGTATATTTAATTTCTGAAACTATATATATTTTTAATTTTGTACAAAAAAAGTAAATGATTGGATATTAATTACTTAAATTAGTCCATTTGACATGTTTTGACAATAGAAACAATATGTCCATTATCCATCACAATTGGAATTCGATATAATACAAGGAAAAAAGGTGTCTAAGTTTGTTATCTGGATGGAAAATAAGGTATCATTAGTTGACTTTCAATAACTTAGTTGGATATCGCTATGTTAGTATGTGAATTTTCATTTCTTGTTTTGAGTTGCTTATTTATGTGTAACTTGAGTTATTTTGTGCTCCCATCAGTCATAGCACCCTTATAAATCACCAACCTTTCACTATGATCAAGTCCTTATAAATCAATATCCTATCATGGCCTTATCAATTCCTTTGCCAAAAACCCTATGCCAAATGAGAGATGCAAGACAATGTAATACATAACCCGTAGACAACAAACAAAATCTTTGTTGTAGCTTGAAAAATCATAACGAGTACCTATAGAGTGCAAGGCAAGAGTATAGTGAGACACCAATGACAAGGCACATGCATAGCGAGCCTCCAAGAACAAGACACAAGTCATAGCGAGCCTCCAAGGATAAGACACAAGCCATAGCGAACCTCCAAGGGCAAGACACAAGTCATAACGAGCCGCCATGTACAAAACGCATGTCATAACAAGTCTCTAATGACCATGAAAAAGACATAACAAACCCTAGAAGGAGAAATAACAACTGTAGCGAAATTCCCCATACAAGTACAAATAAAAACCAAGTGCATAAGAGAAAAAGAAATATGTCACAATCATTGAAGGATTTCATATATATATAGACATCCAACATCACTCTTACATGACTTTACATTATGGTCGACTTGCACATCACATAACCAACATCTATCTTGGGCTTTTCTTCACAACTTTATAACATTTAATTGACTTCTTACATCATAGGAAAGGTTTGTCTTGGACAACACTTCAAGGCATCATGTCCACTCCACAAGGAGGACTATCCCATCATTACTTAGGTGTTATACCATCACTCCATTCTAGGAGGACAACCTTATCAATGTCTAGGTGTTATAGTATCACTCCAACCTAGGAGGACCACCTTATCATCATTTATGGTTTTATACCATCACTCCAATCTAGGAGGACCACCATATAGTTATCTAGATGTTATAACATCATGCCAATACGGAGGAGCACCTATCTTCAACTCCACTCTAGAGGATCATGGTGTTATAACATCATTCCATCTAGAGGACCACAATAGCATAATCTAGGTGTTATAACACCACTCCAATCCAGGAGGACCACATATCGTTAACTCCAATCAGGAGGACCATGGTGTTATAACATCACTCCATCTGGAGGACCACCATATCATCATTTGGGTGTTATAATTCCACTCCAATCCGGGAGGACCATCTATCATCAACTCCAGTCATGAGGACCATGGTGTTATAACATTAGTCCATCTGTTGGACCACCATATCATCATTTGGGTGTTATAACATTACTCCAATCTAGGATGACCATCCTATGGCTACTCAACTGGCCTCACCATTATATTATTTTTCATCCATATCGATGCTTTCAAAGTGGAAATGTTGGAGGAATTAGATAAAAGGACCATTTATATTAATGGGTCCCAATTTGGAGAATTAGGGTATAAAACCTTTTGGAGGTAGTTTGAGGCATCAAATGAATTTTTTATGTCCTGTTGTAGCCTCTTCAATGAGCCCAAAAAATGTCACCACGTACATTTAAAATTATTCAGTCCCCTTCTCTTTTTAAAGTTCTCATGATCATGCATGTTTCATTACCTAGAAAATCTCTTTAAAATGGCCTAATGATCATCACTAAATGCAGTCCATGAATGAATCATTGTCATGGCTTGCTTCCACAATAAATCCATCACTATAGCCAAATTTGCATGATAGCTAATTTCTGAAGATGGAAATCATATATCTTTCGGAAGTATGCTTATTTAGGCTCTTCTTTCAACTAATGGTCAAAATGATCTTGAGACCAAATTCAAGGTTGCAAGTATTATATCTCATACTTTGAATAATAGTGTAGTGCAAAGAGAAGCACTTTACCTCCAATTAGAAGTTACATTTTCATTATTATCAACACCAAATCTCCTGATGCCATGCATAGTGAAATATCTAGCAGTTGCCTCTCCACTCACATATAAGAAAGAGCAAGTATTCATGTAGTTGGCTTGGCTATTTTTCCTTAGGGGAGTGTATTATATTCAAAAGAATAACTAAGGACAAAAAAATGTCTTCATGGTAGTTGATGCGTTTAGCCAAAGAATGAAACTCACAACTTATTTCAAAATTCCACAAATGGGAGGAAATGAAGAAATTTTTGTTCTTTGTCTCAACAACATCTCCATCAAGGCTACCAAAACCATTGACACGATCAACAACTATTGAAGCTACTAGAATTTGATGCACAAGATAGGAAACAAATATTTGATACTCCATAGAAAAGTGTAGTTTCATCAAGTTAAATTTATAGGGAGTGGATTTTTGTGCTAACAAGTCCTTACCTAGGTTGTGCTATTGAGACATTAATTTGAAGACACTCACATTTTTCCCCTGTGTAATTGTAAATCAGAGACCATATATCAATTTTTGGTAGGATTTCATTATACTTGGGAGGTCTGAGCAACAACAAAACATTGGTAAGAGGTGAATATTCTTTGGAAGCGGATTCCCTCAAGGATGGTCTCAAAAACATGGATGGAGGATAGACTATTTTTCGAATGTAGAACTCTTCCCTGCGTAGTTTGTTGGGATCTATCATTGGGAAGGAATAGTAGGATATTTGAGGATTAGAATTTCCAAGTCTCGCAAGTTGTGTCTAAGATTCAATATTTTTATAATGGACTTGAGATTTTAGTGATAAATAAGTCTCTAACTCATATTGGTATTTTGGAGATTGGCAAAAGGAAGCCCTAAGGGTTCTTTGATGGATCTTTAGTAGGGAACCTAGGCCCTTTTAGACTTGGGTAAGTACTTTATTTGACATAGAAGCATCCATTTTCCTTCCCTTGTGGGCTTGGATATGGTAGATACCAAGGTCATTATTATCTTATTGAGCATAGCTACTAACAATGGCATCGTAGACCTCCAAATCTCTAGGGACTCCATGTTGATTATGGGATGGGTTTCTAGTCATATTCGGAAGCTCAACATTATATTATGCTATCTCATTAAGTAGGAAGTGGATTATCGTGCAATATTGATTTATATCACTAAGGTAAAGAATGGGATCAACACCATCCTTCTTGGAAACATTGAAAAAGAGTAATGAGGTTTTTAAATCATTCAAAAATAAGAAATGTGAAAAGAAAATATCTCCCTCATTGAACTCATATATGAGAAATAAAAGGTAAAGAAACAACTAGAGAAAACAAAAATCAAAAGGATAAGTTTATAATCCCTTTATTGGCATCAAAGTCAATATTAATATACCTATTGAGGTTTTGTTTGTGACAAATAATCCAAACATAGAGGATCCTTGAAAGAGCACGCAAATGGAAGATGTTTTATATAGCTTAATTTTTGTCATGGTATTTTTCATCAATCATATACAACCTTCATGGGTGTGTATTATTACAAAAGTAGACTTATGCAATGTTTTCCACATTCACGAAAGTCCTGCCATATTTACCAAATGGTTTTGGAAAAGTTTATCATCATATTATATATTACAATTTCTACTAAGGGCTTCAACTTTATGAAATAATGAAGGTCATCGAATTAGTGGCACCCAACTGTTAGAGATTGCACTATGGTAACATGGGCAACAATAAGATCTCCATTTCCTCTAGCTATGGTGTCAATCTGATAAAGAGTACATGTTCTTGGATATGTTTTTTTGGTATTCCATTATATGATGAGGTGATTACCCTCTATGTTGATATTGAAGAAAGGGATACAACAATTACCATTGTTGGAAATATTGAAGTTGTTGTTAAAAATGTCCTAGATGAAACTTTGGGAAAATTTATACATAAGGAAACAATTGATGAATATGATGAATAATTGATGGAGACATTTAACACCCCTAAAAAATGAAGAGATATTTGGAGCACTGTCCTTTTTCTTCTAAACATTAACTTTGGTGCCTTTGTTCAAATATGTCATTATAGTGTTGAAAGTCGATGAAAGTAGAGGAGGTGGGAATTTTGCATTGTATTCTCTGTTATGCATACATGCCAAGGTTAGCATGTTGCCAAATCATCGAACTGTTTATTAGGAACTTCCAATATCTAAATTGGAACTTCATCTTGACACAAGGAAGAGGTCAAGAATAATAAATATTATTAAAAAGCATAAAAGTCTTGAATTTGCATTGTTGGTGTGACTTTGTTGGGCACTTGTATGGTTATTGAAGATAGTGTGTTGACACCAATCGTTTGTGTATATTTTGTAGTTTGAAGCTTTGAATTCGTTATGACATAGCACCTACATGAATATGTATTGGTTCATATTTAATGTTGTATATTGGTGTGCCTTTTTTCACTACAACACTATGGGACACATTAGTTAGGTTCATGTTTTCCCTCATTGTTATTATTTATATTTTATGTATTAATTGCACGTGGTCTGAATAACATTACTCACTCGAACATGGAAATTTATCATGCACTCTCTCCATCTACTATGTACAAGTCTATAAGGAACGACCTAGTGTAAAGATGAAATCCAGAATTGGTTCAGAGGTTGTCAAAATTTTCAGGGAGGAATATGAGCATGTTAAAATACTATGCACAAAGCATGAAGCAACATCGCATGCACTGAAAAATTCTATGTTGGAGAATGAAACATTGAATGCTCAAGCGATAAAATTGATATGGAATCATTTTTAAGACAGAGGAGATCAACAAGTGGAGGAATTTGGGAAGAGAATCAGAGTACTCAAGTAGTGTTGAAGATATTGATGAGAATAAGAAGGGTTTCGATGATATTGAGTATGCTTCCTCAATCAATGAAGGGATTGAGCCTAGTTCAAAAAAAAACATCAAAAGGAAAAGGATGATGATTTTGACCAAGAGAAAGATGATTGTACATATTTGAAGAAACAAGGAGTGGTATGGTCTATGGAGCTTCATCAATAATTTGTTAACTTTGTAAATCAAATTGGAATTGATAAGGCTATTCCAAAGAGGATACTTGAGATGATGAATGTTCATGGACTTACAAGGGAGTATGTTGTAAGACACATTCAAAAATACAAGCTTTATTTTAGAAGGCTAAGTGAAGTAGCTCAACAACAAGGTGGGATAAACTCTTCTTTTGGAGGAACTACAAAAGTAAAGTTAGTTTCCATGAGTGCTCTTGGAAGGCTTAACTTCAAGAATTTGCAGTGTTTGGTCAAACATCACCACAGACTTTGGTGGAAATGCAAGTAGGACTCTCGGGAAAGGAAAGTTTCCAACACTAAGGATTTCCCTTGATTTTGTGCAAAATAAAATCCTATAGAACCATTATTAGCACATTAAATCTAAATGGGATACCTAAATATTATACATATGTCTTTACTCTTAAGTGAATGATATGTTATGTTAAGAAAGGAGCCTTCTTTCCATATGATGAGACTTTTTGTGTTTTCCTAATGCAAAGTGGTGCCAACAACATTAGTATAAATGCTAAGGAAACACATTATACCCTCAAATAAGTTGTTGGATAGTTTTTGGTCGATAGTTTTGGGTTGAGATGTTTGTGCACCACCATGCCACACCTACCTAGGAATGGCTTAGCCATAACCAAAATTGTGGAAATTACTTAATCACCTTCTATGAAATTTACCAATAAAAATACTTAGGTGTTATTTTTACTTTGTCAGTAATAACATCAACCACAAATTTCACGAGACATTAGCACCATACACCAAGTTCGTAGTGGCAAATCCTCATTCTTACAAGAAATCCAATTGAATAATGTTTGACCAAGTCAAAACATTATAGGACAATATAGCTAGGTTGGGCTCCATTCAGAATTTCTGCAACCTGCAAATACTTATGACCAAACATGAGCCAACAAATGATTTTGTTGGCTAATTAGATAGTGAACTACCACTATATGTTGCATGAAACTCTACTGCTTTCCATACCAACCTAACAATTGTTGCATTAAAGCCGTGATTTGTTTGTTTGCATGTTTCATGTCTTTTCTTATCTGCACTCTTGTCAAAACATGTCTACAACCTTTACAATGATGCCTTGGTCCATCACTACAATTAATAATTACAAAAATAAATAATTGGAAACATATCATAAGATATTATGGAAATGGTATACTGTATGGTGTTTTATTGGCCTTAAATTTCATGGTCATATGGAAACATTACACTTGTTTTGTATGCACAAGGAATGTATGGGAGCATTAAGACCCTATATCATGTATTTAGTAATGGAAGTGCCTTGGCCAACATGTTATTTTAGTTCTAAGTTGTGACCTAACATACATGTAAAGAAAAATATCATCACAATAGATATATTTTGGTGACATATAAAGACCAACAATTAATGAGGACAAAGGAAACAATGCAATCATATGCATTGAAGTAAATATTATGTGTTCTCAGGCTACTTGAGGGAAGACTCATCTAATATATAGAAATTGAGAAACCTGAATACTTTAATAGTAGAAGTATAAAAAGGTAAGAAACACCACCATTTTTGCTTCTTCTTAGACATGGAAGCTCCATGAAATATATACACTTAGATTTCGAGAAAATCTAGATTTGGAACCCATATATGCAATTTGGAGCATGCATGGTAAGAAGAACAATGATTATGTGAAAGAAATAGTGCCTTGTCGATTCCTAATATTAGTCAATTGATTGTTTAGATGATGCATTGAATGAAAATGATGAAGTAGGATGCCATCATTAGTACTATGAAGATATTTCATTATCAAAATCAACATGGAAACATGCTAGTACAATCCTATAGTAGATTTCCAACACTATTTGGGACATTTCTTGTAAAATATTTTGGCATAGGTTGGAAGCATCTTCTTGATATAGTTTCCAATGTACTCTATAGAAAATGATTCATCGGTTTTGGGACATAGTGTTATGCCATATCCATTTAAATGTTGCTTGAGTTAAATCTGATTTTATTGGATTAATATTTGTGGGCTACAAGTATAAAGATCAGTGCTAAGGGACATAGTTTCCCTGACAATAAACATATAAGAAAAAACTTTAATATACTCCTCAATAAAATATCACCTAGAAACAACATGATAAAAGGATTGATCCTTGCATTTGTGGAATGACGCACTTCCAATATTGGTATGGGCTTTAATTTGGCCTGGTTTAGTGAGCACTTTTCCTAAAAAGGGGTCTGCAAGATTGGGTAAATATCCATGGTAAATCCTTCTAACAAAAGAAGTGTATGTCATAAATTTAGGGCAACATGAGTTATACAAAGATATAGTAGGCCCGACTTGTGTATGATGTACTCTAATGCTCACATGAATGGGATACACTCATTCTGATGTGTCCTCACTCTCCTTTTGCAGTTATTTAGATCATTTGCAACACTTCTAGAATTTTCTTCAAAACCATGGGTAACTTGTGGCCAACTCTTTACCTCTTCAATCTATGGAAAAACCTCTAATGTTTTTGTTGCTCCATCTCGAATTATTCTTGATGCCAAAACTCTACGAACTTGTTGTTGCTTTAAATGATGGCAATCATTGAGTCTTCTTCTCTCATGTTTAGATAAAACCTATGTTTGTGCATCTCAATTTTTTTCTTGATCCCCTAAGTGTTGGTGTAGTGTTGGGTGGCAGGAACACCTCTTTGGTTGTCCACTTTCAAGATTTGACAAGCAATATAAAATGGCTTTATACCCCTTCAGTTTTATACTCAAGGTGCTACATCTCCTTTAAGGACAAAAATTCAGCTGCTTTGATAACATATAACCCAAAAACAACTGGCCTATGATCTGTTAATCTCCTCAACGTGAATAATTATGAAAATAAACATAAAAGAAAACAATGATGTCTCTAAAACTCAATGATTGTTTCCAATGTAATTCATTAATCAGCAACCAATGTAATTCATTTACAAAACCAAAACTCTTTCAAGTTGATTTCAAGGATCCTTTGTTAGTCCAAGGGAGTTAAAGGATCCTACCCATGATGCATGGTTGTAATTCACGTAATTAATGCTCAACCTTCAACTTGTATACAATTTACCAAAAGAAACATTTGTTGGTATGAATGCTCTTGATCAACAAAGAGCAATATTGACTATGTTTGCATTAGGTTTCAATCCTAATTCCAAATGGATTCCAAGACCATTCTAATTCATCAATAAGAGGATATTTCATAAGGAGGTTTGATTTATTTAGTTCAAAATGTTGCAACATCTAAAATCCATAGGTTCACTAGTGAATAGAGGTACATCATGCCCCATATAAGAAGTGACCAATGTCAATTCATAGATTCCAAGGATTATCTTGATTTTGAATTTAAACCCTATTTACTAGCCCTAGAAAACTCTACCTTGAATATGTTCTCAAACAATTAGGCAAGCACAAATAATTTGCAACAATAATCTATATGGAAAGTGTTTACCTTGTACAAGTTGCAATGAACAATCAACTTACAGTTTTAGTGAAAACCTGTAGAAACCCTTTAGAATAGCCCTAGGTTAGATCTAAGTCACATTCCTTGCCTTCATTCTTAGACTAAAGTCAAGTTATTCAATCCTCCCACAAGTCGTTGACTTGTTTTGACCTCTAAGCCTAAACCTAGGGTGGAACGATCCCTCTATCTCCTAGTTATTCTACAAGTGAGCTACAAGAAGTGACATAGACAAAGGGAATCTCCCTTGTGAACCTTCCCCCTTCACTTATGTTATCACTTTTAAGTTTAAAGGGTAATTCAATTTGAGCCTTAAGATCTAGCTTCTATCAAAATTTTGTGTGCATTGCCATTTAATTTGGCAGCGCTGATTCCAGTGATATAAAAGGAAGGAGTTGCCAAATTAAATAACAGCGAATGGTTTGATCGTTAATAAAGGAAGCGCTGACAAATCAGCAGACACCATGTCATACATGTCATTTGACAATAGTGCTACAAAAATAAAAGCCACAATCTATCATCATTTTGATCGGCCAAATTAAATCCGCCAGTAGAAGTATTGATGATCAAAGATTAAGTGGCCATGATGAAAGCATGAGGGAATGTAGTTATTATATGTCCACCTATAAATTTAAATTTTAATATTTTTATGGTCAAGGGAAATTTAATTGTTTATCCATTTCTCCTGCCTGTTTTCCGAGGAGCTTGTCTGTCAATTCTTTGTTCCAAAAACAACATCGGTGAATCCCTGATTTTTCTCCACAACATCTGTTGCCAAATATGTTTGTCATTATTGGGAAAGCAGACACCTTTGAAGGAGTAAGCTTGAAGGCCCATAAATTTTCGAAACCATTCCATAGCTTCATGAGCAATTTATTCAAGCAGGTTAGGCCAAATTTCATTTCATGTGCCAGGGGGTTTAACGATGAAATTGCTCAAGCATTTGCTAAGGGGTTTGATGGGAAAAAGTCACCATTGCATACCTTTATTTCCGAGACACAGAGGAAATAATTGTTGACGCTAAAATCCTACCTGTTGATAGTGTATGTTGGTTTAAAAATCAAACCCTGGTCGACATTGATATCCCTTTCTTCTTAAAGTACGAGCATAAAGTCAAGGATAGGCGACAAGGAGTTCAAAGGTCTTGGTTCAAGCCCACCTGGAGTGAAACCCTCAAGGTTATTTAATGATAATTTATGTGAAGGTCATTACGATCGAATGGGTATGTACCACTTAAAATTTATAGAACATTTGGCTCAGTAGGTTCGTATGAACATGCCTTGTTTTATGTTGAAGAGTATCAGTATGATTTCAGCTAGAATTAAAGCAAAAGTTTCTTCTTATCCTCATTGTATTTTCCATAAGGGGTTAATTAAAATTTTAATTATTAATACTTGGGAAAATTAGGTAGAACATAGGAGCACTTCTTATTTTGGGGAGGGTTTGTTGAGACAATTTTTTCCAAGCCTAAAGCTAGTAAGAAAAGGAAACAAAGAAAGGTTCCCAACCTTTCTCAAGAACAAACAACCTCCTCTGTGCTTACCAAAAACATAACGAAAGCTTCTTTAGGAAAACACATTGAAAATATTGTTTCAATTCCTGTGGTAGAAAAGGTTTATGTAAGAAAAAGTAAGAGACTTATTGAGGAAAAACTTTCGGCCTCCCCTCGAGAGCAGCTTCCAGAGCTGCTAGAGGATTACCCTACCGATAAGACTAACAATGATAAACATGAAGAGGCTTTGGGGGTTAAACTCAGTGAATCAGAAAACTTAGAAGCCCAAATCAAAACATCCAAACATGTACAAATAAAGAAGGAAAAAAAAGGTTAACTAAAATGAGAGATATGGAATGAGAAAACCCCATAAAAGGCCCACAAATAAGCTTAGGCTCAATTTCAAAATGCAGAATATCCCATCCTTGAAGGAACAAGTCATTTATCTTGATGATACACATATGAGAGATTTTCTAATCAACAATGAGGATACTTCGAGTTCCTTGAAGAAGAAGAAAACTCATAAAAAAGGGATAAAGCATAAAAATAGGGCCCCAAAGCCAAGAAATGAAAAAGAGAAAATCAAATTAAAACAGGAAACATGGACGTTTTGTTAGAAGCAGCAAAGACATGAAAATGAGCATCAAAAGATAGCGCTGCCAAATATTTTGGCAACGCTGATCTTTGATCTATATATGACAAGTGTTGCCAGATATTTTGGTAGTGCTTTCACTGTTTTGATTTTAACAAAGTATGCCCAAATATTTTTTCAATTCCCGAATAGTACCTTCTAGCAACACAATTTTGGTAGCGATAAAGGGATAGATTTTTTCAAAGTTTTTTGAAGGCTATCCTTTGCAAATTTAGTGTTATCTTGATAAGGCCATGGCATATGTCAAGGGGAAGTGGATATTAATGAATATAAAAGCATTGTTTTAAGGTACAAAATAAGGGATTTGCATATTTTATTCCATATTGTTAGTGATCGTTTTGAACCCACATCATCAGGAGATTTTAAAGCCCACTCGCCCACTTTTTGCTATGATAGGTCACCATGGATTGTGTTTTAAAATTTTCAACACTATAGTTGTTTCTTAGTAAATATACTTTTCAGATTTAATTTTCTCATCGAGATATGTATATATATATTTTCGCATTTTTCAATTAAATCTTTCCATAAGCTATGGATTTCAGTTACGTAAACTTTCTATAAAGTTGTGTAAAACAAATAAACAAGGGTTGGAATTTTGTGAAACAACAAACTTTGTGGTGTGAAAGTTATTATTTTAATCAAAATTGCCTCAAAGCATAAATACCTGTGACATATGTTCTGATATATTTTGTCAATTATTTTCTTTCATAATTTTTTCCGGTGAATGTTCTCCTTCTAGTTATTCATTGAATGTTATCTTCTGTCTTTGAACAAGAGTAAATGAATCAAAATTCATCTTAGATGCTCATTGTCATGTTATTCAAATGCTTATACCAAATTTGTCTAAATTTTCTTATATAATTTCTTCTTAATTGATGCCATATTTGAGATGGTTTGTATTTTATCTTTCCTTTGTTCATCTACAAAGCTTTAGATATGAAAGTTTGTAGATTTTTTCTGCAAATTATCTATGTTACTATCACTAGTCTTTTGAGCAATATAAATGAATACTAGATCAATTACATGCGCAATGGATATTTGCTTGGTCCAACCACTTCATTAAAACCTTATCCTACCAAACAGTTGGCCACTGGATTTCACATTGACCAGCTATAGAAGTGACCATCAAATATTTGAGCCACTGAGGGAGCCTACTCTGGTTGGAAAGACTAGTTTCCAACCTAAAGACTACTTTGAAGTTACCTTAGGTTTTTCTCTCACACAATCAAGAGATTTTCCGAGTGTTAACAACTTCCACAAGTGAAGTGACTCCTTGATTCATTCTTCCCTCCTTCCTCCGTGAGACTTGTTCGTATAAGAGAAGTAGTTGTATAATGTTATAAGCTTGATAATTGATTATTACTTACTCTTGTGAACCTATCTCCCTCCTTTACTATTGAAAGAGACTTGACAAGGAGAAGCCTTCTTGATCCATCTTGGACTCTAGAAGCTCCACCCCTCTCCTTTCCAACTCTCTTACCTAGGGATACCCTCCTTGATTCCTTAGTGAATCTAAAGTGAGAATGTTAGTTGTCAAAGTGACACTGGGAAATAGTCGTTAGTAGTTAGTTGACCCAAAATACCCCACAATGAGCCTTTCACAACACTAGGGTGCTATTTTGAGCGTCAACACCCTTTATTTCCGAAAGTGTGGTAGGGAAAATGTCATGGCATTCTTTTAGCAAGTACACCACTTGGTTCACAGTCTCCTCATCCCAATAATCTCTAATTATCACATATTGGGATTTTCTTTTGTGTCAATGTCATGTTTGTTGGTCTTGATTGGATTGTTATAATCAGGGGCACTTGGGATGGTGGTCACCCCTTCTACCACACATTGTTCTTCTGTCTCTCCAAATTTCAAATGATGCAGGTCTTCTTCATTTGGCACTTGTTCAATATTTAGGCAGTGTACCATGTCGATGATTGTATTTCTCTAAGTGATGTGTGTAAACAAAGTCTTTAGTTTCACTTTCCTTTTGTTTTTCCTAGAATGTAATTTCTCTAACGTGTTTTAGCATAGTGGTCAGGATGGGTTCTTCTTCAATGGATCCAAAAGTGCCTCCAAATCCTTCAACGATCCTTGTCCTTGTCATCATTACTCTTCTTAATTCTTGTTGCACATACCAACTCTTTGGTATGGTCATGTGGGTGTGGAGGAACTTGTGCGGCCAAAAAATTTCTTCCACTTGTATAATGGCTCACATATTATTACATAGCGACACATGCTCCACTAGATCCTTTGTGCCTTTATACAAAGCTATGAGGTGATCTTGGCTTTGGTCGAATATGTCTTGCATTGCTTGTTAGGTCCCTATAATACTAGTGTATCCCATTTTTATTATTGCTGATATAGCCCCCTTATTATTATTTTTGTGCCTGTGTAGTCCCCATATTGTTATTATTATGCCCCATAAAAACCCACTATTGTTATTGTTGTGCCCTTACATTCTTATTGTTAGGTCGGCTAGGATTATATTGTGACCCCATGGACTCCTATATATAGAAAGGAGGTTTTATCATTTGTATCATCCAATAATTGTTCATTTATGTAATGTAAAGGAGGTTTCCCCCTCAAAGAAGTTGATTTCTAAGGCATCGATCTATCTTTTATTCTATTTTTTTGAGTTGGTTTCATAACATTTGGTATCATAGCTTTGGATTCTAGGGTTTCGCTGCTCAAATAGGTCATCGTGGCATTTTCGCTATAACTTTTTTTCTACGAAGGTTCAGAAGCTAAAAAAATCCCATTTGTAACGAAATCCTCAAGAACTTCGTGTAAAAATTTTAGATCTTGGTTCACAATATTTTTCAAAGATATGATATGTGGAAGTAAGGGTTTTTGCAGGCTCCCGAATTTCATCTTAAATAAGTGACCTTGGGAAAATCATCATAACTCTCTCTTTGAGCATTAGATTGGAATTTTATAAATAAAAAAAATCAAAAGTACACAAACTATAGTTTCATGTATATTGATTTTAGAGTCGAAGGAGGAAACAATGACATGTGTCATGTCGTACAAGTTCGCTCTATTGAACTAGTCCATAGTTAGGTCATTGTGGGAGATTGGGCATAGATTTGCCTTGAAAAATCCAAATTAGGTCAGACCTATGGCATTGGAAACAAGATTCATAGGGATACTAAAGGACTGAAGATAAAATCTTGGGGATCTGAAATTACAGAGATACATCAGTTTCAATATCGATCTCCTAAAAAGTAAGAAAAAGGTGTGTATTTTTTTTAAATTACATAAGTCTTGTTTGAAAAATCAGTTTGAAGTGATTTCAAGTTAATATTGAGGCATAGATATCATTGTTAGGTTCTAAAATTCCCCCTAAAAATAATTCAACACCCATTAAGCCCTCAGAAGGCTCTATTATGACTCATGAAGAGGAATAATTGCAACATGATATATCAAAATTACAAGACCAAGTGCAATAAATTTCGCTCTTGCAAAGAGTAACAAAAAATGAAATGGAAGTTTTGAAGAAAGGTGTGGAAGCTAAGATGGATGGTTTGAAGAATGGAATTGAAGCTAATATGGATGGCATGGAAGCTAAGATGTATGACATGGAAGCTAAGATCAATGAAAAAATGAAAACAACATGGAAGACATGAAGAATGATCTAAAAGCAGACATGGAAGGTTTGAAGGAAGGTTTGACAATGTTGATACAAGAAATGGTTTCGAAAAGGTAGTAGAGGAAACTCATGATGAGAAAAAAATAAATGTTAATTTTGATTTCATAAACTCTAATGTTGGATTGAAGACCTGCCATATTCCAAAGATCGATATGAGGAAGTTTGATGGCAAGGATATCGTAACATGGATACTACAGATGGAGCAATATTTTGATCTCCATAATGTGTAAAACACACAAAAGGTACGCATTGCAACTTTATATTTATAACAAAATACATGTGTATGGTATCGATGGCTTTTCTCTCGTAAAAAAATTGTCACTTGGTCAATTTTTATGGAGGAAATGATAGCACATTATGAGGATACAAAGAGAAACAACTTCTTTAGCCAATTGATAAATCTCAAACAAAAGGATTCAATGGTGGAGCACAATTAGGACTTCCAAAAATTGAATATAAGGGTAACTGATATTCCAGAGGAACACAAGATTGATGTCTTCATAGGGACTTTAAAGGATAACATCCAACATGAGGTTCGCCTTTGGGAACCTGATTTGTTGGAGAAGGCATTCAGGTTGGAAAGAAAAATTGAAAGTAAAATTATGGCGACAAGGAAGCCTACCACTCACATCTATAAATATGGAAGTGTTGCTACTCCTAGACTTCCACAACATACAAGGTTGACACCACAAAAATTGGAAGAAAAAAAGAGCAAAAGGGCTTTGCTACAATTGTGATAGCAAATACACTAAAAGCCATAAGTGTGCTTAGAAGAAATTATTTTACATAAATTGTGAAGAGGAGGAAGAAAATGAACAATAAACTTCAAAAGAAGAGGATATACACCAGGAACCAACCCTAGAGAAAGAAGAAACGAGTCCGACCATATCCTATAATGCATTGGCAGGAATTACCACTCCTTAAACTCTCAAGATAGGAGGACATGTCAAGAAGAAAAATGTAATTACCCATAATTTTATTCATTTTCAGGTAGCCAAGGAATTGAATTGATTCCTATACCCAGCTCCAGAGTGACAAGTGATGGTTGCAAATGGAGGAACTATAAATTGCTCTAGAAAATTCCACAATATCAAGCTAACCATGGGGGAATATGTATTGAATAGTCCAATGCTTTCCATTCCAATGGGAGTTGTTGATGTTGTACTAGGAGTACAGTGGTTACAATCTTTGGGGACGGTAGCTTTTAATTTTCCAGAACTTATCTTGATTTTTTTTTTCGGAAGGAAAGGAAGTTGAATGACGGGGTATCGTAGGGAAGCTGAGAAAGATAATAAGCTCTAATGTCATGAGAAAGCTTCTGAAGACATAACAATGAGGCGTAATTGTAAAATTATGCTCAATAGAAGTTCCAACATCAAAATCATCTATTTCTCCAGATCTCCAAAAATTATTGGACAATCATTCCAAGGTGTTTGAAACTCCCAATGGACTCCAACCTATTTGTGATCATGATCATGCTATTCATTTGATTCGAGGAAGTGTTCCTCCAAACATCACACCTTACGGACATCATTGTGTCCAAAAGAGCGAAATTGAATGTATGATTGTAGAAATTTTAGAGGCTGGTATAATTCAACCTAGTCAAAGTTCTTTCTCTGCTCCAGTAGTATTGGTGCACAAGAAGGATGGATCATGGCGCATGTGTCCGAATTATAGGGAGCTCAATAAGCTCACTATTAAAGATAAATTTCTCATTCCTGTGATTGATGAATTATTGGATGAATTACATGGAGCAATTTATTTTACCAAGTTGGATCTTCGTTCAGATATAATCAAATTATAATGAAGACTAAAGATATTCCGAAAACAACATTTCAAAGTCATGAGGGTCATTATGAATTTTTGTTCATAACTTTTGGCCTTACCAATGCACCTTATACATTTCAAGGGTTGATGAATTCCATTTTCAAACCCTTCTGTAGAAAATTTGTGTTAGTATTTTTTGTATGATATACTAATCTAAAACAAGTCTTGGAAGGATCATGTTCAACATGTTGATAGGGTGCTCAAACTATTGGAGGATAAACAATTATATGCAAAAACCTCCAAATGTTTCTTTGGAGTACAAGAGGTGGAATATATGGGTCATATTGTATCTCAAGAGGGTGTTAAGGTAGACCCTAACCAAATTAAAGCCATTAAGGAATGGAAAGTCCCCACAACCATAAAGCAGTTGCGAGGATTTATCGGGTTAACATGGTATTATCGCAAGTTTGTTAAGAATTATGGGAAAATAGAAGCACCTATAACAAAATTATTGAAGAAAGATGCATTTTCATGGACTCCTGAAGCAACTAAGGACTTTGAACATCTTAAAGAGGCAACGTGCCTAGCACTGGTCTTAGCTACGTCAGAATTCACAAAAACCTTTATTCTGGAATGTGATGCCTTAGGAAATAGAATTGGTATTGTTTTAATGCAAGAAGGAAGACCCATTGCTTTTGAAAGTCGTCCAATCAAAGGAAAGTATTTACATAAAGCTATTTATGAGAAGGAAATGTTGGTAATACTACATGCACTAAAGAAATGGCGACCTTACCTAATGGGAAGACACTTGAATATAAAAACTCCTCATGGTAGTCTTAAATACTTTTTGTAACAAATACTATCTTGAGAAGAGCAAAAAAAATGGGTCAAAAAGATATTAGGTTATGACTTCGAAATCGTCTACAAAAAAGAGAAGCTAAATTTTGTTGCAGATGCACTCTCAAGAAAGGATGAGGAGGTGGAAGCATTGCTTTGTGCCATTTCTATTATCCAACCAGATTGGTTAACCGAAGCAAGGGAGGAATGGAAGAATGACGAAGAAGTGTGGACACTCATTCAAAAGTTGCAGCAAGATCCCAATACATCTGATACATTTAGTTGGAAAAATGATTCCTTATGGTACAAAGGTCGCTTGTATCTTTGTAAGAATTCCCAACTAAAACAAAATATTTTTTTGGAATTGCACACCTCTCCCTTAGGAGGACACTCAGGATTTTTAAAAACTTACCATAGGGTGAAGAAATATTTTTTTTGGGATGGTGTTAAATCTAATATTCAAAAGTTTGTGGCGAAATGTTTGGTTTACCAACAAAATAAAGTTGAGACAATTAAGACCCCGAGTCTGCTACAACCTTTATCTATTCCAAGTCAACATTAGGAGGAGGTTTCGACGGATTTTATCACAGGTTTACCTAAGGCCGAAGGAAATAGTGTCATCATGGTGGTAGTTGATAGACTTAACAAGTATGCACATTTTTGTGCATTATCTCACACATTTAAAGCAAACACAATTGCTACTACATTAATTGAAACAATTCAAAAGCTACATAGAAACCCAAAGAATATTATAAGCGATAGAGATCCCATTTTCACTGGAAATTTTTGGACGGAATTATTTTCTTGTTTGGGTAATCAACTAGCTCATAGCTCATCTTATCATCCTCAATCTGATGGGAAAATTGAGATAGTGAACAAATGTTTGGAAGTATATATTCGCTCTTTTGTATTTCATAAACAAACATAATGGCTCAAGTGGTTACCTCTCGTTGAATGGTGGTATAACACTTGCTTCCATACTGCAGCAAAAATGACCCCATTTATTGCACTATATGGATATCATCCACCATCCATCACATCATCGTTAAGAGAAAATTCTAAGGTTCAAGCAATGGAAGATCACATCGAGCATCAACAACAAGTTCTCCAACTCTTAAAGGATAACCTAAATTTGGCACAAAATTGAATGAAATAACATGTAGATCAACATCACAGCGAGATAAGTTTTGATGTAGGAGATTGGGTATTTTTATGGCTACAACCATACAAACCAATGTCCCTTAAGAAATATAAGAAGTATAATAAATTATTGCTAAAGCACTATGGTCCTTACAAGGTGTTGCAAAAGATTGGTAATATGGAATACAAAGTGGAGCTGCCTGCATCTTCCTGAGTGCACCTAGTTTTCCATGTTTCATGCTTAAATAAGGTTATAGGTGACAAACTCCCAGTTCAAACAATATTTCCAGAAATTTATGAGGAAGGAAAAATCATATTGGAACCTGAAGCAGTTATGGAAACAAGAACTCTACAACTACGAAATCGATCAATTTCAGAGTATCTTAGCAAGTGGAAGAACTTACTCGTTGAAGGTTCCACAAGGGAGGATGATAATTTTATACAGAAGCATCCATAAATAATCAAGCGTTGAGGACAACACTTGTTTGAAGGAGAGGGGCATGTTAGGTCCCTATAATACTAGTGTACCCCCTTATTGTTATTGTTAGTATAACCCCCTTATTATTATTGTTGGGCCCATGTAGTCCCCATATTGTTATTATTGTGCCCCATAAAAAACCCACTATCGTTATTGGTGTGCCCTTACATTATTATTGTTAGGTCAACTAGGATTATATTGTGATCCCATGGACTCCTATATATAGAAAGGAGGTTTTTTCATTTGTATCATCCAAGAATTGTTCATATATGTAATGTAAATGAGGTTCCCCCCTCATAGAGGCTGATTTCTAAGGAGTTGATCTATCGTTTCTTCTACTTTGCGAGTTGGTTTCATAACATTGCTACTGTCACAATATCTGAGGACATTAGTGTTTTTTTGTGCATCGCCCACCATCTTGCTAGAGTTCCATGTAGTGCAACATCTATGGAAAGCAAATGCGATTGCTTTGGTACTTTTTCTATTTCATGTAGGAAGTCAGTGAGGTTCCCTTTCGCGTCAAAGTTTGGTAATTCCTGGATCTCTGAGCCAATCCACCTCATATGTCTAGTTATATGTGAACAACACCTGGATGATACTTCATGTAGCATATTTTACCAATGATCTAGTGCATCTTCTAAATCTAAGTCATATCAGCAGATGCTCCTCCAACTTAGTTCCCATATGCAGTGGGGTTGACATAATATTCCCTTCATGCAGTGATATCATATAAGCTTCCTAGCCCTGCATCTCTCTCACTTCTTGTTGTAGATATTCCTTGATCTTGTTTCTTATTAGTAACATTTTAAAAGTCCTAAATATTTCCATTATACCAATCTTCCATTATAGTACCTTTGTATATTGTTCCTTCCTTGGGATCCACAGGGGTGACCAATCTAATTTAGCCAAATTCAAAGGCCATTGTTCTTTTCTTCAAATTGATGACAACATTGTTATCAAATGCTGAGTCAATACCTATTAGGGTTGGATATTGTTTTGTTTGATCCACTATTTCAATAAATTTAAAATATGTTATAATTTCCACTCCATCAAGGTTGATATGCACATATTTTAGCCTTCCAATTGGGAATATTTTATACAGGTTGGCCAGGCGCAATTGACCCGGTGACAAAACTAGTTGTGGTCTTCCCATGACCTTATGGGAAAAATGTTTACATCTGAACCCAAGTGTAGAATGACATTACCCATTATGTAGCCTCTTATCGATGTTGAAAATTTGAACTCTCGATTTGTTTTATTATTTTTCTCTACCTATCTCACTTTTCTCTTAGGTAGTGGGGTTGAGATGGGTTATTCTACCTCATATATACAATTCTTGATCAACTTTTTTTTTTAATATTTTGACTTGTTGCGGGACTTTCCAACATTCTCAAACATTATTGAAAAAAATATTTGACTTGGCCCTCTAGATTTTCATCCTTTTGAGGTGTTTTCAATTTTGGCCAAGGTCTTGAATTCTATGGGTCTTATCTTTCATCACAGTACCTTTATGCTTCAAACATAACTTCCTTTTGTTTCTTCATGTCGAAATTAGGAAGTGGTATTGCTTTCCTAATTACCTATTCTCTCCTTGGAAGAAGTTGTAGTAAGCGCAGTGGGCTATCTATTTCTCTCGTCACGCGTCACCTCCAATGTGTGCTTCTCATATTGTGACTACTCCAACATTAGCAGGGTGGTCCTTTGTGTCATGTCTCTCAGTTGTGACCATGTGCACATTGCCTGCGCTTTTTGCCTCCAGTTTTGCTACAAGGTCAGGGAAATCTTTTGTTTTGTGTTATGTGTTGTAATAGTACCCGTACAAAATTCATATTTAACTCAAGGCTTAGTGAAAAATATTTTCACATGCCCAATCTATCCGCAGTTGAATCATGTTGGTGGTCTATTGCCTCCTCTTCTGAATCCTTCTCTCTCGCGGGTCCCAAACCCTTCATTACACACAAGTTAACACTATTGATGTGTTCCTTGTGTGTTTCTTTATGAATGAAAGTTTCCTTGTTGAAGTGTCTCGACCTTCGCCGCCTACGGGTCTTATCCTTGGACTCAATATGCATAAGATGTCCTCTCCTTCATTAGTTCCAATGTGCGACAAAATTGAATTTCATGGCCTATAATTTTTCATAACTCATAGAATGGAGTGTGGCAGGTCGTTTGATATTTCTCCATCAAGTAGGAGGACCTTGGATTATGTCCCCACTTCTGGAATAACTCACAATATTATCCTTTTCCTTCTCTAAGTAGTGGGTCTGGTGCCCCAGTCACAACATAGTTAGCTATAGTTGGGCATTCGTTTCTCAAGTGTCCCTATCTACGACATATAATGCACTAGACATTTTGTGCAAATCGTTCCCTTTCACAAGTTCTTGCAACTAGAGAGTCAACACTACTAGTTGAAATTTCACTTGTGCCATTCCTGTTGATCCTTCTGCTCCACCTCGAGTTGAATCTAGTCTCATTGCTATTTCCAATGCCTCTGACTGCGATGTCACTCTCTGCCAAGTGAGAAGTATCCTTATATGAGGAAGGATTCATGCAATAAACCATTCCATGTGTTGTGCGTTGGGAATTTGAAATGTTAACCTATCCAACAATATCTTGGAACTCGAGTCATAGTCCCAAACTGGTTCACATTGCACTTGTTTAATTTCTTTGATGTCAGTAATGCATTGAGATTCAGAAGTAGCGTTTTGAAATTCCTTTAACAAGGTGTGCTTGATCTATAACAAGTTCATGGTCTAACCTGTTGGGGTAGTTGCTTTGTATTTCATATACCAAGTTAACACTCTATCTTGGAACATTGCTTTAAGTTATGGAATCTTAGCCTGGTCGTATGGGGTCTGCTTCATCACCCAGATTGATTTGCATGTGAACCAATGCTGCTTAGCATCATCCCTTCATGTTCACCACATTTTTGTGGGAAGAAGCCCCATAACCATTTCACCTTCAACACCTTTACTACATATAGCTACTTAACATTGAAACGAAACATTGACCATCCCTTCACTTGAGTGTGGAAATGTAGTGCCTATCCTAGCAATGGATTCTAGTGTTGTTCTATCCAACTCCTAAGCTATCCCCTAAAATATATCAACCATATAACCTCCCTATCAAATATTTTCATGTCAATCCTAACATTTTATCAATGGTTATGTCCTCACAAAGATACAAATTGGTTTTATCTTTAATAGTTTCATACACCTACAATTTTCCTGATCACTTATTTATGTTGTTTAATTACACGAACAAATTGTTAAATCCCAAAGATGGAAAATATATTAAGGTCATACCTATGATTTCAATCCACCAAAATGATTTTGGTTATGCATATATCTCTTGTAATGATGAAGATAAAAATTTATTTGGTGAACACTAGTTTCCAATGTGTGCCTAATGCCAAGTGCCAAGGCATGCCTGTGTGTGCCAATGAGTGCAAGGGGGTGCTAGGGAATGTTAAGGTGTGCCAACGTATGCCAGGGAGTTCTAGGGAATTACAATGTGTAATGGAATGTCAAGGAATTCCAACACATGACAGTGCATTCCAAGAATGACAATGGATTCCAGGTGCCAGGCCATGCCAATCCATGCTAGCTAGGGAGTGTTAGGGTAACAAAAGGGAGCACTGGGATAAAATGCATGGAAATTAATGAATGAGAGGGATTCCATGGTTTACCTATGAGTGCCATAGTGTGATAGGGAGTGCCAATGCATGCCAAACATGCATAAATGTGCTAGGTGCTAAGTCGTGCCAAGTGTCAAGGCATTCTAGTGTGTGCCAATACATGTTACGGAGTGCCAAAATGTCCTAGAAAAATATTCACTTTTGAAATATAAGAGAGGAATACCTATAGACTAGTTAACTCTCAAAATATCTTCAAGGCAAACATAATCATATATAGCACAAAATGGAGAGGGTTTGTACTTAAGCTTATGTAATAGAAATTACAATTGATAGTTAAATTGTATAACTATTTTTTAATGATATTTACCAACGTTTATTAGAATTGCGGAATGTTTTACATAATTGGAATGACATCTTAGTTGTAACTTGTTTGAAATTTTATTATTGTATGTGCACTTTGATATGATGTAATATGATTATCATTTCATTTCATATGTTGTAATACTAGATATATAACAAAGAAATTAATTATTGCATGAAATAAATAATAACTCTTCATTCTAATTTATTTTTATTTTTTTTTGTTTTTTTTTGTTTTTGTTTGCAGAACAAGGATCTTCGAGAAGATCTGAATAATCCTCATCACATAGATCCATATCATGTTGTGTTCTATGCTTAGATGGAAGATGAATCTCATGATGACATAGATACACATGACAATGAGGCCTATGCCAACACAAATGACGACGACGATGATGATGATGATCATCAAGATCACGATGGTGATGATGATGATAATAAGGCAGTTGTTGGTAGCAACTAAAGACAATCATGATCATATAGACTGCATCATGGATAATTTTTTATATATTGTTATGATGTCGATTTTCATGGTTACTATCATATGCATCATTTTCACGTCCTTAAGTACCATATTATTGAGTTGTATCTTTTTGACATGTATCATTTGGACTTATATCATTTGGACATGACGTATCATATTGACTTGTATCATTTTGTCTTACATAATTTATCATTTTTATTTATATAATTTGAACATGATGTATCATTTTGACTTATGTCAACTGTTGGACATGTATCATTTTCACATGCTATTGATCTACTATATGTGAATTTCACTTTTTTTAGTTATATATGATGATGATATTATCATTAATGGTTTTTCACTATATATAAACCTTGTCCTTTCGGCCTTCTTTCATTCTTCAATTCAACTCTCGTCCTCAAGATGGATCCCCATTGGGATTCGAAACATCGACAAATGTTTTATAACACTGTGGAAAATCCAGAGATTTCTTCAATTATATTATCATTATTGACTCATCAATTTTTACATATTGAAAGTGGTTGATTATTTAGATGCATATTTATTATGTATGATGGTTTTGATTTACTGCTCATGATGGATGTTGTCAAATTCACTTAAATTATATATTTTTGACTCACTTGTTTTATTCATAGGTGATGATCATGTTACAATAATTATCTTGTCATTTTATATATTCTAGATGTTTTAGATTTTATTTTAATGGAGATTTAATAAGTATAATGATGTTGTTAATTTGTATGGATGTTTGTTTCCTTAAAAAATCTTTATAAATAATATCCTATAAAACATTTCAAATGCATTCATATGATGTATTGTATAATCATATAACTTATTTAAGAGTCATGATATATTTAACTAATTAAATTTAAACAAAACATATTAATTTAACTCTATGCAAAACAATAATCATTTTTGGAAGTAAAAAAAGAAGAAACAATGGAAGCCAAACTGGAAGTCACACTAGAAGCAAAACGGGAAGCAAAAAGGGAATCAAAACTAGAAGCAAAACAAAAAGCAAAACACGAAGAAAAACAAGAAGCAAAACAGGAAGCCAAATCAGAAGCCAAATTGGATACAAATCCTTACGCTATTATCGATGTTTGGAAGAAAAAATTGAAGCAATAGTGGAAGCCACTCTAAAAGCAAAATTGGAAGCAATATGAGAAGCAAAACTGGACGAAAAACTGGAAGCCAAACCAGAAGCCAAATTGGAAGCAAATCCTAGCGCTACGCTAACACTCGCACTATTCCCGACTCTATTCTCGGCGCTATTCCCAACGTTATTTCTGATGTTATGCTTGGCACTATTTTCAACGTAATTTCCAATGAAATTTTGGCACTATTTCTGGCGATATTCCAAGACTATTTCTGGCATTATTTCTGACGCTAAATTTGGCGCTATGATAAGCATTCCTAATTGCGCCCATCAACCTTACATCTAGACAAAATAGGTACATTGTTGTTTGCAAATATTATGTTACAAAATGGGTAGAAGCTAGGCCACTTACTTTTGCTACTAAAAATGTTGTAGTTACATTTTTTTTTTAAGATGTTTTCACTTGATTTGGTGTTTTGAGAAAAAATGTAACAGACTAGAGTGCTCAATGTTGGTGTAGAAAATTATGAAGTAGTACAATATTAGACATCAAAAATCTACTCCATACCATCCACAAGGAAATGGGTAAGTGGAATCCACCAACAAAGTACTCGAAGCTATACTGACCAAGACTGTACATTTACATAGAAGGGACTGGGCATATAAACTTCCAGAAGTACTCTGAGCCTACCGTACCATATGGAGAAATACTACTAGACATACTCCTTATGAGCTTGTTTATGGAAATCAAGTTTTGCTTCCAATTGAATTCCAAGTGGAAACCTTCAAGACAACAACAAATTTGGGGCTTGACCTCTCCAAAGCCCAAAAACAGAGGATGGCACAATTGAATGAGCTAGATGAGATATGAAAAGATGCCATACAAAGGACAAAAATAATCCAACAACAGAGGACAAGATGGCATGATAAATTTGTCAAAGTAAAAAATTTCAAGCCAAGTGATTGGGATCTTCTCTTTAATTCCAAGTTTAAATATTTTCAAGGGAAATTTCAAACACAATGGCTTGGTCCCTATGAAATAGATATTTTTTTTGATAATGGGGTGGTTAGAATTAGGACTATTGATTAAGAAGGGATCACCTTACTTGTCAATAGGCACATATTGAAGTTTTATCATAAACCTTTGACAAGAGAAGAATTTGTTAAAAATTTGCAAGAAAGTTATGATCTGAGATTGGTAGGAAAAGGAGATTCTCCTCCTCTACCATACACTTCTTTTTCTTTGGAAGAAAAATAAATAAATAAATATGTATCTAAGAGAAAAAGAGAAAAAATAAACAAAATAAAAAGACATAGTTATGAAAACCAACATTGTTGACATTCCTATGCAAAAAAATCTTATTTGAAAGCCAAGATTGTTGACATTCCTATGCAAAAAAATATTAGTTGAAAACCAAGTGATCCTTGGTTACTTATATTTTCTCATTCCCCTTCCTTTTTTATAAGTTTAATTTATCCATCCCTTTCTTTTCAAAATAAAATTTTCAAGTTCAAATAATTTTCTTTGAATACTTTGTTTCTCTTTTAAAGAGAACTTCCAACAATCATCAAATTTATCAACCACTATCAACAAGAACTAAAGAAAAAACAACATGATTAAAGAGAAAATTGCAGAATTGTCAACATTTTGCAGTTGATCCACATTTCGTAGTGATTTTCCTCCAATATACATCATGGACTTACAAGCAAGAAAAATTAAGTTACAAAATAAAGGTATGAATTATGGGGTAACTATAGAAATAGTGAATCTATTTCATTAAAGTGAATCATAGATTTTTGAGTCAATGGATTTATTAGCACGTTATTAATATACCTTTTGGATTAATGACCTCCATTTATTTCATGATTATAATCATATCCTATATCCCATCAGTTCATACTCCCATATTTCATTCCATCATATTGAGAACTCCTCTTATCACATGCAAACAATTCAAATCCCACAAATTATGGCAATTTTAATGGATCGATCGAAATAAATCATGGGTAATTATGAATTAAAAAAGAGATTTATACTTCAACGCTATCACCACCATGTCATTATAAACCTACCATTGTCGAATTTCACCCATTCTATAGCTTAACTCTCCATTGAAACCTCGTCGAAAGAGATAATTCAGACGTAAAACTTCTTATCCACAACAATGGGAGTTCTTGTTCGTTATGAGCTAGTTGGGGTTAATTTTATCAGCGCTTATCCTTAGGTCCGAGAACAACTACAAAATGTAGGATGGCTTAGGTTCTTTGAAAAGTTTAATGGATATGAAATTAAGCTCACTAGAGCATTTGCTTAGGCCTTTAACGGGGTGGAGGCCAAAACAGGTGATATAAGACTGAAGATAACATAATCTTTCATTGCAGAGGCCACAACACTTCCAAGAAGTGGCGAGAGTTTGTTTAAAAATCAGAGACTGAGGGATGAACAATGAAAATATTTTCTTCAAAATCCAAGTATGGATCTTTTAACCTTCAAGAAAGGAATCCCTATGTCTGCAATAAATTCTAAATGGTGAAATCTACTATTAGTATTGCAAAAATGTCTTACTTGCGAAGGGAGATATGGGGTTTTACTCTTCTACCATGCTAGACTTCTGATGCATTTTATTAAAAGAAAATAACTTAATCTTCCTTACTATCTTCTCTAGATATTGAAAAAAACAACTTTCAACATTCAAATGGACTCTAAGAATATTGACCGAGAACTATATCATCACGGGTTGATAAAATACCTGTAGAAGCACATTTAAGAACCAATGGCAATAATCGGTAAATTTTTCTTGAAAGAAATCATTTTGTGGAGGTCACAGAAGAGGAGGAGTTCACGAAAACAAATAGAAGTCGCATAAGGGTTTCTATAAACCCTAACCCTGAACCCGAAGCAAAAGAAAAAGAAAACTTGGCCACAAAAGCTATAACATAAAAAAAGATTCAAACATTGAGAATGCAGAGGATAATATCCCACTTACTGAGCTCATGAAACATGTAAAATATTCCAAATCCATACCAAAGAGGAAGTTACAGAATAAAAAACAAAAGAAAAATTAATTGAAAATATTTAGAAGAAAGAAAGCTAGCAAGAAAGAAGAACAAATAGAGATACCAAAAAGAACAAAGAAGAGTCACAAAAACATAGCAGTAAAAGGAAATACATGATGGAATTAGGACAACAATTGAGAAGAAGTAAGAGAATCACCATAAGCATGAGCAAGCAAGCAAATCACAACCCACCATATACCATAAACCTTGATGATACCAACAAGCTAGAAGCATAAGTGATGTTTAAGACTTTAGATGACCAAAATCCTTCAAGGAAGACTCCAAAAGTCGACTTCATCCATCAACGAGCCTATAATTATTTTGAGGCTTTAGAGAAAGAGGTGTGACAAAAGGTAAATCCTCCCTTGGAACCAAAATTACATGATGATACTCCTACGTTTGATCCACCTAAGCAAGAGGTCAATACTCCTTCATGTAGAGATCAAGAGATCATTAGAGCTTTGAAGCAAGAGGTTTATGAATTATAAGTGTTGAATACACACATAAAGGATGAAAATGTAGTAATAAAAGCTCGTAATGATAATATGTTACTAAGGATGTTTTACTAGTACAAGAAGAATAAAAAACCAAGTAAACAATAAGGTTATTAAACAAAAAGTCAGAGGATTACAAGGAAATATCTCAATGAGAAAACCATGGTGGTCGTTGAATGTAAAGACCAAAAGAGCACAAACCAATCTAGATGTTTTGATCTAGGCATCAGAGGCAGTCCTTGAGAGGACATCCCTACAAGTTTTGAATTTTTTTACATGAGGATATTGAACACCTTCGGTGTGGGGGAATGTTGAACCTTCGAATTGTCCTCCTTTTGATTATCCATTTTTCCCGTTTCCACCCATTTTGTTACACATTTTCACTTCATTCCATCCCATTTATGAATTAAAGGTTATCCAGGTCATGCAAGTGTCAATAAAAATACAATCATATATAAATAGCTTAAAATCTGTGTTTTCTTTATGAGTTTGGTTTAAACTATGTTATAGCTACCGAATCATGCACTTTCTGCAGCTAACTTGAATTTCCGCAACCAAATCCTAAGTTCTACAGGTTAGAAAGTGATAGAAGATGAGAAAAGCACATGAGCAATTTCCAAATGGACCACCTACATGGACATCCACCTATTGGTCACAGATGAGAGCTCACAGAATAAGCATGGCTCATTGGTTAAACTTGTGGTCAACATGGCTATGGAATACTTGGTTTGCGCATAATATAAAGAGACCGACTCTACAATCAAGCGAACATGGAAACAACAAGCGAGCGAGATCTAAAGACCTGAGTTTAAGCTAATGATGTGTCAATGAATGCCTTCTCATGATTCACTCCTTCAGTAGATAATCATGAGAAGCAAAAGTCCTATTTTGATCTAGAAGCTTAGATGCCAATTCCAATTCTTGATTCCAGGCAATAATTTCTTAAGTTGTTAATCTTGAAACCATTATAAAAAACACTTCGTTTTTAAAGCGAAAGACACCCCTATTAAGTTCAACACTATTGTTATTATCATTTTCTATTGTAACTTTGTTTAACCTTTCAAGTAATACAAGCTCTATTCATGTCATATCCATGAGTGTATTGGTGATTGAAAGTCTTGTGATATGAGTTTTTAACATCTCGCACTCACGAGGAGGGCCCCTTGAGGATTTGTGAGAGATAGTGTAGTTGTCTTTCATTATTTTGATTTAATTTCTTATGCTCCACAACTAGATTAGAATTCAATTTACTTGATTGTTCAACTTATTTAGATGTTCAATCTCATTTCAATATTCTGTTTTTAATTAGAATTGCACTCATTCCTCTTTGTTTCATTACAGGTCAAGCGCTTGATAATAAACCAAAAAGACCAAAAGATTTACCTAGAATTTTCTTTTAAGCTCAGTCTTAGATTTATGTGTGATAGGTTATGAATGGCTCTGGTTTAGAGTGCACACATCAATAATATTTTAAGGCTTCTAGAATTGTTATTTCATTGCTTTTTGTTTAATATACTCTATAATAGTTTTGATTGCAAAGTCTTGTTGCTTTTAGATCAACTTTACTTTCACGAATTGATAGCTTAGATTTCCTTTTAAGTCACATAGATTAAATTTGCTTTTAAAGTTTCACATAATAGATTTGCTTCATGGTTTCATAGAATATATTTCTAGAATAAGTTTGTTTCAAAAGTTCATAGAATAAGTTTTTTTTTCAAGTTAAGTAGATTAAGCTTCCTTTCAAAGCATAAGTAGAATAAATTTGTCTTCCCAAGTTCAATGGAAGAAGCTTTCATTTCCTTGTCGCACATAATAGATTTTGAAGCTTTCACATTAGTATAGTTTGCTTTGAATTCATTTAATTTCCAAGTCTTGAATTTGATTTAGGCCTCTAAGACATAACACGTGCATATGCTTACTAAGATCTTGTCATAAATAAGTTTAATTTTCATCTTGTAATTAAAAGAGTTTCCTTTCAATTAAAAGTTGATAGCCTAACATATATACTGCAAGTGTACTTCGCAAGTTCACGAACCTTGGATTGATGATTTAATGTAAGTAATTTAATCAATAATTAAGTTACCCAACATCAAGAACCCTTGCTTGCTAGGAGTATCTCTCATTCATTGCAGGTTGAGTCTCAGTCTTTTTTGGGAGGGCAAAGAACAATATTTGGATGGGGTCGAGTACCATCCTTGGTTGGCTGAATTTATTGTAGGAGTAATTATTGTTTTGTGGGCCGAGTTCCACTATTTATTGGGCTGAGTTGGCTGTTGAGTAGATGGAGATATTCCCTGAGTTATTTGGACTAGATTTAAAGGTGGAACATGCATTGTTATCACTATTGAAGTGAATACTTTATTCTCGATACCTTTTTGGGTTTTTTATTATTAACCTACAACCATGTATTCATCAAAAGTTTGTTGATATTTCTTGTTGTATTCCATTTAATATTGCGGTGGCTATCTCTGTTAGTTGCATGTACCATTTCTAGGTACTATATAAATTACCTACTACTGCTTTGAAGTATTTTCAATGTATTTATTCAATACCGTGTATATTTTATTTCAAGAAAATACAAATAAATTCTCCTACAACCATGTACATACAAACTGTTTGACAAAGCTCCTCATTGACAAGACTAAGCAAACTCAAAAATTTTAATGGGAAAGCTGAGATATTCCTAGGGGAGTATCTTACACAAAATGGTGTGTCTGACAATGATCATAATTGATCAAGAGGTTGTAGGCTTCTTTTAGAGAGTAATTGCTTGATTGTTTAATATTCCCATCACAATTTTGCCATAACTGTTGTGTTTTAATTTTCCTTTGTTGTAGATATTTCCATAAAGTGCTCACAACAAATGTTTTGTTTTGTAAGGGCCAATGCTCCTTTGGTATCCACATTCTCCAAGGGTGTGAAGTTGAATTTGAAAGCCAATAATCTGCCACCTTATTTCTTCCTTGCCAAGTGAAGCCAACTCTTAGATTACGGTAGACATGCTCATCCTGAAGCCTGGGCATTTGATTCCATGCATCTTCCTAGAAGTAACGTGTGGTACCTTCTCTAATCTCCCAAAAGGTGTGATTTTGAATTAGGGAGTGATTTTGCCAAGCTATATTCCAAATCTGTGGGCCTTTTATGTCTCCCTCCAACCTTATTAAGTTGTCTTATTTTGAGTTTGGAGTATGCTTTCTCCTCCAAAGCTTGTTCCAATTCTCGTTTAGCGAGTTTAACCATTGCCACTATGTCATAGTTACTAGGATATTGGCCAAGGTTTCGTGATCCCTTGACCCCAACACTCCTTTTAGCTTGGGCTTGCCGACTTTATGCTAGATGATCAAGGCCCATTTTCATTCCAGTTTAGTGCCTGCCTAGAGGAAGCTCCTTTGAATATTTATGATTTCTTTAATTACGATCTTTGGAGCTACTAATGCTAAAAAAAGATAAGATAGAATGGTAAGGCATGTAACATCGACTTGAGAAGAATTAGTTAACCAACAATATTAAAGGATCTTAAAGTCCAAGAGGAAAGTTTCTTTTCAAAATTACTTAGAAGCTCCTCCAAGTTAAGTAATATATTTTTCTTTTCTAAAAAAGAGCTCCAAGCTCCAAAGTATTTAGACAGAAAGGAATTCTCTTGAATGGCCAAAATTCTTGAGATGCGAGGTTGTACAACCAAGGGAGTGTTTTTTATTATTATTATTTACAAGTGGTTCACGTTCCTATGTGCCCGCACACATGTATTAGCTATATCCACGGTCTGAATGAATCGCAACAAATCCTCCCGAAGGAATCTACTGTCGGCCTAACACTGAGGCCTAACCCCGTGAGCGTTTAGGAGATTTGATCCTGTGACCTCTCAATCTGAGAGTACTTCCAAGCAAGGACTCAACCAATTGAGCTAACCCTTGGGGCTACAACCAATAGGGTGTTAAAGAAAAACTCAAATTTGATAAGGTTAATTTCTATTCTAAATATTGCTTAAAAATCCCCCAAAATGTAAAGGTTGTAGTTTCTTCGACTTAAAAGACCGTTAAAACCTTTCATGTGCAATTTTACACTAAAATATATTGTATTTTAATCTTTAAATATTATATTTTTATTTTTAAATTTGGTTAACGATTGACTCTAGAGTTTTCGTTATTGGCCTTTCCATTTAGAAACAACGAAGGGAAAAAGTTATGAAATATGCAGAACTTCAAAGCCGTCTACAAAGGTGCGGTCAAGTATGAATAAACTTTATTACCAGTTCACAAAATATCAGTTCACAAAATATTTTAAGACAGAACGTGCTGCCTAGGGGCAATACATCCCGATAGATTGCGGTGAACCTTTTTGCTCGTGAAATATGGACACACTTCTATGCCCTAGATGTACGAATCCCTGATTTACGAGGCGAGAGGAACCTACACCTCCTGGCGCGAAGAGAGAACTAACAGCTTGACCAAGGAAAAACAAAAATCAGAGGTGCAGTGGAAGCCAAATACAGACACTGCAGGGCAGCAACAAATAGAGGTATTTTTTTCTGAGAATTTTCTTTTATTTACACAAAAAAAATAATTAATTATAAAAAAAACCATTAGCAGAAGTAAAAAAAAAAAACGTTATATTTCTGAGAATTGTTTTTTATTCAACACAAATCAGGCTGACATACACAACAGTTTTATTGCCATAAATGTAAAATGCATTTCAAAACACACGATTCACATGAAATCGCTCAATCTATAACCCATGATATTGGTGCTCTACTAAAAAATTCTACGAATCTGTACAGATACAGAGTTCTGGTGTCTTTATCGCAAAGATACATCTCTTTAAATTTCATTAAGGTATGTTTTTATCTCATACTTTACATATAAACTATAATGATTCTATATGATTGTAGTCTCTATCTCTTCTGTAAAAGAAACAAATTAATTCCATTAATGCATTACCATAGGCCATTCAATCGCAAAGAAGAAAGGGAAATCTCGAAAAGGATTTCAAAAGAAGATCGATATGTCAAAGATCCAGTGCTATGGATGTAATGAATATGGGCATTCGAAAAGGATTTCAAAAGAAGATCGATATGTCAAAGATCCAGTGCTATGGATGTAATGAATATGGGCATTTCAAAAGGAATTGTCCTAAACTCAATAAGGACAATAAGAAGAGAAAGGAAAGAAATGAAGCCCATATCACCGAAGAAGTGGATGAACTTGAAAAGAAGAAGACAAAGAAGGAAGAAGTGATAGACCTCCATTATTAGATGGTCTCTCACACAATCTACTTTCAAGCATATAGAAGTTAGCAGTCATGATGGAAAGCATCACACGTATGATAGGATGCATTATAGAAGTGGTAAAGATGACATCATCATAGAGGCATGGAAGGATAACCGAAGTACAAGTTCATATGATTGAAACTGTCATCATAATAGAAAGGAAATAGCTCATGACATCATCATTAAAATCATAGAAGGACAACCGAAGTAGTAGTCTATATGGTTGGAGAATGTCATCTAGCAAGATAGAAGATAAAGACATCATCATACATCATCATCATTAGAAAGGAGCATTTGCAGAATAAGGATCAACAAGATCCTTCATTGAAATCCTTGTTAGAAGGGTTCATCATTCTTTGAAGAAGCAAGTGTCACACAGATAGTCTACATTCCACATAGTGTGCGATCCACAGTTTCTAAGGATGATGGTATGGTGGCAAAGATAACCAACATGACAAGTTGGTTAAAGCATCTTCATCTTCAATCAAGGAAAGGAAGTTGCTGAAAGGAAGTCTAGATGACCACATGAAGGAAGAGGTATGTACACATTTGGTAATAGATAGACAAAGTCATGTCATCATATGGTTGCAAATAGAATGATTGAAAGATCTATCTGATGAGCATGAAAAAGAAACTCTTCGATTAGAATGATACATGAAGGCATGTAGGCAATGTGCCTTGGAACTCTTCTACATATTGGCAAAGATGAAATCAACATAATATGACCTCATGAAGAATACGAGGAAGTTGGCAACTATGGTTCCTATGATGAAATAACTATTTATGGACAATCCCACAAAAGCCATATACGAAGAAGGTGAAAGAAGAGTTCGTGAAAGATGTGTCTATAGTCACGCAAGATAAGATAAGTGATCAACATCTGATAACTAGAAGGATTAACTATGACATCTCCATGGAGAAGTTATGAAAACCCTGATATGTATGCTGGAAAGGGAGAAAATTGGTAATGAATGTCTTGGAGATGGATTCATACATGTGCTGGATGTTGATGTTGCTAGAAGTTGATGTCGTGACGAAGGGCCATCAAAAAGAGGTAACTTTGGTTTGATATTTATTTTGATTTTTGAAAGCATCTGGTTGGACTAGAAGATCACTTCCTGATGAAGAAAATGATGACATGACTATTGGTTCAACACTATGTTTCGTTGAAGGGAAGTGATGGAGAAGATGGCCGATGCCCCACGTAGAAGTTCTAGATAAAAGAAGGCACCATGATGAAGAAGTTGAAATTCATGTCATGATGCCGAAAGGAGGAGCTCTACAAGCAACTGATAGTACCATGATCTCCACCGAAGAGCATATAGCTGTTGTTGAAGACAAGTCCCTAGTTAAGAGGGAGTTTGGGCAAGTTCCTAAGGAACTTGGGTATATTCCTTTTATAGGAATGAGTAGATCCTCCCTAGTTGAGAGGGAGAGATAGACACATCATTCTTGTCTTCATATTATGAAGAAAGAATGGAGGATTGGGTAAGCATCTGGTTTTCGATACTATTTGAGGATGAGGTAGGGCATCCGATAGATAAGAGTAGTCGAAGAGGAAATTCCTTGAGGATGTGTTAATCCAAGACAAGAATGGTTCTAGAAGGACTTACCTTATGAACATTTGGATGGGGTATGTGCCTTAAGAGACAATGATGATGGTGTCTATAAGTCATTGTCTCCCTAGCATTGTGCTCTTATCTTGTGGAGAGATAGAGCTGTTAGTCAAGGCCTTGCTATGTGACAATGCTGGTTTATGTGATGAGATGCACTAAGTTGAGAAGATAGCTTATGAGATGGATTACCAATCCGACACTTCTTATGAGAATTCGTTAGTATGAGAATGTCCAAGTACCTTGTATGTTTTATGAATACCTCCCTAGTTAAGAGGGAGTGTTGAAATATGTAACTAGGTTCAATTTTCATAATGTCTAATGTAATCACGATCTTATGTATTTGATGTAAAGAAAGAAAGAAAATTATTATTATTATTTTGAAGCATGAGTTTCATGCTCAAGGTTATTTTATTTGTAGGTCAAGCACCCATTGAGTGATTCTAGGGTTTTGTCATGTAGTCAAGAAGTCAAAAGAGTCATTGTAATAAGTTAAAGACCCTTTTGGGCATATTTATCTAGTCAAGAGAATTTATTTGAGTCAAAAGTGAATCAAAGTCACCTTCCAAGACAAGTTGACCTACAAATGTCAAGTCGGCCTACACGCTATGAGAAGTTGGCCTATTGGGGCTCCCATGAAGCACGCAACCTCATTTGAAAGACAATCAATCAAGTTCTATCAAGGAAGAAAACAAACCTAAAAAGGAGCCAAGAAGAGAAGAACATATAAAGCAGAAGACCAAAGTTTCTAGACCAGTTTTGGGCTATATCTTTCCACCTGTGCGAGATCTAGGGCATCATCAGTGACTACAACAAGACCTAAATTTCAGAACAGTCAAGAAGCTAAAGTTTGGGAACCAAAAGATCAAGGAAAGGAGCTGAATTGATAAGGAAGTAGAAGCATCTCAAGTGAAGGAGAAAAGATTCAGATTCTTCCCTAAGACATCTCACACGTGTGAAATTGCAAGAATTACAGGCAGGCTGAAAAACACAGTACTGTAGCAGTGACCAAAATTTGAAGTAAGGGATGAAAACTGAATTTGGGAAGCAAGTTTGGCTGACGTTGACTTTGTAAAGAAAAGTTCATCAAAAAGAGGTTTGACTTGGTCTTGGAGGGGACTTGGTTTTGGGTGACAGGTCTTGGAATTCATCATCTGAACATTCTATAAGAAGAGAAACATTCTTGTGGGTTTTCCTCTTAAGAGGAGAGGTTTTGGCCTTGGCTAGCAACCTACATTTTGTGTCATTTTTGCTGATTTTTGTAGCATTGGAAAGTGTTCCAAGTCTCAAATTTTGTGAGGAGGCTTGGAAATCAGTATTCCAAAGAACCCAAAAACCGTTTGTGGAAATTCCACTTGGTTCATGTTTTATTAAAATAATTAATAATTTTAATGAGGATCCTAAGTCTAAACTTGGGAAATTAAATAATTAAAGGGTATTAATAAAACATAGTGAGAATCTTCTAGAGAACGAAGATCAAGTCATGTTTTAATCTTAGCCATTGATTAAAGATCTAATCTGGGCTGTTGATTCATCAATGAGAGGATTATGAGAGAAGGCTTGAGGGTCATTTGGAAATTAAGCCGGGCACACACTCAGTACCCGAAGGAAATTGATTCTAAAGGAATAGATTTCGATTTCAGAGGGAGAGTTACAAAGGCAAAAGAAGGAAGGGGAAATCAACAGTGACAAAGAAAGGCAAGAGGAGGACGTAGAGGGCCACAAAGGACAACGCTGAGCAGCAACACTGAATGCCAATGCAGAGTGACGCAGTCCAACATAGGGACTGCGTGGAGGATCATGCAGAGTGACGCAGAGGGAGCTAGGCTGTCTTCCGGGTGTCAAAAATTCTCCAAGAGGATTCAGAGAATTTATCTCAGGTGTATTCTTAAGAGATTTGCCCATCTATTTCTTGTAAAAGATTTTCATTGCTGAAGAATAATACAAACCCTCATCTGCTGCACTGGTTTTCCCGCATTGGGTTTTTCCGGGGACAATTGTCCAAAAATAACTGTGTACATGTGATTGTTTCTATTGCGTTATATGTGTTCTTTTCTATTCTCTGCTTCTGGTTAAGTGATTACTGCAGTAGTATTTATTTTAGAATTTACTAAAAGAAAGCCGTAAATAACTTATCATAATAATAAGTAGGTGAAATAAATCTATCACTGCAGTAGTATTTCAAATTTGAAATTTTCACATGGTATCAGAGCGAAAGGCAAAGTAACAGAAGAGGAGATTCTGCAATGGAATGAAGATCCGACATTGATGCAACAACAACTCGGAAGGGTCCATGCAGTTCTCCGGAACGCATGGAGGAACAGAGGGATCATGACATCTCAGTTCTGGCATCCAGACTAGAAGAAGAATTTGCTTGTGTGTCAAGTATGGCCTCTCCAGAGATTTGGTATATTGACAGTGGAACATCTTCTCATATGATGGGAGTTCAAGAATGCTTCTCAAGCTACCAGGAGGAGTAGATGAATTTTCAAATCACTATGGGAAATAAGGCAAAATGTACCCTTGTTGGAAGAGGCACCATAATATTTCAAATAGAAGCTGGCAACAAGCTTCGAGCCACCAATGCGTTGCATGTACCAGGGTTGTGAATGAATTTACTCTCTGTGTCTCAGCTTCAGAACAAAGGTTACGCCATTTACTTTATTGGCAACAAAGTTTACGTCAAACACCCATGTTGGAAAAAGAAGGCACAAATTGGAGTTAGGAGCCACAAACTGTACACGTTACAGCTCGAGTCCTCAATGGCTCTGATAGGAAATACTGATGAGAAATATTTGAATGAGTTATGGCATAGAAGAATGGGGCATCTACATCATGGAGCCTTGAAAATTCTCAAGAAGACCATCACAGGAGCTCCAGAACTTAGCACCAAGCGAGACGATGTCTGTAGAGGGTGCGTATTAGGAAAGTATGCGAAGGTAGCGTATCATAGAAGCAGCAATAGGGCCAAGAGTGTGTTGGGATTGATACACTCAAACATCTGCGGACCAATGTCCACGAATGCTCTTAATGGTGCAAAATATTTTGTAACCTTCATCGATGACCATTCCAGAAAGACATGGATCTACTTTCTGAAGACCAAAGACTAGGTCTTGGATTGATTCAAGGAGTTTAAAGCTCTTGTGGAGAATCTGACAGGAAAGTGGATCAAGACATTGTGATTAGACAATGGTGGGGAGTACATTGACAAGGACTTCACAAGTTTCTGGGCAAGGGAAGGCATTAAAAGAGAACGGACCGCTCCGTATAATCCAGAGCATAATGGAGTTGTAGAAACGAAAAACAGGACTATTGTCGAAGCTGCAAGGGAAATGTTGTATGATAAAGCCATGCCCAAGTTCTTGTGGGTTGAGGCTTGTAATACAGCCGTGTATGTGCAGAACATGGTTCCTCATAATGCATTGGGTAAGGTTACTCCTGAGAGCGTGTTCACTGGCAACAAGCCTGAAGTGAGCCACTTTAGGATATTTGGCAGTATAATGTATTGCCATGTACTCGATGAGAAGAGGAAGTTGGATCAGACTACAGAGAAAGGATATTTGGTGGGATATAGCGAGAATGCAAAGGCTTACCACATCTCTATTCTCGAGAGTAGGAAGATAGTAGTGAGACGGGACGTGAAGTTCATGGAGGAAAGAGCCTTCAGGAGATCCCGTGAAATGTCTTCATCTACGCAGTTTGAGGAAGATCTGCTAGTCCAGCCACAATGACCTGCGAAAGATGGCTCTAGTGCCTTTCCAAGGCACAAGGATCCTAAGGATATCTTTCCTAAGGAAGTACAAGAAGGAGAGCAGGTAAATCCACCCACCACCAGTGGAAGGACGAGTAGAGAACTACAACAAACTCTGAATGATGGAGAGGAGTTTGTTGGAGCTCCTAGAAATGAGAAGAGGTAACGCAGACAACCAGACAGGTACTAGGCATTGGTAGCACAGGTTGGAGAACCCTCTAGTTTTCAGGAGGCAGCTCAGCATCAGGTGTGAGTAGATGCGATGATGGAGTACAACTCCATCATGACAAATGATGTATGGGAAATAGTTCCCAGACCTCAGGACATATTGGTTGTAGGTTTGAGATGGATCTACAAGATTAAGTATGCCGCAGATGGCAGTTTAAAGAAATTTAAAGCCAGGTTTGTAGCTAAGGGGTACGCTTAGAAGGAAGGGATAGACGATGAAGAGACCTTCGCCCTAGTAGCTCGGTATACATCAATCAGATCCGTCATATCCCTTGCAGCGCAGATGGGATGGGAGATTCACCAGATGGATGTGAAGACTGTGTTCTTGAATGGGGTGATAGAAGAGGAAGTATACATAGAACAACTAGAGGGCTTTGAGATGCATGAGCAGAAAACTCATGTGTGCAGGCTTAAGAAAGCCTTGTACGGACTGAAGCAAGCCCCTAGAGCTTGGTATGGTCGAATTGACAACTACCTGCAGAAGATGGGATTTGTCAAGAGTGATGCAGATACCAATCTCTACTATCTGAGAGTAGGGGATGAGCCTCTAATATTGGTGCTATATGTAGATGATCTGTTTCTGACTAGATCATCTAGGCTCATCAAAGACTGCAAGGAAAATCTAGCAACAAAATTCGACATGAAAGATCTAGGGCGGATGCACTATTTTCTGGGTTTGGAAGTTTGGCAACAGAAGGGAGAAATCTTCCTTGGGCAAGGAAGATATACTACAGAGGTTCTGAAGAGATTTCAGATGGAGGACTGTAGACCCATGGCTACACCAATGATCACAAACTGGAAGAAAATCGAAACGTTCGAGGATAATGAGGTTGATCCTACCTTGTACAGGTAGCTCATAGGATCGTTGATGTACCTGGTCAATACTAGATCAGACATCTGTTACGCTGTGAATACCCTCAGTCAGTTCATGGTAGAACCAAGGAGGGCTTGTCGGGTAGCAACCAAACATGTTCTTAGGTACTTGAGGGGGACAGTCGAGCTTGGATTGAGGTACACCAAAGGGCAATGACATCCAGTTGAGTGGGTTCATTGACGCAGACTGGACTGGAATTCCAGTAGATTGGAAGAGTACCAGTGGGTATTGTTTCGGTGTCGGATCAGGAATGACTTCTTGGTGTAGTAGGAAATAGAAATCCGTGGCACTGAGCTCAGCCAAGGCAAAATATATGGCAGCTAGCATAGCTTCATGTGAGGCCATATGGCTTCGTAAGTTGCTCATGAACTTAGTCAAGAAAAGGATGGGAGCGACCAACGTTTTGTGTGATAATTAGAGTTGCATCAAGCTCTTTGAAAATCCTCTGTTTCATGATCGGTTGAAGTACATTGACATCAGGTTTCACTTCATTAGAGATTATGTCCAACGAGGAGCTGTACAATTGAAGTACATTCCTACAGGAGAGCAGGTGGCAGATATCCTCACGAAAGCTCTGGGTAAGACTAAGTTTGATTACTTCAGAGAAAAGATGGGGATGGTCAAGAATCCAGTCCAGTAGGAGGAATGGATAGGCTCGAAATTCAGAGGGAGTTGCAGTACGGATGAGGCAGTGATAGTGATGGTGTCATGGGCAGTAGTATAGAGGGCAACAACGCAACAGATGAGGGGCAACAACTGAGACATCAACAATGCAATAGATGCTTCAGGTCAGAGTAGATGCAGTTGGCATTTTGCTAGAACACTTTCCTCGCTAAGAGGGAGTGTTGATTTTTGTAGCATTGGAAAGTGTTCCAAGTCTCAAATTTTGTGAGGAGGCTTGGACATCAGTGTTCCAAAGAACCCAGAAACCGTTTGTGGAAATTCCACTCGGTTCATGTTTTATTAAAATAATTAATTATTTTAATGAGGACCCTAAGTCTAAACTTAGGGAAATTAAATAATTAAAGGGTATTAATAAAACATAGTGAGAATATTCTAGAGAACGAAGATCAAGTCATGTTTTAATCTTAGCCATTGATTAGAGATCTAATCTGGGTCGTTGATTCATTAATGAGAGGATTATAAGAGAAGGCTTGAGGGTCATTTGGAAATTAAGCTAGGCACACACTCTCGAAGGAAATCGATTATGAAGGAATAGAATTCGATTTCAGAGGGAGAGTTGTAGAGGCAGAAGAAGGATGGGGAAGTCACCGGTGATAGAGAAAGGCAAGAGGAGGACGCAGAGGGCCACAAAGGACAGTGCTAAGCAACAACACTGAGTGCCCATGCAGAGTGACGCAGTCCAGCGTAGGGACTACGCAGAGGATCACGTAGAGTGATGCAGAGGGATCTAGGGTGTCTTCCGAGTGTCAGGAATTCTCCAAGAGGATTCATAGAATTTATCTCAGGTGTATTCTTAAGAGATCTGCCTGTCTATTTCTTGTAAAAGATTTTCATTGTTGAAGAATAATACAAACCCTTATCTGTTGCACCAGTTTTCCTACATTGGATTTTTCCGGGGACAATTGTCCAAAAATAACTGTGTATATGTGATAGTTTCTATTGCGTTATATGTGTTCTGTTCTATTATCTGCTTCTGGTTAAGTGATTACTGCAGTTGTATTTATTTCGGAATTTACTAAAAGAAATTCGTAAATAACTTATTGTTGGAGCAGGGTTCCTTAGGACTGCATTTTTGGAATAAATAATAGTACTATTTTGTAGTTTTGAGTCGTGCCCGCTAAGCAATGCACAGTCAAGGGGCTTTGGGGCGGGTCAAAGTCCCTTCATGAGTTGTAATGGGCTAAAGGGTAAATCTAGGAGTCTCAAACCACGGTTTGCGGACCTTAGGACGAGCGCAGGCTAAGGTATAAGTAGAAGTCTAGATCGAGTTGGATAAGACCATTTTTTAATGGAAGTTTTATGCATGTTTTGATGAATGATTGAGCTCAGAAGTGAATTTGTGTAAGCGTCTGTGTCTAAAAGGCTCTTGTTGGCTGTGCGCGCGAAGACCTTAGTTCGGCTGTGTGTGGACCATGCTGGTTGTGTGTGCGGGTAGGTTTGAAGGATTGTAAGGGTTTTTACGCACTGTTGATGAATAAAGAACTGTTTGGGTAACTCTGAGTACTAAATGCATCTTTAATCTGTTTCCGCATATGATTTCTGTTTCATGCTTTAGAGTTATATTATCTGTGATTGGATCGATTGCGTACCTATTTTACTGTTGACGTGTGTTAATTGCATAGATCTAGTACTGTAAGGGCTAAATATCACATCGTTAGAACAATTAAGGGAATTGTGGATCTTCTGTTTGTATGTGCACGCATGATTAACCGGTGATAATTAACTTAGGGTTTTTGGTGCATAAGTAAGACTGGGTAGTAAAACAGATTTGAAGACACCCACTTCATTTAACTCTCTCTCAAGGTGTGGAAACCTGGTTCTAGCACCCCCCCCCCCCCATACTGCTTTGGGTGAGACTTTGGCCTGTGCAAGCAGGTCATTGCCGAAAGGGCTAGTAGTAAGAGGGTTTTGTGGGTTACGCGCTAACTTTGAACCTGGGTCAGGACCTCTCAAGCCAACAAATGGTTCTGTTTCCAGGACCGGGATCATTTTGAGAGAGATTAGATGTTGTGGCAGCCATCTAAGACTGAATTAGGAGACTTGTTTGAACAAAAGATACGTGAATTCTCCATCAAGGAGAACATAAGTAAGAAGTTGTCTGCTGAAGAGTGGGAACATAAGTATATTTTCACAGAGCTCCACGAAATCTTCTTTGTGACCTTTGCACATGAATTACAGGAGTGGTTATTAAGGTTAGCTGATTTTCAGACCTGCTGGAAAGACGATAAGATCACTCAGTGGACACCTAAGTTGATCCAACAGTTAGAACAAACTGATAACTCCATCACCTGCACTGTAGATCATTGGATTGACAACATTCTGGGTGGGTTTGTAACAGTGTTTGCAGTAGATCAGTTTGTGTCATATTTTGAAGCTGAAAGGAGGTTTTTCAAAGGACTGAGAGGTAAGTTCATATGCTCTCTGCCTTTGCCGATTAAGATGCTATTATGTGAAAAGGGTATTCTGTGCAGTCACACCGAGTGAATGACCCCAAACGAAGTTGAAAGCACTACGCGCAGCGGAAAGTACTTTTGGGTTAACCAGAGAGGAGACAGATCTGTATACAGCCCTCTGAGAAACCCGCCTAATAGTGATACAGAGAGTGGTGAGGCTACGCGCGTCCGAGGTAGCCCTCCAGCCACCCCATAGTCGAACTCGTGCAGGGGTAAATCATCTCCTACTCCACCACCACCTCCTCCACCACCAGGAGGCGATATGGCTGCGCATATGAAGCTACCCACCTTCAAGGGTGTGGGCGATGAAGACATGGGGAGATTCTGGTTTGTTGCAGATGCAGTATGGACTGCGCAAAATGTCAACACTGATGCTGTCAAGAGGGCACAACTGGCTATGGCGTTTGAGGGTCGTGCGCTGGACTAGTTTATGGGATATCTGGCTCAGAACGCTGATCCTACTGTCGATGAAATCAAGAAGGCCTTAAAGCAGCAATTCAGAAAACCAAAGTCCTACTCACAATGTGTAACAAAGTTGAAAGAAATTCGACAATAACCAAACGAATCTGTTTGGGAGGCAGACCAATGATTAAAGTGCACTATCAGTGCTGGAGGATTTATCTATGATGATAAGCAGCATAAAGAATGGTTTATTGCCATGCTCCTGCCACACTTGCGCGACCTCATGAACCAACAGAAAATTGATTCTCAGGCTGAGGCTCTTGAAGTTGCCATGAAGCTGGAAGCCACGCCCAGAACTGATGACCAATTTGGAACTCTGCAAATCCAAAATCGATTAGAAGCGATGTACTTGGAAATCCAGAACCTACGCAGAGACAGAGGGAAAGAAGTCGGTGCAAATGTATACGTTGTAAGGGTTCTGGTCACACAAAAGATCAGTGTACCTTGCTTCAAGATTACATGCAAGCGGGAGGACCAAATCCGTTGCGACCCAGGGATGCTGCAGGACTGAGTGGTACTCCCACGCTGTGGGGTGCGCTGACTGTCAAGTAGCTGGACGACATGACACAAACCATTGCCTCGATTAAGAAGTTATGTACCAGAACTGAAGCAACAATGGTGTAGGTTTTACTCTTCGGTTGGCCATGATGAGCACCACTGCCACACATTTGATTTGATGATAGACTGCCAACCTCTATAGAGTGCAGGCCGACCCATCTTCACCAGCATCCCCCTTTGGGCGTGGTGGGTCTCCAGCCAGAGGAAGGGGAGGAGGGAGAGGTGGAGGTGCAGGTTGGGGAAGAGGACAACTGATTTGCTATAAATGTGGAGATGCTGGACACTATGCATGCGATTGTCCGAACCCTGCGCGACAGTCTTGCAGGTATTGTAGACAATTTGATCATGTTATTGAAGATTGTCCTGTTTTGATTGCTAGAATGCAGGAAAAGAAACAACAAACACCTACGCAGAATATACAAATGATTAGAGCCGAGCTGCGGGATGATGATCTGAGTGTAAACATAATTACACACAGTGGTGCTGCTACTGGAGAAGACGAGGGAAAGAAGGCTGATGCAAAGCCATGGATCAGGAAGGCTTCTGAAAAGAAGCAAGGACTTAACCTACAGAAAGAGAAGGAGACTTTTGTAGAAGCTAGAAAGGATTTTGCTGCTGCAGGTGTGTCCACATCCAAGTCAATCACAGAAGCAAAAATTAATGATGAAGTCAAACCTTTCCTGCAAGCCTGCATCAAGTTATTGTGTAACTAGAAATAAATAGATAACCTTCAGGCTCTGATAGATAGCTGCGCGGATAAGGAGTTGCCTCGAACTGAAAGCAAGGCTGTAAACAAGATCTACAAGAATAAGAAGAGGACTCGTCGGGAGATGCGCATGACAGTGCAAATAGGGGAATATGAGGTGGATCAGGTCATTTTAGACTTGGGATCTGATGCAAATGTTCTACCTAAGCAGACTTGGTAGAAGTTGGATGAACCAAAGCTGGAATGGTCCACCATTCAGCTGCACATGGCTAATCAGCAGAAGATTATTCCACTTGGTAGACTCCCACAGGTTCTGGTAGACATTGTTGGAGTAAAGGTATGCACAGATTTTGAAGTAATACAAATTGTGGATGATGCAGACCAATACCCTGTGCTGCTAGGGCTGGATTGGGCCATCGACATGGGGGGCATCATCAACTTAAAGCGCAAGAGTATGATCTTTGAAAAAAATGGTACTCGGGTTATAGTACCTTTGGATCCTGTGGAAGCAGAGAGATATATAGAACCAGTGCGCAATGGAGATGATGTCGACCATATCTACAAGTTGACTGCACGAGATGAGGATTTGATCAACCCTACTGCTAATAGGATGTTGAATTGGGAAAATGATAGCTCATGTTTTTCAGATTTAGATGGAGAAATGGAGAACTGGCAGAATCGTCTGCATGATGTTTCTGCACTGTGCTGCCTTAGAGTCACTAAAAATTTGCAATGTATCTCCTCAGAGGTACGGTAATTACCCTATTTTGATGGTTCTAGTAGTGTTGTATTATTTTTGGAAAAATTGGAAAAGACTTTCCTGAAAGAGCAAAGGTTCTAGGCACTCGATCTTGCCATGCGTGCAACTCCAGCATGTTGGTGGGATACGCATAAAGTGAATTTTGAGGATTGGGAAAAATGCAGCAGAATGATGCGGTTGCGCTTTGAGCAGCCCACTACCCCACTGACTGAGATTTTTGGTGGTCGAGGTGATCCACGCAAACACTTGGCTACATGGATGGAGGTTTGGGATAAGAAGCCCAGGGCCAAATGGGTTCACATGTTTGTCCATACATTGGGACCAATCCCTACTGCATGGTATTTAGAGACGGAGCTATGCCGAGGGACCCTTAATTGGGTTACAATGAGTGAAAGTTTTCTGTTAACCTTCGGCATGGTCGGTGGATCAGAGGGATTGGATGAAGCCCTGTAGGATTTAGAAGCAATTGTCTTTGATGGTTCCCGACCTTAGATAGAATGTGCTGCGCTAGCATGGGAAGAGCAGATGCGGGATATTGTCAACTGCAGAAATCTGTCAGTAGAAGATAACGATGAAGATCCGAGAAATATCAATATCCCAGAATCTGAGGGGGAACGCGCAGTTGCAGGGCCCTTGTTAGGAATGGTGGATGTAACTAAGCCTTTAAAACTAAAGGAAGTCAACATTGGGACGAAGGAACAACCCAAGTTGGCCAAAATAGGAGATTATTGGGATGATGACACAGTGGGAAAGGTTGTGGAGTTGTTGACAGAATATCAGGACCTATTTCCCACAAAGTTTTCTGAGCTCAAGGGAATTGTCAGAGATTTGGGAGTTATGAAAATAACTCTGAAACCAGATGCGCACCCTGTCAAGCAGCGACCATACCGGCTAAATCCAAAATATAAGCAGAAAGTGAAGGAAGAATTAGAGAAAATGGTTGCTGCAGGAATCATTGAGCCCGTGGAATAGTCTGATTGGGTGAGCCCGATGGTTGTTCAAGAAAAGAAGACCAAGGGAGAAATAAGGATTTGTGTGGACCTGCGCAAACTGAATGATGCATGTGTACATGACCCCTTCCCTACTCCATTTTCAGATGAGATATTGGACAATGTGGGAGGACAAGAGACCTACTCTTTCATTGATGGATTTTCAGGGTATCATCAAATCAGGATTGCGCCAGAAGACCGAAGTAAGACCACTTTTGCAACAAAATGGGATCCTTCCAATACACAATCATGCCTTTTGGATTAAAGAATGCACCTGCTATATTCTTGTGTGTAGTAGTAGTTGTATTCAAGGAATTCATGCACAAGTTTCTGGAGGTATACTTTGATGATTGGAGTGTGTTTGGACTGGTAAAGAAACATGTTTCCAACCTGCGCATGATGCTCGAGACTTGTAGGAAGCATCAGATCTCTCTTAACTTGAAGAAGTGTACATTCTGTGTTCCTTTTGGAATCTTGTTAGGACATATTGTTTGTCAGCAAGGGTTGATGGTAGATCCAACCAAGATTGCAGTTATTATCAACTTGGAAGTCCCTACTAATGAGAAACAACTACGCTCTGTTCTAGCACACAGGATATTATTGAAAATTCATTTAGGGCTATGCTCTGATCACTGCACCCATGGAGAAATTACTGAAGAAAGACGTGTCCTTTTTCTGGGATGAGGAATGTCAAAAGAGCTTTGAGCTGTTGAAGGAAAAGATGTTTACTGCATCTATTTTAATATTCCCTGACTGGTCCAAGGTCTTCCATGTACATGTTGATGCATCCGGCATTGCACTTGGAGCTGTCTTAGCGCAGCCAGGAGAGGGAGACATTGATCACCTCGTTGCCTTTGCAAGTAGGAAGCTCTCCAGTGCAGAGCGCAACTATTCAACCATAGAGAGGGAGGGGTTAGCTATGGTCTACGCTCTGCAGAAATATAAGCACTATTTATTAGGAGGGCACCTCAAGATGTTCAGTGACCACTCTGCTTTGAAGTATTTGGTCAATAAGCCTGTGCTTCTTTGTAGATGGCTGTTGCTATTTCAGGAATATGATTTTGAAATCATTGTTAAGCCTGGTAGATTGAATGCTAGGCCTGATCACTTATCAGTGATCACACATTGAGAATGGGGAGGAACCAACCAGTCTGGAGGAGGGACTACCTGATGTGCAACTCTTTGCTATTAAATGTTGATTTCTATAGCATTGGAAAGTGTTCTAAGTCTCATTTTTTGGTAGAGAGGCTTAGGCATCAGTTATCCAGAGTACCCAGAAATCGTTTGTGGAAATTCCACTCGGATATGACTTTATTAAAATAATTAATTATTTTAATGCAAACCCTAAGTTTAAACTTAGGGAAGGTAAATAATTTAAGGGTATTAATAGAGCAAAGTGTGAATCTTCTAGAAAACGAAGATCAAGTCATCTTTTAATCTGAGCCATTGATTAACGATATAATCTTGGCCATTGATTCATTAGCGAGAAGACTATAAGAAGAGACTTGAGGGCCATTTGGAAATTAAGCTGGGGACACTCTCAGTACTCGAAGGAAATTGATTCTGAAGCAAGAGAATTCGATTTCAGTAGGTGAGATTGTAGAGGCAGGGTTGCAGAAGCAGAAAGAGGAGGGAGGAGTCAGTTATCGGGAAGCAGAAGTCAGAACAATGAAGGGAAGGGTGAGCTGATCAGCAACAAGAACCCCTCCACGCAAAATCACGCAGTCCAGGGAAAGACTACGCTGAGCTCTCACGCTGGATGACGCAGAGGGTGAAGGAGGTCACCCCGAGGGTCTGAAATTTGTCTGGAAGGTCCAAAAAATTCAGCCAGGCGTTTGCAAATTTTTCTCTGCTCATCAAACTCTTGTAAATGTACTTTCCATTTCTAAAGATAAATATAAAACCCTCATCTGCTGCACCGGTTTTCTCACATTGGGTTTTTCTGGGGATAATTGTTGAAAAATAACTGTGTTCATGTGGTTGTTTCTATTGTGCTACTTGTGTAAATTAACTTTCTGTTCTTATGCTCTTAATGATAGTGAAGATCGGCAAATGTGTTTATTTCAGAATTTACTGAAGCATCTATAAATAACTTATCTCATAAGTAGGAGAAATAAACCAAGTATTGCAGAAATATTTTCCTCTTGAAAATTTCACATGGTATCAGAGCAAAGGGCTAAATACAGAAAGGGAGGATCTGCCATGGACCAAAGTTCCATCATCCAGAAGGGTTCACGCAGTCAAAGGGACTCACGCAATCCTCCAGAGCATGCAGAAATGCAAAGAGAACACGACATGAAAGTGCTGGCATCCAGACTAGAGGAGGATCTTGCTTGTGTGTCGAGCACAACTCCTCCAAGTGTTTGTTATATTGATAGTGGAGCATCTGCTCATATGATGTTCGAGAATGTTTTTTGAGCTACCAAGAAGAACAGATGAATTTCCAGATAACTATGGGAAATAAGGCAAAATGTACTCCCATCGGGAGAGGTACCGTAACATTTCAGATTGAAGATGGCAACAAGATTCGAGCCACGAATGTTCTGCATGTACCAGGGTTGGGGATGAATTTATTCTCAGTGTATAAACTTCAGAACAAGGGCTATGAGGTATACTTTATTTAAGATAAGGTGTATGTCAAACACCCAAACTGGAGCAAAAAGGCACAAATCGGAGTAAGTAGTCACAAGCTGTATAAGCTCCAGCTTGAATCTCCGGTGGCCCTGATTGACAGTACAGACGACAAAGATCTGAATGAATTATGGCACAGAAGGATGGGGCATCTACATCATGGAGCCTTGGGGATTCTCAAAAACACTGTCATAGGGGCCCCTGAACTCAGCACGAAGAAAGACGAAGTTTGCAGGGGATGCGTATTAGGGAAGTACGCTAAGGCAACATTTCCAAGAAGCAGCAACTGAGCCAAAGGTGTATTAGAGTTAATACACTTTGACATTTGCGGTCTAATGTCCACAACTACTCTCAGTGGGGCAAAGTACTTTGCCACCTTCATTGATGATGATTCCAGGAAAACTTGGATCTATTTTTTGAAAACCAAAGATGAAGTCTTTGATCGGTTTAAAGAATTCAAAGCTTTGGTGGAGAACTCTACAGGAAAGAAGATCAAGAAGTTGCGGTTAGATAACGGTGGAGAATATATCGATAAAGACTTCACAAATTTCTGTGCAAAGGAAGGCATCAAAAGAGAATGGACAACTCCATACAATCCAGAGCAAAATGGAGTTGCAGAATGGAAGAATCAGACCATAATAGAAGCTGTAACGGCAATGTTGTACGACCAAGATATGCCCAAATTCTTATGGGCAGAGCCCTGCAACACAACAATATTTATTCAGAATAGAGTTCCCAATAAAGCATTGGGGAAGGTAACTCCCGAGAGTGTGTTCACAGGCAGCAAGCCAAAAGTGAGCCACATCAGGATATTCGACAGCATGGTGTACTGCCACGTTCCAAATGAAAGGAGAAAGAAGTTGGATCAAACTGCAGAAAAGTGTTTCCTGATGGGCTATAGCGAGAATGCAAAGGCATATCGCATCTATATTCCAGAAAGCAGGAAAGTCGTGGTAAGAAGGGATGTGAAATTCCTGGAGGAGAGACCCTTCAGGAAATCTCGAGAAATGGCCACAGATACGCAGATTGAGGAAGATCCACTAGTATAGCCTCAACGACCTACAAAGGAGAGGTCAAGTGCCTCTCCAAGGCATAATAATTCTGAGGAGAGCTCCTCCGAAGAAGAACAAGAGGAAGAACAGGTGAGACCGCCCACAACTGATGGGAGACCTAACAAAGAACTTCAACAGATTATTAAGGATGCAAAAGAATTTGTTGGAGCCCCTAGTGAAGGAAAGAGGATAAGGAAACAACCAGACGGATATCAGGCACTGGTAGCTCAGGTTGGTGAACCATCTACCTTTCGGGAAGCAGCTCAACATTAGGTATGGGTGGATGCCATGGTGGAGAAGTATAGCTCCATCATGACAAATGATGTATGGGAAGTAGTCCCTAGACCACAGGACAAATCAGTTGTAGGATCCAGGTGGATCTGCAAGATCAAATATGCTGCAGACGGTAGCATAGAGAATCTCAAGGCAAGGTTTGTAGCTAAGGGGTATGCTCAGAAGGAAGGCATTGACTATGAAGAAACCTTCGCTCCAGTAGCGCGATACACTTCTATCAGATCCGTCATCTCTTTGGGTGCATAGATGGGATGGGAGATTCACCAGATGGATGTCAAGACAACGTTCTTGAACAGGGTGATAGAGGAGGAAGTGTACATAGAGCAGCCAGAGGGCTTCGAGACACATGAGCAGAAGACTCATGTTTGCAGACTTAAGAAAGCCTTGTATGGCTTAAAACAAGCCCCCAGGGGATGGTATGGTCGGATTGATAGCTACTTGCAGAAGATGGGGTTCGTCAAGAGTGACGTAGATCCTAACTTATACTACTTGAGAGTAGGAGATGAGCCGCTTATTCTTGTTCTTTATGTGGATGACCTGTTTTTGACCAGATCATCCAAGCTCATTAAGGACTGCAAGGAGAATTTGGCAATAGAATTCGACATGAAGGACCTGGGGAAGATGCACTATTTTCTTGGATTAGAAGTCTAGCAGTAGAAAGGGGAAATCTTCCTAGGACAAGGAAGATACACAACAGAAATCCTGAAGAGTTTTCAGATGGAAGATTGTAGACCCATGGCCACGCTAATGATTACTAACTGGAAGAAGATAGACACATCGGAGGATGATGAGGCTGATCCCACACTATACAGACATCTCATCGGATCATTGATGTATCTGGTCAATACGAGACCAGACATCTGTTATGCAAAGAATATCGTCAGTCAGTTCATGGTGGAACCAAGGAGGGCTCACTGGGCAGCAGCCAAACATGTTCTCAGATACTTGAGAGGGACAGTCGAGTATGGGCTAAAGTACACCAAGGGTAATGAGATCCAGTTGAATGGGTTCACTGATGCAGACTGGGCTAGAAGCACAATAGATCGGAAAAGTACCAGTGGGTACTGTTTCAGTCTCGGATCAGGAATGACCTCCTGGTGAAGCAGGAAACAAAAGTCTGTAGCACTGAGCTCAGCCGAGGTAGAGTATATGGCAGCAAGCACAGCTTCGTGCGAGGCCATATGGCTCCGCAAATTGCTCTTGAACTTACTCAAGAAGCAGATAGAACCGACCAGGATTATGTGTGATAATCAGAGCTGCATTAAGCTCTCTGAAAATCCTGCGTTTCATGAGCAGTCGAAACACATTGACATTCGATGTCACTTTATCAGGGACTATGTCCAGAGGGGAGCAGTACAATTGTGATACACTCCTACAGGAGAACAGGTGGCAGATATTCTCACAAAGGCTCTAAGTAAGATCAAGTTCACTTATTTCAGAGAGAAGATGGGGATGGTCGAGAACCCCTTTTATTAGAGGAAAGGGTGGCCTTCAGAAGAAGAGGGAGCTGCAGTACAGATGCTGCAGTGGCAGGGCAACAGTACAGGAAGCAGCAGTGCAGAGATGAGGGGCAGCAACCAGGACATCATCAGCGCAGCAGCTAATGTAGAGTCAAAGCAGTACAATGGCATCTTGCTTAAACACTTTCCTCGCTAAGAGGGAGTGTTGATTTCTATAGTATCAGAAAGTGTTCTAAGTCTCATTTTTGGTAGAGAGGCTTGGACATCAGTTATCTAGAGAACCCAAAAATCGTTTGTGGAAATTCCACTCAGATATGACTTTATTAAAATAATTAATTATTTTAATGCAGACCCTAAGTTTAAACTTAGGGAAAATAAATAATTAAAGGGTATTAATAGAGCAGAGTGTGAATCTTCTAGAAAACAAAGATCAAGTCATCTTTTAATCTGAGCCATTGATTGACGATATAATCTTGGCTGTTGATTCATCAACGAGAAAACTATAAGAAGAGACTTGAGGGCCATTTGGAAATTAAGCCGGGGATACTGTCAGTACCTGAAGGAAATCGATTATGAAGCAAGAGAATTCGATTTTAGTGGGTGAGATTGTAGAGGCAGGGTTGCAGAAGCAGAAGGAGGAGGGAGGAGTCAGTTATCGGGAAGCAGAAGTCAGGAGGATGAAGGGAAGGGTGAGCTGATCAACAGCAAGAACCCCTCCATGTAGAATCACACAGTCCAGGGAAAGACTACGCTGAGCTCTCATGTTGGATGACGTAGAGGGTGAAGGAGGTCATCTCGAGGGTCTGAAATTTGTCTGGAAGGTCCAGAAAATTCAGCCAAGTGTTTGCAAATTTTTCTCTGCTCGTCAGACTCTTGTAAATGTACTTTCCATTTCTGAAGATAAATATAAAACCCTCATTTGCTTCATCGGTTTTCCCACATTGGGTTTTTTTGGGGACAATTGTCGAAAAATAACTATGTTCATGTGGTTGTTTCTATTGTGCTACTTGTGTAAATTATCTTTCTATTCTTATGCTCTTAACGATAGTGAAGATCGGCAAATGTGTTTATTTCAGAATTTATTGAAGCATCTGTAAATAACTTATCTCATAAGTAGGAGAAATAAACCAAGTATTGCAGAAATATTTTCCTCTTGAAAATTTCACATTGAAGTGGTTGATGAATGCTTTGAAAATATCATTAGCTTTCTGACTACTGGTAATGCACCTGCTGAATACTCGATGCAACAAAAGGAGTTGGTTTCGTGCGCAGCTGATTTTACATTGATTGCTGGTTAGTTGTACAAGTTGGGAGCAGATGAAGTATTAAGAAGGTATGTTATAGAACATGAAAGACAAGACATCTTGGCTGAAGCTCATGGGGGAGTGGCAGGAGGCCACTATGCAGGGAAAGCTACTGTGGAGAAGGCGCTGCACGCTGGGTTATGGTGGCTCACACTGCACAACGATGCACATGCATATTGTCGAGCTTGTGATGCATGCCAAAGGACAAGGAAGCCCTCGCACAGAGATGGAATGTCATTGCAGCCACAGATGGCCCTGCAGGCTTTTGATAAATGGCCCATAGACTTTGTTGGACCTATTAATCCTCTTGGGAAAAACACTGGTGCACACTATATCATCACTGCAACAGATTATGTAACTAGATGGGCAGAAGCCAAGCCAGTAAAAGATTGTACTGTAGAAACTGCCTCGCAGTTCATTTTTGAAAATATCGTGACTAGATTTGGGTGCCCAAAGATATTGATGAGTGATCGGGGTATGCACTTTGTCAACGAGACCATTGAAACTCTGATAGATGAATTTCAGATACATCACCAGAAGAGTACTCCTTATCACCCTCAAGCAAATGGTGTGGTGGAAGCCTTTAACAAGATCCTGGAGAATGCGCACACACAGATCTGCAATGCAAATTGGAACGATTGGGACTTGCGCATACCTTTTGTCTTATGGGCTTATAGGACCACATGCAAGAAGTTGACTGGTAAAACACCATTCAGGATGGTTTATGGCTAAGAAGCAATCATGTTGATGGAATATATCGTCCCAAGCCTGCGCATCGCAACATTCACTAATATGGCTGAACTAGACATCATGGAGGAACGTCTATCACAATTGGTTGCCTTAGAGGAGGATCAATTTATTGCTAACTTTCATCAGCAAGTGCAGAATGCGCGCGAAAAGGCCTGGCATGATAGGCACATCTGGCAGAAGGCATTCAAAGAAGATCAGGTTTTGTTGTATGACAGTCAGTTTGCGCGCCACCCAGGGAAGTTCAGAAAGCATTGGTTGGGGCCGTATATTATGAAGGAGATCACTAATGGAGGTGCGGTGCGCTTGGCCACATTAGGGGGTGAGAGTCTTCCCGGGTACATCAATGGATGCTGATTGAAGCCATATAGGGATAACCCTATGCCTACCAAATGACTAGATGGCCAGAGAAACGAAATCCACCTATCTGCGCGCTGCGCAAAGGACATACGCAGGCAGGTGCGACAAGAGTGCAGAGGTTGTGCGCAGTAGGAAAAACTAGCCGTTGGAACAATAACTTTGGGTAAAAAGTCGATTTTACCGTTGGATGGAGCAGGTTTTCTGCATTTAATGAGGAGATCTTACGGGATTTTTGACCCTTTTTACGGGGATAAGGTGCCATTAATGAAGTTCCAACCGTTTTTACCATGGATCGCCTATAAAAGTAAGGAAATGAGTCGCATTTCGTTCCTTTGCTATTTGAGTGAATTGCGCCCTATAATTGTCTCTGTGAACAGTATGTCTGGCCGTGAGACCCCCGCATCCGACGTGAGTAACCCCGAGTTTATTTTCAAGCCCAAAATGACAACTACTAACCCCGCTGCTGAGGGTGCGCAGTCTGATGAGCACTCTGTGCTGCTTACGGCATCTACTGAACCAAACTTCGATGACATACATGAAGTTGTCCCTGAAGTGCAGAAAGTCGTATCCACACCTGCCAAAGGAAAGGGCAAGATGACCAAGGGATCGTCCTCAAAGCTGCGGACGTCGCCTAGGCATATCACGTCCTCGCGCCAAGCATTAAAGCATAGGTCTCCTATAGGTGACCGGACAAACAGACCCATGAGCGCAACTGAGGAGGCTGTGCTCTTCGTCGAGCCCATCTCGTGGCTCCCAAAGTATGTAAGGTCGCGCAGACCCTCTGTGAAGTCACCAAAGGATTTGGACATGGTGTGCGATTACCTGCAAATGCCATTGATCCCCGAGGCGGTCACATTGGAGGGGGGATATGTTTGGGAAGATCCCTGCAGTAAAGTTCGATGATTATGACGTGGCGAACGAGAAGACGTTCCCCGAATTGGCGCCAAAATTCTACTTGGAGCGTGTTGTATACGCTGGAGTCGTAAAAGTAGAGCCCATGCCTTGGGCGCACGGGTTGAGTAATGTGGGAATTCTCAATCTATTGAGGATTCCTCACTTTGGCTGATATCCCATCACAAATATATGTGTGCGCCAGCTGCTGGCTTTGGTGCACGATGGGTGCCTTTGGATCAAGGGCAGAATTCCCATCGATGTCGTGCTGATCCATCGGATCACCGCCCTGCCAAAGAAGGGACCCAACCCCATGGCTAATTATGGCGAGAGCCAGAAGCTGAAAGTAGCTGCAAAGGTCAAGAAGGACTACAAGGTGGGACAGGATACCAAGGGCTTCCTGGTGCAGCAGTTTGAGGATCCAGCAGTGCTCCTTGGCACCTTAGTGTTGGGTTGTAAAATGATGCGTAAATGCAGGCCTAAGGTGGTCCCTGCTCACGTCATCGCACTGGCTGGGCAGTGCGAGAAGGCAATAAGTTTTAATTGGTCACAATTCCTCTGCACTGAGTTCCTGGAGAACGTGCGCGAGGCGCAGGAAGAAGGAAAGAAATTTTGTTATTCATGGCTTCTCTCGTTAATTGCTCTGGTTGCGTGGGAGACGCCAGAGAGCGCAATCCTCCCGGATGTCGAACTTGGTGTTTTTGAAGGAGCGTGCTGCGCCAACTTGTGGGACTCAACATACCCAAAGCGCGTAATGGAGAATAAGATCTTTTGGGTCTTATTCGAAGGAGAATTAGCCGCAACAATCCATTCGTGCCCTCGACTGTCCCCAACTATGCATGACAAGTACAAAGCCATTGCCGACTTCAAGGTGTCGATGCACAATGTTCAAATCCGTGCGCGCAAGGATTGGGTATGGTACAACTTGCCTTACATGGTGACAAAATCTGAAATCGACCAGGTCATTGCGACTTGGCCTGATGCATGGAAGATTGGGTTAGGCTCCGCCCAGCCTGTCACGGCCCCAACATCCGGCAAAGAGACAACAGGTACCACCAAGGAGAAAGAAGCAGAGAAGGCCGCTAAGAAGGAAAAAGAGAAGGAAGCCAAGAAAGAAGCAGAGAAGGAATCAAAGCTGAAGCTGGACGTTGATCTCGGTGGCATAGATGGCCAAGATGGTACCGGAGCCGAGTCCCCTAGAGGTACCAAGCACGACGCTAAAACCCCCAAGGGCGTGCGCAAGAAGCGAAAGGGATCCAAGACGGGGGGCAGGGGGGAAGTCACTGTTGGGCCTCAAATATGCCTAATTTTCCACTATATATTACTGCCATTCATAACCTAAATTCTGATACCTTTACCCTCATTTCACACCATAATTCCATCACTTGTCGCCAATTCATGACTTACGCCTTGTGGTTGATTATCATTAGTTTTCTTAGCTTTTCTATGATTAGAGATGATTTAGTCATGATTTGCTAATGACGGTTTTTCTAAGTTCATTTGTCACAGGGTTCCATTGTCGAAATTCTTCACAAGCCAATTAAATTAGTTACTGCAAGTAGAGTACGGAAATGTCCAATTTGGAGTTTCGACATCCCGACACGCTTCCGGGGAAAACCGAGGGAGGTTATTGACCAAAATAATGTTTTAAAACCTTCCCATGCATTGGATTGCATTCAAGTCGCACATGTGGGTCCCTAGTAGCTAATTAACAAATTTGCTCAAAATGTGCAAAGTTTCCAAACCACCAAGTTTGACCTCGATTTGTGTGCAGCTCGAGGTGAATCGACAACTCTAAGCAAATGGGTTTGTTAACAATATAACCGATTATGTATATCCAAAATGGTTTCTCCAGATTTGAATTAGTCTAAAAGTTATGCGCGGGTCTTGGAGGCAGTTTGGTAAAAATTGATTGTTTTTTTTTTTTCAGAATTCTAGAACCTTGCAAAAACAGCCAGACAACCAAATTTGGGCACGATTTCCGAGGATCTGGATTTGAATGAGACAAATCAAAGAGAGGTTTTAGTTGCAAATATAACAAATTAGACTCCCTCCAAACCGTTTTCCAAAATTCTCCATGGTTAGGAAGATATGCCAATCTCTTTGAGGTCAGTTTGTTAAAATTGTTCAGTTTTCCAGAATTGAGGAAAATGATTAATTCGCCTTCTAAATCTTATAAATGGCTCAACCATGGTTTGGATTGTAAGTTTGGGAAGTTTTTGAAGGAGGAGGAAGACAATGTGTGAACATGAGACAAATGATTGAAGGAATGTATGTAAGTGGACTTATGATTTGAATGTTAATACTATTTGACTTTGCCATGAATTCTTTGTAAATGTTATGGTTTTGCTTAATCTTTAGGCATTGATTTAGTTTAGACTTGCTCTGGGAGTGGCAAAGGCCTACCATCTCCTGGAAGTATGTTCTGTAAAACATCATAGGATAGATCTAGGTGTAGGGATTCTATTTTGAAAGCATTTGCTAATTAAATCTCATAATTACAATTTTGTACTAAAGACTGTAATTTATTTTCTTGAAATTAAATAGATACTTCATCTCCAACTCGTTGCATACCAAAATGGATGGTGTTGATCAATGATTTTATTGCATGAATAACCCCTTTGTTATAGGTTTACGATTGGAATATTTAAAGGTGCTTCTTAATTGGATAAACAAGAGATCGATAACTCCATTTCTTTTAAATATGAATTGAAATCGATTATGTACCTTACTGATCCACTATAATTTATTGTAACGTTGTGTTTTGGCAACCAGGTATTTGAAAGCAATGCAACGAGACCATTGAATCATTGTTTGGAGTTGTAGTTTAGTTTTGCAATTCATTATAATTGTAATTAGATATTGGTAGAACCATTAGTTATTGTGCTTATGTTTGAATGGTTTCTTGAGTTTGATTAAAGCAATCTAAGGATAAAATAATTTCTTATGTTGCAGTCTTTTAGATCTGAAATCATGTCAATTAGAATCTTGTTTTACTTAGTTTCTTTTGAAGCAATTGCAGAGTGGTGACAGAGGTTAGTTTGAATGCTTATTTGATTTGTTTTATGTATCTCGGGAACTAGATTAGTTGAAGTCTTGTTTGTTCATTGCCTTAGTTTAAGATCATTTGAATGAGAGTGAATTTTATTGGGATTAAGATTTAGCATAAGTTTGGTATCATTTGATTTAAGATTCTTGTATTTAGATTAAATAGATCCTAGTATTTAGATTGAAATTTCCATTTAGATTAAAATCATTTGGATAGTAATTTGTATTGCTCGGATTGTGATTAATATTGGTCAGATGTAGATTAGAGTTATTTTTATTTGAATTTAATTTTAGATTGATTCAATTTGGTTGATTTAATTCAAGGCAGAGAGAGATGAGTGCTAGTTTACTTAATTGATAGAAGAGTGTGTACTAAACAATCATTAACAAGGAATTTATATGCTCTGATCATAAGCTGAGCCAAAAAGTGTAGTACAACTTGAAGCTTACGAGCCTCAGATTGACAATTAAATATTAAGAGGTTTAATTGCTGCTTAAAACTCTCAACAGTCACCCTCACAGAGGATGACTTGGACAAAATCGCAGATGTGGTTGCATCTGCCTCTGAGGATCGGTGGACTGCGCTCGAGGAGCAGTACAGAACTGCAGTAGAGTCCCTGCAAACCGAGTTGCAGGTCCTTCAGCTAAAAATTGACAACATTCAAGAGAGTGTGACTCAGGCGAGGTCGAATCAAGCGAGCGTGAGCACCAACATGATTATCAGCACAACAAATAGCCATATTTGCCCATTCCCTGGAGCCGCGATTACAATGGAACAACCTGCCTTGCGTGCGCAAGTCCAAACCTGTTCAGAGGTTGGGATCGACTTATCTATACTTCCCAACGGGAAGCTGCATGCTATCCAGACCATCATCATAGACGAGTTGCAGTGTTGTGAGGCGCGCATACACCAACAACTCACAGAGGCCGTGCATAAGGTTGCAACACGCATAGAAGAGTCTCTGCAAGTGCAGACAACTCAGTAGGCAGCGGTAGCCCAGCGTGCCGAATTAGAGAATTTGATCGATCGACTTTGTGGTGACCTTCTTGAGGTTACCATCCTTGCTTCTGTTGCACCTCAAGCCAAGGTCGAAGGTCTAGTCACAGCCTTGAAGGCCTCCCGCTTAGAAGTACAAGCGGTTAAGGTAGACTTTGATTAGCAGATCGCGGAGTTACAAGAAAAGCTCCAACCAGAAACTCTGTTGGAAGTGCGAGCGTAGCGCACTGCCTTAATCAAAGAAGCTTCAACAAGCATTGCAGCAACAGTCACCGAGGGTACTAAACTCTTGGACGCAACGATGGGCTTGTGGACTTCGGTACAGATTGATCCACTTGTGAAGAAAATCTCGCAGGAACTGCGTGCCAAGGAGCAAACGTTCGATGAGCTGTAGGAGGCGCTGTCCACACTTGTGCCTGCTAAGAGAATGGCAAGAATGCGGACAAGACAGGTGTTGCGCGACGAGAATGAAGACTTGCGGCAGAAGAAGCACATCTTGACCACCCACATGAAGCCATGGGCAGATGAGCGATGAAGCTATCACATGACTTAGATGCTGCTGTCAAGAACTTGAGCCAGACATACCAGAGAAACAGTCTCGTAGCAGAGGGGCTTACCTCTCAGAAGTTGGTGGATACAGCTCAGAGTATTGCTGACCAGAGCGTGGGCGTCCTTGTGCCCTTCACCGCTGCCATCGAGGAGTTGAAGACAAAGCTGAAGACCCCAGCGCCTCTGTGACTCGGAACGAGTCACAAGATTGTGTTGGCGGACTGTTGGAGCAGGGTCCCTTAGGACCACATTTTTGGAGTAAATAATAGTACTTTTTTGTAGTTTTGAGTTGTGCACGCTAAGAAATGCACAGTCAAGGGGCTTTGGGGCAGGTCAAAGTCCCTTCATGAGTTGTAATGGGCTAAAGGGTAAATCTAGGATTCTCAAACCACGGTTTGCAGACCTTAGGACGAGCGCAGGCTAAGGTATATGTAGAAGTCTAGATTGAGTCGGATAAGATAGTTTTTTAATGGAAGTTTTATGTATGTTTTGATGAATGATTGAGCTCTGAAGCGAATCTGTGTAAGCATCTGTGTCTAAAAGGCTCCTGCTGGCTGTGTGCGCGGAGACCTTAGTCCGGCTGTGTGCGGACCCCGCTGGCTGTGTGCACGGGTAGATCTGAAGGATTGTAAGGGTTTTTACGAACTGTTGATGAATAAAGAACTGTTTGGGTAACTCTGAGTACTAAATGCATCTGTAATCTGTTTCTGTGATCTTTTTCCGCATATGATTTCTGTTTCATGCTTCTGAGTTATATTATCTGTGATTGGATTGGTTGCGTACCTATTTTACTGTTGACATGAATGTTAATTGCATAGATCTAGTACCGTAAGGGCTGAATATCACATTGTTAGAACAATTAAGGGAATTGTGGATCTGCTGTCTGTACGCGTGTGCATGATTAACCGATGATAATTAACCTAGGGTTTTTGGTGCGCAAGTTAGACTGCGTAGTAAAACAGATATGAAGATGCCCACTTCATTTAACTGTCTCTCAGGGTGTGGAAACCTGGTTCCAACACCCCCCCATATTGCTTCGGGTGAGACTTTGGCCTGCAAAAGCAGGTCATTGCCGAAAGGGCCAGTAGTAAGAGGGTTTTGTTGGTTACGCACTAATTCTGAACTAGTGTTTTAAAAATCGGACTCGAGTTCCGAAATGGCCGAGGGTTGGCTCTGACTCCGACTCGGACTCGGTATCGACTCGGTTGGTTCGGTTTCAATGACTTGATCTTTATAAAAAATACATTAAATATTAATTTTTTTATAAAAAAAACATAATTTTAAAGATTTTCATTCATGTTTCCAAACACAAAGCATGAATATATCCATTATATCAAAATTGCACCCAGTGCACTGTCCAATACATGATGATGATATAGAGATCAAAACAAAAAATATAACCAAGGAGGCTCTAAATGGCCTCTACGACAAAATATGAATAGTCACTACTGCTAGACATCTGACAAGACAATATCCTTTGCCTCAAACTCTGAACTAGAGGGGGAAACCGCTCGCTCCTCCTCTGAATCAACATCCTCAACTAGAACTGTAGCACGTTGAGCCTGAGATAGACGAGTTATCCGCCCCTCATGGCTGACTAGAGGAAGTGCCTGCAGCTGCAACTGGAGGACTTGGAGTTGGGACTGGGCCTGCTACTAGTGGATCTGCATTGGCTCCAAATAGTTTCTCTTCTTTGTGTGAATCCTCTCAAAGATAGACCAATTGTGCTCACACCCAGAGGCACTGCAAGTTTGACTCAAAATGCGGATTGCAAATCTCTGCAATTCAGGACAATGGCTCGGTCGGCTCGGTGTATGACTCGGTCGGCTCGGTCAGCTCAATTGGCTCGGTCGACTCAGTTGGCTCGGTCGACTCAGTTGGCTCGGTCAACTCGGTCAGCTCGGTCGGCTCGGTGTACGGTTCGGTCGGCTCGGTCACAAACTGGCCTCTGGACCGGTTTTTCCACCAAGTGGGTCTGGCTTGGTTGACTCGGCCGATTCCGAGCCGGTCCGACTGATTTTTAAAACTATGCTCTAAACCTGGGTCAGGACCCCTCAAGCCAACACTTATCATAATAATAAGTAGGCGAAATAAATCTATCACTGCAGTAGTATTTCAGATTTGAAATTTTCACACTTTTGTCTTTTTGATCTTCATAGTTTGGTAGCTATTTGATGATAAGAAAGTAATAATAATCAAGTAAAAGAAGAAGCTAATAACAAATACATCAAGTTAAGTAAAAGAACATTACAAGCAGTTATCAAAGTAAGAGAAATCACCTAAGCTAGTTGCCCTAGATTTCTCAACATCTGTTTCTCCCTCTCAACTAATTAGGAGATATCAACTGGTCCAAGATTTTTTCTCAAATAAACACGCTTATTATTAGGAAGAGATTTTGTCAAAATACCAACTACCTGTTCATAGGTGGAGATATTGTGAAAATTCAGTTACCTGAATCCTATTGCAACAAATGATGTTAATTCTTCTAATTGTTAATTTACTGAGCAATTTATCTATTGTTTCCTATGACAAATATCGAATTAAATACACTGCAACCTTCACAAATAAAATGCGGAAGAAAAATAAACGTAGGAAGAAATATATGCGCACACAGAAATAACATTGTTATTTTTGGACCAATGTCCCCGGAAAAACCCAACTCGGGAAAACCGGTGTAGCAACTGAGGGTTTTATTATTATGCAGTAGTGAAATCTGAGTACAAACTATGGATGCCCAAACTGGCAAACCAAACAGAGCAAAACTGGCAAAAATAACTAGTGACGAAATTCTTCACTCCACAGACGAATCCAACACTGACCTCTGCTCGAAATTGAACCATCTAACTGCCTCTGCGTAGTCTCTGCATCACCCTACACTCTCACTGCATCCCTTTAGCTCGGAACTGCGTCACTTCTCACTGTCTCGTCAACTGCTGTCCGGGAAACTAATTCTCCCGACCTCTAGAACCTCTGCCTAACTTCCTGCACTGAATCTCGTCTTCTCCCCAGCAAAACGGAATTTGCCTCTAGAGGGCACTGCATTGCCTCTGCCCTGCCTCACTGTGGCACTCTTTGCGTCTTTGCAAATGCACTCGCCAAATTTGGAAATCTTCCTCTGACTTCACTATCTCTACCCCTCTCTCACTGCTTCGATCTCATTGATTCACTTCTGGCAACACACAACTGCTACTTTGGAAATCGATTTCTCAATAAAATCAAATACTCAACTGTTTTGGTGTGTTTTAACCAAGCCCCATCGACTTCTTCTTATATTCCTCCGTTGAGACTTCAACGACCACGATTAAATCTTAATTGATGGCTAGGATTAACTAGAAATCGATCCATGTACTTTTCTAGAACATTCTCACCATGACTTCATTAATTCTGATTAATTAATCATATTCCCTAAGTTTAGACTTAGGAAATATTAAAAACTAACCAATAAATCTAATTAAGTTGTCTCTAGGTGGAATTTCTAGAAACAATTTCTGGGTATTGGAGAATACATGTATTCTAGCCTCTCTACCAAATCTTGTGGCTAGAACACATCCGATGCTACAAAAACTAAGAGATATATTGTAGCTGCACCACCCCATCTTGCACTAATTTTCGTATGTAATGATACTTGTTGTTTATGTGCTTCGTCTTTGCATGGAATATGGGGTCTTCAGACAACCTTATGCAACTTGTGTTGTCACAGTGTATAATTGGAGGGTCCAACGGTCCCTTGAATAAATCAGATAGCAGGTTCCTTAACAAAGCAACTTCTCTACCAATTTCACATGCTGTAATGTGTTCAACTACACTACTTAATGCAACTGATTCTTGCTTTCTACTCATCCATGAGATCATAGAGGATCACAAAAACATCCTCCGGTAATGCTTCTTCCATCTGTTTCATTGCCTCCTCAATCAGAATTAGTATATCCCATTAGTTGGATATTGTTCGTTCTATCATACTTCAGGGAATACTATATTGCCCCTCGTAGATATCTCAATATATGTTTGTCTGCTATCCAATGGTTATGTTCAGGCTCCTTTTGAAACTAACTGAGAATATTCATACTATATTGTCCCTTGTAGATATCTCAATATATGTTTGGATGTTATCCAATGGTCATGTCTAGGCTCCATCTGAAACTGAATGAGAATATTCACTGCAAAGAAAATATTTGGACGTGTGTTCACAAGATACATCAAAGAGCCAATCAATTGTCTGTAACTTGTAGGATCCAGAAGGCTTGATTTTGAACTTCTTAACCTCTTCAAATTTGTGACCATGGGAGTTGTCATCGGTTTGCCATCCATCATGCCAAACTTTTGTAGCATCTTAATTACATACTTTCCTTGACCTAGATATACTTCACTAGGTTTCTGCGAAACTTCCAATCCCAAGTAATAGTGCTAAGCCCTAGATCCTTCATATCGAATTTTGTTGCCAATTGTTTCTTGCATTCTTGAATATGACTTTCCACACATGTTATAAGAAGGTCATCCACATATATAAGAATGATCACTGGTTCATACTTCACTACTTTGATATAAAGATTTGGATTTGCAAAACTCTTTGAAAAACCCATTCTTTGTAGATATGTATCCATCCTAGCATACCAAGCCCTTGAGGCTTGTTTAAGACCATAAAGTGTCTCCTTCAACCCGCAAACATGAGTTTCTCTATTAAGTACTTCAAATCCGAGGGGTTGTTCAATATATACTAATTCATCAATGGTACCATTTAGGAAGGTTGCCTTGACATCCATTTGATGGATGTTCGATCCCATAGTTGCTGCCACAGAGACCAACGTTCTTATAGTTGTGTACCTTTCTATATGTGCAAATGTTTCTTCATAATCAATGCCTTCTTGTTGAGAGAAACCCCTAGCCACAAACCTCGCTTTGTACTTGTCAATGCTTCCATCTGCTGCATGCTTAATTTTGTAGAGCCATTTGGAAGTTACAACAGATTTATCATTCGGCCTAGGAACGATTTCCCAAACTCCATTTTTCATTATAGACTGATATTCTTATTTCATGGCATATTTCCATTCTTGATGTTTGACAACTTCTTCAAAAGAGGATGGTTTTGCTTCAATCAATTTTGTTATATATGCTGCATACCCTGAATATCTTTTAGGCTTGTTACTTTCCCTAAATGTTCCTTTAGCTGCAACATGTCCTTTTGCTTCTTGAAGAGTTGATGTTAACAAAGTGAGTTTCTTATGAGTTTCAGGGATTATGACTTGCTACACAGGTTCACTGGGACCTTCGTCTTCATGGTTAGGTATAGTATCTTCTGCTTCCCTTGGACATTCTTCAAATATAGGTAGTTCATCATCAGAATCAATGGGGAGATCTTTAGACTTCTTGTAGGCAATGTTTTCATCAAAAATCACATTTCTACTTCAATTCGGTGACCTTCCTTGATGTAGATCCTATATGCCTTTGACGAGGTACTATAGCCAACAAACATGCCTTTCATGCTTGTAGGATCCAATTTATTCCTTTTTATCTTTTGGGATGTGAATGTAGACAAGGCAACTAAATATTTGAAGATGATCTACACTAGGTTTTCTTCTGGTAACCACTTCTTCAGGAGTCATGTTGTCAAGTATCTTATGAGGACTTCGATTTTGAATATAGATTGCTGTTTTGGATGCTTCACCCCACATGAATTAAGGTAAGTCTTGATCATGTAACATAGCTCTAATGCACTCTTCAATTGTATGATTCTTCCTTTCTGCTACTCCATTTTGTTCTGAATTATTATCAACTCCCTCTTAATTCCATCCTCCTTATAGAAAGCTATGAGTTCGTTTGATGTGTATTCCCCTCCATTGTCACATCTTAGCACTTTTATCTTCATTTCTGTAAGATTCTCCGCTTCTGCTTTGAATTCTTGAAAAATTTCAAATACTTCATCCTTTGACTTAAGTAAATAAATCCAAGTCTTTCTTGAGTGGTCATCAATGAAAGTCACATAGTACAATGACCTCCAAGAGATTTTGTAGCCATAGGACCACAAACATTAGAGTGAATGAGATCCAAGATTTCCTTAGATCTTGAATCACTGCTTCCAAAGGGTTTCTTTACATTTTTACCTAGTGCACATCACTTACAAATTCCTTTATGCTCTTCCTTTAGTTCAGGGATGCCATTTACCATAAATTTTAATGATGGTAAGATTTTTTAATGAAGGTGTCCAAACCTTCTATGCCAAAGTTCACATGGATTGATTTCAAGGTGAATCGAGGCTCGAGAGAGAGGTGTAAGTAATCTATAAATCCTTCCCTCACGAATCCCAATGATTTTTGCATTATTAATGCTAGAGCCCTTATCCCATACCATAAATTTTCCATCTACAAAAGCAATTGTATCTCCTTTATCTCCTAGGAAAGAAATTGAAAGCAAATTTTTCTTCAAACATGGGACATAAAGGATGTTGTTGAGATGTATGTTCCCTCCATCTTCCAGCTGCAACATGGTTCATCCAATTCCTTTGATTGCATAGTTTTTCTTGTCTCCAAGCTCGACTGAATGAGAAGATATTCCTTTTGATAGGGTCTTTAGTTGTCCATGTTCACTTATCATATGTCTAGAAGCTCCACTGTCAATTACCCATATGTTGTCATCTTCAAAAGTACCTCTAAATGCTGCGAATAATCCTTTGTTCTTTGTAATGGAGGTATTGGTCATATAGTTCTTGCTAGATAATAAGAAATCCCCAAATGCTTTGATGCTTAGCTTGAGATGTGTTGTCATTGTTACCCACCACCTGTGGGTAGTGTATATAGGAGAAATTTTTTCTCCTAGACGGTCCTCAGTTGGTAGCCAACAATACCTTGTAGCCACCAAATAGCTCAATGTGCCATTATCTCCACCACCTGAGCCGGCCATGTGGTCCCTCAACCACTTGTCATGATTATATGTTTGAAGGTGGGCCTCCTGACCTCGAAGGTATGTATTTTCATTGGTATAGTTGAGTAATTTTCCTTACTTGTCATGGGCACTTTTGGGCATGGGTTGGTGGGGGGATTTGGCGGAAAGAGTGGGTTAGGTCTGTATTCTTGTCTCCACTACCTAATTCTGTGGTTACCCTTGTATCCTAGTCCCGTGGGATCTCCTTTATTGGCCATTGGCTTTAGGGTTGACACTAGATGGAAAATCTCGATTTTGGTTGCGTGGTCCCGCTTCCCGATACCACCTACATCACTTCCCTTCCACTCATTTTATCCCCATTCACCTATTTTCCCATCCGGGTCCACATGTGCCCACTGGGTCCACATAGGGTTAATGTCCCCCTCCTCTTGTCCACACCTTGGGTCGAGCCTAGAACGATGCCCCAGAGGTTGATGCAGCTAAAAAGAAAAGAAAAAACACAATTTGGCCACTCTCAACAGGAAATGTACCATAAGATGCAAAAGATGGTCGAGACATACACATTTAGCATGTGGAAAAAAGCCAAACATAAACTCTACCCCTTATCCATGCCCATCACCCTAGTTCCTATGGGCCTTAGATGAGCCCCCTCTATCATTAAGGAACCCATGATTGTCTCAACCCCTGGTGGACAATGAACTACCCCACCTTAAGGGTATCCACTGCTCCATATTACACATCATGCTCTCATCCCCTGGAGCCCTGAGCAGTTATGAAGAAAAATCAATCAAAGGAAAAAGACATATGAAGAAGGGTGGAAAAAACAAAGTCCGGGGTAACTCATGCACCTCGATTTTCTTCCTCCTACACTCACATACCCAGGTGTGGGCTTCCCTTATTATAGCTACCCTTGTAACATCACATGTGGACTAGACGATTCCCCTGATCCCCGCTCCACTCCATTATTATATCATTTCCATCTACCACTTTAGGGATGTACCATGGACATGTCACCCCCTTTAAGGTTGAAACCACCTAATAGGGTCCTTGATTAACCTCCATATTGAGCTTGGAGACACTTGTACATGCCAAAGCCCACTATGGAAGGGCATGTCACCATGAAGTGCCCCATTGAATCCATGACTTGTAAGCTCTTTTACTTGATTATTCTAATGAGTTGTTGTATTGGAGGGCAAGGGGACGCATTGGATCTTATGCAGGATTGCAGGTGGGTCTCCATTAGGGCTTGGTCTCCCTATACGGGGTCTTAGCCCTCTAGAGGGCCACATTGGCACCATTGAGAGCCATCGACCTCCACCATGTGAAAATTCCACAACTTGGAATCCTACTGCAACAAATGATTAAATTTCTTCTATTTGTTAATTTACTGAACAAATTATTTACTGTTTGCTACGTTAAATATCAAAATCAATACACTACAACCTTCACAATATAAATACAGTGGAATAAATACAACACAAGAAAGATAGAAAAATACACACAAATAACTCAGTTATGTTTGGACTAAGTCCCCGGAAAAACCCAACTCGGGAAAACTGGTGCAGCAGCTGAGGGTTTGTATATTATGCAGTAATAAATTTTGAGAGCCATCGATCTCCACCATGTGAAAATTCCACAACTTGGAATCCTACTGCAACAACTGATTAAATTTCTTTTATTTGTTAATTTACCGAACAAATTATTTACTGTTTTCTATGGTAAATATCGAAATCAATACACTGCAGCCTTCACAATATAAATACAGTGGAATAAATACAACACAGGAAAGATAGAAACATACACACAAATAACTCAGTTATGTTTGGACTAAGTCCCTGGAAAAACCCAACTCGAGAAAACCGGTGCAGCAGCTGGGGGTTTGTATATTATGCAGTAGTAAATTTTGAGTACAAGTCTATGGTTGCCCAAATTGGCAAACCATACAGAGAAATAATCTAACAAAAAGTTAGTGAGAAAATTCTCACTCTGTCACTCGCGATCCGACACTGATCTTGGGCTCAGGATAAGCTGCTCTGCGTTGCCTCTATGTCAGCCTATGCAGTACTGCGTCACACAGCTAGGAACTGCGTCACCTTCGCTATTTGATCAACTGTTGTTTGGAAACTTTACCCTCCCGGCCTCTGGGCTCTCACTTCGGCCTCTGTCACTGAATCAACTCTGTCTCCGAGCAAATATGGAATCTCCTCCGGAAGTTGTGCGTTGCCTCTGCGTGGCCTCTGCGCTGCCTCTCTGCTTTGCACTCACCGGATCTGGAAAAGCTTCCTCCGACCTTACTATCCTTGCCCCTCTCTCACTGCAACGAGCTCATTGACTCTCTCTCTGGCAACTCAGCGCTACTACTCAGGAAATTGATCTGCCAGTGAATTTGATCTCTGCAAGTGTGTTCTCCAAGTGCCCATTGAGTTCTTCTTATAATCTCTCGTTGAGACCTCAACGACCACGATTAAAACTTAATCGATGGCTAAGATTAACTAAGACTTGATCCACACCTTTTTCTTGAAGATTCGCTCTTGACTTAATTAATAACTTTTAATTTATCATATTTCCTAAGTTTAGACTTTGGAAATATTAAAAACTGATTAATTATTTTAATTAACACATCTCTAGGTGGAATTTCCCCAAACGATTTCTGGGTCTTGGAGAATACATGTCTCTTAGCCTCTCTTCAAAATCTCAAGGCTAGAGCACATCCGATGCTACAAAAATAAACACTCCCTCATAGCGAGGAATGTGCTCTAGTACTGCTGCTCTCCTGATAGCAATACTCTGATTTTGCACCATCTCCTGCTGTGCTGCTGATGTCTGGCTACTATTTCCCACCAACTACTGCACAACTCTGATTCTGCGTTGCATTCGTTCTACTGCTGACCTTGCATACTGCTGCCAACAATTGCATTTGCATTGCAACTCTGTCGCTGTTGCCACTGCAACATCTGCAACTGTCTCTCATCTGCTGCTGCAACTGAGAGATGTCCATCATACTGAACCAACTGTGTTCAATTTGATGCATCTGTCACCCGAGTCCTGACTCTTGCTAGTCTCTGCGTTGTCACTGAAGCCTCTGTGCTGCTGCTGAATCTGCACTATGCCAACTGCACTGCTGCCAACTCTGCTTTGCGTTGCTCAGTATCTGACTGCTACTAGCTACTGCATCTGTCACTCTGGCACCTGACTGCACCAACTGCCTCTGGTCCATCCTGCTACTGCTGCTATGGGCTCCCGTAGCAAGGTATTGATTCAAGAGGCGGACCTCCTCAAGAATCCTGCCCATCTTGTAGCACTCTGGGGCTACAAAACCAAATCACCCCACCTCACCCCTGAAGGTATATTAGTGATCATGAAAAACTCTTCCTCCAATCTAGAGGACAACCTATCTATCTCAACAGATGCAACTTGCTGCACCTGCTTCTCCTCTTTGCCCCTCTTTCTGAGAGGACACTGGGTGCTGTAGTGACCAAGTTCACCACATCTGAAGCAGTTGACCTTGGATACGTCCTTTTTCCTTCTGCGCTGCTCCTGCTGCCCCTTTGATGCAAGGGTTGCGTTCTCCTCCTCCTTTACTTCCTTTGCCCCACTGTTGTTGTTGGTAGTGATGGTGCTCTTCACCAAGTCTTGCCTCATCTCCTCCTGCTGCAGATCTACCCACATTCTATCCCAATTTGGCAAGTTTTCTCTGCCCAGTATACTCTAGAAGAATACTTTCCACTCCTCTAAAACACTATTGAGGGCAAATCGTACAAACTTTGTAGGTTGGGGCGTTGACCCAACTGCAGACTACTGATCCCAGACTTCCTGAAGTTTAGTAAGGAAAGGGTCTATACGCTCCCTTTTCTGCATTGTGGTACACCTCAGCTTCTCCTCCAAATACATCTTCCGCTGCTTGGAAGATCCATGGCATAGCATAGCAAAGGCATCCCACATTTGCTTGGCAATGTCCTTGCTCGCTATGTGAGACACTACGTGATCTCGAACTCCATCAAGAATCAACCTCTTTGCGTTCACCATCTCCTTTTTGTAGGCCTTAAGCTGACATGGGTTCGTGGGTACAACTACCACTGAACTGATATAGGTCTTGAGATCATATTTGTCTAGAAGGCAGCAAATCCTGGCCTTCCAGATCACAGAGTTTGCTGAACCATCCAATCGGTCTTGATCTCTCAACCTTGCTGTCAATTTATGTAGATGTTCTATGCTTGATGCAACTTAACTTTTCACTACAACAATCATATAAACAATCAAGTAAAATGCTGATAGAACATACCAAAGGATCTATAGAAGACAAGTCAGAAACAGATAAAAGTGATGGTGCGTTACGGCGGTCAACAGGATGCTTCAACCAACAAAGCAAAGACTCCTTGGTCAGCCAACCCAGCATGTGTCACAACAGCCCTCAAAACAACCACACAGTCAACTCAAAGTCAACCCAGAAAAGTCAACGTTATCCAGAAAAGTCAATGCATGATAGCAGCAAGAAAGTCAATGCAGCTCGATCTTCGGTCAACCTTTTGACGTCGATTTTTGTGCCAATGTGTACGGCCTTCCAAGATCGAAGTCTCCACCAAAATTCAGCCTCTTTGGACCATGCGTTGACCAAAGTCAACACTGGTCAAACTTGTTTGGAAACCCTAGCTGCAGTAAATTCGTCCTTCTTCCTAGCTACAGTAATTTGTCCTTCTTCCCACGTGTGAACCAAAATTGCCTCCAAGGAGCTCGTACTAAATCAAGAGAGGAGAAGATGTGTGATGAGATGAGTGAAATGATCTCCAATGTTGACTATATATATATCCATCATTGAGGTGTGTGACACATCGGCTGGGGGTGTAAAACCTTAAGGCCGACTTGCACATATTTGAAATTATTAAAAATAAATTAAAAATAAATGTTTTGCTCATCAGATTAAGATCAATTTTAGATTGATCTTACACCTCTCCGAAAGAGGAACCCAATAAAAATATTGGTATCTTCATCTGAACATCACAACATGGAGTTTGGACCTAGTTGTCCAATTTTAACACTCCCTCTCAACTAGGGAGAACTCCATCCACCTGTGCAATCAAACACCGTGCGTCATCCCACCATAACTTGCTTTGCTGGCCTCTTTATTTCAGAACAGAAGTGGGTCAGTCACAAAGACATCATTCCTCGGCTGACAGATTCAGCCCAGAGGTTCGAAAGCTCTATCAGACTCACAAAGAGTCTCATGCCAACCCGAAGTTGGTTTACCTGACCCAAAGTCAGTTGGAGGTCCGAAACCTCACTATGCTTGATCCCAGATCAAGTGGTTGGACCGTGCCATCCTAGATAGAGAGCACGACAATCTCTGATGCGTTCATCAGTCTTTGCTACTAGTCTCTAGCTTTTCCCACCTCATTGGCCAAATGAGAGGTACTTCCCATGAGCCTTGAACTCAATGGGTAGGATGCATATAGGGCACAGATAATGAGAGGTGAACCAACTCAAAATCACAATGGTGGGGCCCAAACACACCAACAAGGTTCGACAAGCCTAGCCTTGTGGTTGCTTATAGCTCCGAGAAGCTATCCCCAAAGCCCCCCAGAGCTCCCAGAGCTCATCGTCCAACAGGACCCACATCATAGGGTCGTTCCAAGATACCAAGACTCTCACGGAAGGTTAGGAACTTGACCTTCCCCAAGGGCTTTGTGAGAATATCCGCGACCTGTTCATCAGTTTCTATATGATCGAGCCTTACAACGCCTCGCTGTACCATATCCCGGATAAAGTGGTACCTGATATCAATATGCTTGGATTGATCGTGGAACACTGGATTCTCGGACAAGCGAATCCCACTCTGGTTATCACATAGTATCACGATGGTATCTAGCACATGTCCGAACAACTCACTAAAGAGCTTTCGCAACCAAACTGTTTCACAACAGGCCATACTCGCTGCAATGTATTCGGCCTCTGCGGTGCTGAAAGCCACCGACTTATGCTTCCTACTCATCCATGAGATTGAAGCAGAACCAAGATTGAAGCAGCATCTCGATGTGCTCTTACGATCCATCACACTGCCACCCCAATCGACATCAGTATATCCAAGGAGTGTCACGCTCTTGGTAGTGTATCTCAGCCCATGGTTTATCGTGCCCCGAAGATATCTCAAAAGATTCCTGGCACCAACCCAGTGAATGTGATGAGGCTCAACCATCTATTGACTCAAAGTGTTCACTGCAAAACATATATCTGGACGGGTGTTCACTAAGAACATCAGAGCCCCTACGAGTTGACGATACTCAGTAGGATTAAACAATACGGGCCCAGCATTGCTACCACTCAACTTCTTGAAGTTGAACTCCATTGGTGTTGACACGGACTTGCAGTCCATCATACCAAATCTTTCCAGAAGCTTCACAATGTATTTTCCTTGAGAAAGGAAAATCTCGCCAGGTCTCTGCCAGACCTCCAGGCCTAGGAAGTAGTGCATCAGTCCTAGGTCCTTCATCTCGAACTCAGCAGCGAGCTCCCTCTTGCACTGATGAATGAGAGGGTCAACACTTGTCAGGAAGAGGTCATCCACATACAACACCAGAATGAGAGGATTTCCTTTGACAACCTTGAAGTAAAGGTTCTAATCAACATTACTTCGAGTGAAGCCCAACTTCATCAAGTAGCTATCTATCCTCTCGTACCAAGCTCTGGGTGCTTGCTTCAGCCCATATAGGGCTTTCTTCAACCTGCAGACATGGGTGTCCCGATCCTGGACTTCGAACCCCAGAGGTTGTTCCACATATACCTCTTCCTTTATCGCACCATGCAGAAATGCGGTCTTTACATCCATCTGATGAAGACTCCATCCTTGCGTAGCAGCAAGGGCTATAATAGATCGAATGGTGGTATATTGGGCCACAGGTGCAAATATGTCATCATAATCTATGCCTTCCTTTTGAGAGAAGCCATAGGCAACAAATCTTGCCTTGAACTTTTCAGCACTTCCATCAGATCCATGCTTGATCTTGTAGAGCCATTTCGAGGTGACAACTACTTTGTCCTTTGGTCTTGGAACCACATCCCAGACATCATTCTTCATAATGGACTCATACTCTTCGTGCATAGCATCCTTCCAGACTTGATGCTTTACGGCTTCCTCAAAGGATCCAGGCTCAGATTGTACAATAGTACTCGTGGCTGCTAGATACCCTTGGTATCTACTCGGCTTCTTGCTTTCACGAAATGTCCCCCTTGGGGCTGCATATCCCTCAACATCCTCGAGAGTGTCTTGGAGCCATGATGGTCTCTTTCCTAGTGAAGGAGCTGGATCAATTCGGTCCATTGGTCCTTCAACATCAGGCATCATTTCATCCTTCGGTTCCTCTTGATTTCCAGGCCTTGCTTCATTATCTTCCTTAGATCTCGAAAGATTGACTACTTTCCTCAGGGAAGTATCTTCGTCAAAGGTGACATCGTGGCATATCTCCACTTCCCTTTGACCAGGCACATAGACTCTATAGGCCTTTGAAGTTTCATTATAGCCCACAAACATTCCTTTCTTCCCAGAAGCATCCAACTTGCTCCTCTTTTCTTTCGGCACATGAAAGTAAACAGTACATCCAAAAACTCTGAAATGTGAGACGTCAGGTTTCTTACTAGAGAAAACCTTTTCGGGAGTTTTGGATTCTAGAGCGGAATGCGGGCATCGGTTTTGTATGTACACAACAGTGTTTGCAGTTTCTCCCCACAGAAACTTTGGCAAACCTTGGTCACATAGCATGGCACGGGCAACTTCCACAATGGTCCTGTTCTTTCGTTCAGCAACACCATTTTGCTCGGGAGTATAGACAGTTGTGGTCTCCCTCTTAATGTCAGCTTCTCTGCAAAAGTCCTTGAACTCGTTTGTCTCATATTCAGTGCCATTATCAGTTCTCAAAATATTGATCTTCTTCCCTGTCATATTTTCCACCAAGGCTTTGAATGTATGGAACCACATGAAAGCCTCATCCTTCTTCTTTAAGAAGTATATCCAGGTTTTGCGAGAGAAGTCATCTATGAACGTCATATAATTTGAACATCCTCCCAAGGATGTCACGGGCAACATACCAGATAGATTAGAATGGATCAATTGCAAGACATCAGATGTCTTTGTGACACTAAAGGGGAAAGGTCCCATTGTATTCTTTCCTTCGGCACAATCCTTACATACACCTTCATGATTATTTGGAAACTCGGGCATACCTGTCACTACCTTCCTTACTTCGGGAAGGGCTTTGTAGTGAAGGTGTCCAAACCTTCGGTGCCATAGTTCAGTCTGTCGGATAGTATCACATGTCATTGCTCCCAGCGGACTTCCTCCAACCTGGTAGAGTGTATCAATTCTAAACCCAATCGAGATAGCTTCCTTGAAGCTCTTCTTCCACATGAGCACCTTTCCATTAGTGAATGCTACATTGAAGCCTTTGTCTTCCATGGCCGATATAGACACAAGGTTCTTCTTCAAATTTGGTACATAGAGCATCCTACAAGTGGAGGACTTGACCTTGAAACAAGTGGAGGGTCACACTCCCTGTCCCTTTCATGAGATATGTGGCATTATCTCCAAGGATAATTTCCAGATTAATATCCTTCTCAACCATATTAGAAAGTGCTTCCTTGAACCCAGTGATGTGCCTTGAGGCACCACTATCTATCAACCAGACATTCATAGTGTCAGGTGGGGATGCAACAGAGAGGGCAGATACAAGAATGTATTATTTTATTTTATCAACAACATGTGATTCCTCATACCTGGAGTTTCTTGACCTTTTGAAAGGTTGATCATTTCCGTCGGAGGGAGCCTTCCTCTTTCCCTTGGACCTGGTGTTCCTTTGATTGCCATTCCTCCGGTTGTTGTTGTTATCATCACCATCGGGAGAATCCTTCTTGAAAGGACATTCTCTAGCATAGTGACCAGGCCTATGACAAGTGAAGCACTTGCCCTTCTTTCCTTGGGCCCCTACTTTTCCCTTGTTCTTTGGACCACCAGAGTTCTTCTTTCTAGAATGAGCAGCGTAAGCAGCATTTCCTTCATTTCCATACTCTTCATTCTCGATTCTTCTTGAATGCATCTTGACAGTACTTCGTCAAAGTCAGGTATCACATTATTATTTAGAATGGTAGTGTTGAACACATGCCATTCAGATGAGAGCCCTCCAAGTGCGGTGAGTACTATCTCTCGATCAACTATTGTCTCCCCAATGGCTAGTAGATTGTTCTTGATTTCAGTCAGCTTCAGAAAGTATGATTGGATAGACTCATCCCTACCTTTCTTCAGATTCTTCAATTGATTCTTGAAGAATAGTACTTGATTTGCATTGTTGGCCTTGAACATGAGGATCAATTTATCATACATCTCTTTGGATGTGCCCAACTCAGAGATGTAGGCCACCAGACTTTTATGAATGGATTCCCTGATCATCAGCTTTGCTTTGATCTCCCCCTTCTTGTACTTTGTTTTGGCAGCAGCAATAGCAGTGGATGGAGGTTCTTGGATTTTACCCTGCACATAGTCCATGACATCTTGGTCCTCCAATTTGAGATCTAATATCATCTTCCAAGCATGGAAGTCATCCTTCCTAGTCAATTTGTCATCCTCCTTAAAGTCATAGTTTGTGGAACCCATTTTCCTCTTTGGTGATTGCAACAAATAGGGCTTCTCTTCACCTCAGCTCTAATACCATGTAAATTTATGTAGATGTTCTATGCTTGATGCAACTTTACTTTTCACTACAGCAATCATATAAACAATCAAGTAAAATGCTGATAGAACATACCAAAGGATCTATAGAAGACAAGTCAGAAGCATATAAAAGTGATGGTGCGTTACGGCGGTCAACATGATGCTTCAACCAACAAAGCAAAGACTCCTTGGTTAGCCAACCCAACATGTGTCACAACAGCCTTCAAAACAGCCACACAGTCAACTCAAAGTCAAAGTTGTCTAGAAAAGCCAACGCATGACAGCAAAAAGAAAGTCAATGTAGCTTGGTCTTCGGTCAACCTTTTGACCTCGATTTTTGTGCCAATGTGTACGGCCTTCCAAGATCGAAGTCTCCACCAAAATTCAGCCTCTTTGGACCATGCGTTGACCAAAGTCAACGCTGGTCAAACTTGTGTGGAAACCCTAGCTGCAGTAAATTCGTCCTTCTTCCTAGCTGCAGTAATTCGTCCTTCTTCCCACGTGTGAACCGAAATTGCTTCCAAGGAGCTCGTACTAAATCATAAGAGGAGAAGATGTGTGATGAGATGAGTGAAATGATCTCCAACGTTGACTGTATATATATCCATCATTGAGGTGTGTGACACATCTGCTGGGGGTGTAAAACCTTAAGGCCGACCTGCACATATTTGAAATTATTAAAAATAAATGTTCTGCTCATCAGATTAAGATCAATTTTAGATCGATCTTACATCTCTTCGAAAGAGGAACCCAATAAAAATATTGGTATCTTCATCTGAACATCACAACATGGAGTTTGGACCTAGTTGTCCAATTTTAACACTTGCTGATGCCATCTCGCCTGAAATGTCAAACTCTACCTCTTCTCCTCTGCACAACTGCCGACTGGCTCTACGCACTCCTTGCTGGAGTGGGCAAATCTGCTCACGGCTAGTGCTGCTCTGCGTGGAGAATTTGAACTTCTTGGCTAGAAGTTCCCCGAGGATATAATTCCCTTAGTGTGTGCTCTTCTTCCCTTCTGACGCTATTCTTCTCTAGCAAACTGCTGCAGAATAACTGCGTCCCAACTGAAGATATGATGTGCAAGAAAAACGCTGATGCTCCCTCTGCCTCTTGACAATCTTCGATTTGGAAGTTTTGTTCTCTGTTGACTCACTCTGAGAAATAAAATTTCCTCAAAAATTTGCCCAGCTGGCTAATGGATTGCGCAGCCTCCTGGGGTTTCGATCAACTGCTCATGCAGTGCCTCGAAGCTCCCTCTTTCCTTCTGCAACTGAGCTCCTCCGCTACTATCTGTGCTCTGATACCATGTGAAAATTCCACAACTTGGAATCCTCCTGCAACAACTGATTAGATTTCTTATATTTGTTAATTTACTGAATAAATTATTTATTGTTTGCTATGGTAAATATCGAAATCAATACGTTGTAGCCTTTACAATATAAATACATTGGAATAAATACAATGCAGGAAAGATAGAAACACACACACAAATAACTTAGTTATTTTTGGACTAAGTCCCTAGAAAAACTGATGCAACAACTGAGGGTTTGTATATTATGCAGTAGTAAATTATGAGTACAAGTCTATGGTTACCCAAACTGGCAAACCATACAGAGAAAAAAAATCTGACAAAAAGTTAGTGAGAAAATTCTCACTCTGCCATTGGCGATCCGACACTGATTTGGGCTCAGGATGAGCTGCTTTGCGTAGTCACTGCGTCAACCTACGCAGTACTGTGTCACACAGCTAGGAACTCCGTCACCTTTGCTATCTGATCAACTGCTGTATGGAAACTTGACCCTACTGGCCTCCAGGCTCACTCAGGCCTCTAGCATGGAATTTACTCTGTCTCCCAGCAAAAATAGAATCTCCTCCTGAAGCTCTGCGCTGCCTTTCTGCTTTGCACTCACTGGATTTGGAAAAGCTTCCTCCGACCTTACTATACCTGCCCCTCTCTCACTGCAATGAGCTCACTAACTCCCTCTCCGGCAACTTAGTGCCGCTACTCAGGAAATCAATCTGCCAGTGAATTCGATCTCTGCAAGTGTGTTCTCCAAGTGCCCATCGAGTTCTTTTGATAATCTCTTGTTGAGACTTCAACGACCACGATTAAAACTTAATCGATGGCTAAGATTAACTAAGACTCGATCCACGCCTTTTTCTAGAAGATTCACACTTGACTTAATTAATACCTTTTAATTAATCATATTTCCTAAGTTTAGACTTAGAAAATATTAAAAACTGATTAATTATTTTAATTAAGCCATTTCTAGTTGGAATTTCACCAAATGATTTTTGGGTCTTGGAAAATACATGACCCTTAGCCTCTTTTCAAAATCTCAAAGCCAAACAACATCTGATGCTACAAAAATCAACACACCATAGCAGAGGTTACTTCATGGATCCCAACAGCGCTCATTGATTATTCGTGTTCCACCTTTTTGGAGGACGATGATGCACCTGGTTCACCATGCCCAACCGGCTCCACAGTTGCACCATGCACTTGGCAGATGTTCCAGGGTCCAGAGAATGTCTCTCGCTGTAGAGGGAGGGCTTATGGCATCTTCCTAGCCCTTACAGATGGTCTACAAGCATTTTCGATCCATTTGGAGACCCATGAGGATGTCCTTGTGCCCCAACACCCACTTGGGAGCACCATAGGTTCTTGCTTGGAAAACAAGGAGTCAACCCCTTGTCCACTATGTTTGGAGTCCATTTCTACATCATGGCACCCCTTGGACTTCATTAGGCCTCCTTAAAGTCTCAACGACTCACTTTATTGATCATTCAACCCTCTTGAGAGGCTTATTCTTGTATTATTGAGGTATTTGGCGAGCTTGTCATCAAAAGTATTGTTATTACACACATTATTTTATTATAGGGGCTCAATTAGGCCAATGTAGCTAAATCGAATTCATTAGTGTATAAATAAATGAGAGGTTCATCATCACTTGGATTGGCTTATTCTCTCTTGTGAGATTTTCGCTATCCCTTTGGAGGACGAATTTGGATGATATGAATGAATTTTGATGTTTGGATCTTCTATCTCTTGTCTTGGAGCTTCACTATTGGCATCATATGATGGCTGTATATACTCTTTTACACATGTAAGTGATCTTTTCATGCATATTCTTGTTATTTACTTTAATACATGAATGTTGCTGGGATGTTCGCTACACTAGGTCTAAAATTTACTGCTTTTCTTACGCGAAATTGTGGAAATATTGGTCTTTTATAGCGTTGCATCATTTCATATATCACGTGTGAATGGGTGAATGTTCCTATCGAACACATCTTGATGAGTCATCAATTATTGCACATTGATGTATAAACTCTTCTACCAACTGCTCTCATGCCCTTATTGCCATGCGAAGTTGTCTAGGAGGCTCCTTGATTAGGTGTAGTTCCTCTAAATCATAAATTTCATCTCGACTCCATCTTCCCTAAAGGATAAGGTATCGATCCTTCCATAGGTGATCATTTTCAAAGAGAATTCCTCTCACCTTCCCCTCCTTTTCTAGGCCTAGCCTCCATAGGTCACCTAGGGCATCTCTTTTCTCACGATTTAGCCATCAAAAGAATCCAATCTCTTGCCCACAACTGCGCTGGTATGTCCTCTAGAAGCCCTCCAAAATTCACGAAATTCTGATGGTAGGATCTTGAGATATTTCAAGCCCCAGCTCGAAGATCGATTCTTGCCCTTGGTTTCCAATTGGCTAGTGACCTTGCTAGGATCATAGGATTAATTTATCAAAAGAAGACTCTTTCTTTGATCCTCTTCCCTTCCCTAATTAGGTCAAGTACATCCTTGGTTGATCAACTCCATATCCTTGACCTAATTTTGGGTCCACTTGGCCTTTTATGTTCCCGCAACTTGTTGACTCCAACTCCGCAAAGATCATTCAAAATCCAAGCATCCAAAAGGCCTTCTGATACTAGGGGCTTCCTTGATAAGACATATTCCCAAACCCTAACCTCAAAAGCCATCTTAGCCCTTCCTAGAGAGCTCATCACCTTGCTTCCAAAGCAAGCAAGCCATACAATTGAGCCTCTCTTGTGAATAGGCCTTTTGAATCACCCCTCATCTCTCCATTGATCCCTTCATCTTGTGATTCCTCATATAGCAGGTCTCCTCCCATCGGTGAAATTTCGTAAAGAGCAGGGAGCCTTAGCTGAGGTGACAGTGGGCTATCGCTCATTTGTTTCCTTTGATCTAGTAGTTACCCTATAGGATCCCCTCCTAGGACCTCTGCTAGTTTTAGCGGTAACAGTCATCATGGGGAACTGCTTCAATGAGAACTTCTTCAAGGATGTAGTGATCTTCATTATGCCCTTTGTCAACGTTAGCTCTGATACCATGTTGAGAAATCAATAGGGCTACAATTGAAGTGATTTCTCTTAGGCATGATAACTTCTTGTGATATTCTTTTACTTTTCTTTATTATTAGCTTCTGCTTCTCTTATTATTATGTTGTTCTTATTGTCAAACAACTGCCAAAACCTGAAGATCAATAGTACACAAGGACATAAGATATAGGCTGCTAGCTACAGCCAAAACCTCTCCTAGAGAGGAAAACCCATAAAAATATCCTCTTCTTATAGATTCTTCAAATGACGAATTGCAAGACCTCTAGACCAAGACCAAGACCCTTCCAAGACCAAGTCAAACCTTCTAGAGGATGTGCTTCTTCTTACCAAGTCAAACCAAGTCAAATCTCTTCCTTAGCTTCAAATTTTGGCCCTTATTGTAGGTCTGAAAATTGCCCCCCTGCAACAAGTTGCAACTTTGCACGTGTGGGTGAATTAGGGTTCTCGAGGCTTCTTCCTTCGCTTGGGCTGCTTCCTCTACAAAGGCTTGTAGGTGATCAAATAGACTTCCTTTCTTCCAATTTCGACCCTTCTTGAACACTTCGACCTTGTAGCTGCAGAAATCCTAGCCTTCTTCGCACGTGAGAGAGAGAGAGAGAGTATAAAATTCAGAAATTTTGTCTTCCTTCTTCCTTCTAGACCTTCGCTTGCCTTTTTCCTTCTTGTTCTTGCTTCCTTGATGAGTGAGCGATTGATGCTTCAAATGTGGTCGAATGGTTTCTTATATATAGCTCTTCCAGGATGATGAATTGCCCTAATTAGGCTGACTTCTCCACTGCTAGGCTGACTTGGTATTGGAGGGGTAATTTGGCACTTTTTGACTCAAATTAATTCTTTTGACTTGTTACAAGATGCCCAATGGGGTCTTTTACATATGACAATGACTCTACTGACTTCTTGACTCTATGACAAACCCTAGAAGCACATAATGGGTGCTTGACCTAAAATAAATTGACCTTGAGCATGAAACCCATGCTATAATAGTAATAATATTCATTTCTTTTTACAATATACAAGAATCAATAGTATATTAAATTTTATGAAGACCGAACCTAGTTACATATTTCACCAATGATTACTATATTAATTTGCTATGCACATTTTCAAGTTTCTTCCATATGTTAATATGCTATTTTATATTGTATTTGTGTTGTGTTTATTTAATATTTGTCCATTCAACTAAATAGGTGACAAATCTGTTGTGTCAGTAGACTGAATGCTATATATGTATTATGGATGGGTACAAAATGCACCTGGTGCATGTTGGGTAATTTATTCCTGGTGGTTTAACCTTGCAAGGGGGAGCTTGGGCCTTTGTCACCACAGGGATCTTGTGCTTGTCATGGCTCTTTTTCCTTTTAGTGTATCACTTTGGGTCATATGTTAATACCATTTCCTACTTTTTCCTTCTCAAAATATTTTATAAAGATATCTTTCAATTCTTGTATTTCAATCTTTTAGCTCTTTGACATTGTTGCATAGAAGTTTTGTTAATTTTGCTCGGAATCATTTTTTTCTTATTCCTTTGGTTGTCAATTTCAGAAACAATTTCCAGTGAGAAGGAAGGAAGGAAAACTGTGCTAACATTCAAGACATGAAATTCTTGGATTGGTATATAAAACTTGCTGTTGGATTTGCCACAATTGGAGCTTCTATGGAGTACTTCATGATACGGACTGGTTTCTGTGTGAGGAACCTCCATTATACTTTTTATCCATTTCAGTGTCGCTCTTTCTATTTAATTCTTTTACTTCAGTTTGTTATAGTGTTAAGGGTCAGAGAAAGAAAATATTATTTACTGTAGAATGTTAATCTTTGTGTGCATGTGTGAGATTGATGTGTGATTTAATCTGCTTCTGCTGTTTATTTTACTGGTTTCTGTGTGAGGAACCTCCGTTATACTTTTATCCATTTCAGTGTTGCTCTTTCTATTTAATTGTACTTCAGTTTGTTATAGTGAAGGGTCAAAGAGAGAAAATATTTTTTACTGTAGAATGTTAATCTTTGTGTGCATGTGTGAGATTGATGTGTGATTTAATTTGCTTCTGCTGTTTATTTTATTTACATGTTAAAACCCTGCTGTGATTTTATTTAGTAGATATGTGTAATAGATATTTTACTGCAAGGAAATCTGCTAGTTAATAAATTGCTGGGTTGCTGGGGTTAAGGAAAATTTAACTTTTTTTCTGCAGCTTTAGCCATATGTATGGCCATTTCCATGGTCATAATATCATGTACTTTTCATTTGTTCTGGATGTGTGTCTTTATTCTGGTTACATATGATTGAATTTGATGTTCTGTTGATATCTTAGGAACTCATGTAGTGCGTGTTTCCTAGTCACATGTAATTTTATCCGCATTTCTCTTTTTCTGTAGTTTAGTGAGTTTTGTAAAAATGTCTCTCTTTGATACCCTAGAATATTTTAAAGAGATCATTTTTTGAATGTATTCTAGAGAAACAAAAAGGACAATTTCTTCCATGACATGTACCAATTGTATGTGTCATCTTCTAGTTGCATGGAAGCATACTTTTATTTTTTTCACTGTTGTTATCAGTGCTGTGGATTTCAAAATATTCTCACGCCTTGTTAAACCATGCCACGTCCTATTTTTCATTTCCATCAAACTTTGCTAATTTCCAGTTTTGCGTTCTCATTGAGTACACAGAAATTTGTATAGGATGGAAATTTATTGGTGATTTCTAAGCCGTTAGGGGGTATGTTTGGTTGTGGTATTGTCATACTCAGAGGGCTTGGTGGTGGATAAGAAGTGCTTGAAGAACCTGGTTGTGCGATGGTGGTACTAGATAATCGACTTGTGTTAAAAGATTTGTTATGAGGTTGCTAAGTTCTTCATGATTCTTATTAACTCGATTTTTTATTTCTGTTTGTTTTTGTTGTAGCTGACTATGGTTCCAAGCAATTTGTTTCTCTAACTGGTCATATTTCTCCTAAATTCTTTCCTAAGTTTATCATGCTTTGTAGCATTCAACTTTTGTTGCTCTTTTAATATCTCCAACCTTGAATTTATATAAGCCATGTTTTAATTGTTGATGGGGTATTTTAATGTTAAAATCTAAAAGTTCTATGCAGAAACTTAAAATTCTTTGCAGAAACTTGAAAGTTCTATGCAGAAAACTGAATGTACTTTGCAGAAAGCTGAATGTACTTTGCAGAAAACTGAATGTTTTATACTGGGACTTGAAAATACTTTGCAGAAAAATAAATGTTCGATGTTGTTACAATTAATTAGAAAGCAGATTTCTTCTTCAAAACTTTTCAGATCAACAATTGTAGATAGAACATAAACTTAAGGATCATATGAAGACATCCAAGCAAAAATATAAGAGACTGAGATTTAGGTCCAATGACCAGGGCAATACCCCTCAAGGGGGATAACCCAAATGATTCTTCTTCTATTAGATTTATTCAATTGTTCAACAGAGTACAAAGAGAGAGAGAGAGAGAGAATGAGAATGAATAAAGTCACCAATGTCTAATCAAACTGCAGCTAAAGTGCTCTTGCTCTTTTTGCAAATCTTATTTCTTGATCATATCTTGTCCTTCACACTTGCTCCAACTCTTCCCTTGCTCTTTCTCTTCACTTATTCTCACACTTCTCTTGCACACACTCAACACTTGCTCTCCTTCACAATGAACATGTTACATTCAAATCTCATTTGCTCTTGCTTAAATAGGAAAGGAGAGGAGTTACAAAATGAATTCATGCCTTGAGCCAACAATAGGAGAATCAAGTTCCATGAGGGAGGAGTTACTTGTGGAGAATGTGAAAATTCTTACACTGGAATCCTATGGCAGCAACTGGTATTATTTCTCCTAATTGTTAATTAAATTTAACAATTTATCTGCTACGACAAATATCGAAATAAACACACTGCAACATTTTCAAATAAAATTATGCGGAAAATTAAAATGCTGGAAGCTAAGAAATGCTAGCACACACACATAAAATTAACACAATTATTTTTGGACAAAAATCCTCGGAAAAACCCAATGCGGAAAAACTGGTGCAACAACTAAGGGTTTTATTATTATGTACTAGTGAGAAATTATGAGTACAACTCGATGCCTAAATCTAGCAATATTACAGAGACAATTACTGACAAAAATCTAGTGAGGAATTTCCTCACCCCACAGGAAAACCCCAATAAAAATTGCCTTCAAAAAACTTAGCCCTCTGACCCTCTGCGTCAACCTCTGCGCTGCGCTGCACTGCACAGCCTCCTTGATGTCAAGCCTCTGACTGGTCTCTAATGAAGTCATTTTGCCTTCTGCTGGTTGGGAAAATTCTTCTCCGGCACTCTGGGACTCCTTCTCGGCTTCTGGAACTGAAGATGTCTTTCCCTCTTAGCAAATCAAACTTGCCTATAGAAGCTACTACGCAGTCCCTGCGTTAGCTTCTTTGTGGCTTTTCTACCTCTCTGCAAACGGACTCACTGGATCTGGAATACTTCCTCTAGCCTCACTGTCTCTGCCCCTCACTTACTGTCTCGATCTCTAGCTCTCTTCGACAATTGACTGCTGCTACTTTGGAAATCAATCTGCTAAGAAATCAAACTTCTCGTGCTCTATAGTGTATTCTCTATCACCACATTGATCTCCTCTTATAATCCTCTGTTGGAGCACCAACGACCAAGATTAAAACATAATCGATGGCTAGGATCATTTATGGATCGATCCGTGTGAGTTTCTAGATGATTCTCACCTTGAATTAATTAATACGGATTAATTAACCATATTCCCTAAGTTTAGACTTTGGAAATATTTAAAAAACTGTTAATAATCTAATTGAGACACTTCTAGGTGGAATTTCCATAAATTGATGAAAGATACCATGGAGAAGTGTTGATGTTTTTGCAGTATTGGGTAGACATTCTCCCATGGGGTCATGATGATTTGACTAGTGGGGGGATGATACATTTACCCATTGGGCTATGTTGATTTGGCTAGGGGTAAATGGCCTAGGGGCAGACTTTCTCCCATGGGGTCATGCTGATTTGACTAGGGGAGATTGATACATTCACCCATGGGGCCATGTTGATTTGTCTAGGGGTGAATGGCCCACGATGCTCACATTGTGCTCCGGGATGGAGTGATCTATTTTTTATAGAGCGGGTTTGAATTGTTTATTGATTGGGCTTTTGCGCCCAACAGTGGGGTAAACAATTCTAGTTTAATGTTGAGTTGTGATGTAGGCTCCATTAGTGAAGCGGTTTCTTGTGACGAGAAGCCACCTTGATGGATCTCCACTCAATATTAGAGCTCTATATAAATAGGCAACATGTAAGAGGCAAAAATCAACATAGTAAGCTCATTTAATCTTTTCTAGTTGAGGAGAAATTCGTTTAAGGAGAAATCTATTGCTAGATATCATCCTTACCATTTCTATCTCTCTTGTTTTGGCAACATGTGTGAGAGGACTAGTTTTTGACCAACTGCATGAGTGAAAAATAAGGCGAGTTTGACTAGAGTTGACTGAGTTGTTTAACTAGTTTTTGGAGGCCGCACGTGTAGATTTGACTGCAGACTGTAGTTTGACCATTATTGACTTACAAAGAGAGAGAGAGAATGAGAATGAATAAAGTCACCAATGTCTGATCAAACTGCAGCTAAAGTGCTCTTGCTCTTTTTGCAAATCTTATTTCTTGATCATATCTTGTCCTTCACACTTGCTCCAACTCTTCCCTTGCTCTTTCTCTTCACTTATTCTCACACGTCTCTTGCACACACTTAACACTTGCTCTCCTTCTTCACAATGAACATGCTACACTCAAATCTCACTTGCTCTTTCTTAAATAGGAAAGGAGAGGAGTTACAAAATGAATTCATGCCTAGAGCCAACAATAGGAGAATCAAATTCCATGAGGGAGGAGTTACTTGAGGAGAATGTGAAAATTGTGAAAATTCCTACACTGGAATCCTATTGCAGTAACTGGTATTATTTCTCCTAATTGTTAATTAAATTTAACAATTTAACTTGCTACGACAAATATCGAAATAAACACACTGCAACATTCTCAAATAAAATTATGTGGGAAAGTAAAACGCTGGAAGATGAGAAATGCTAGCACACACACATAAAATTAACACAATTGTTTTTGGACAAAAATCCCCGGAAAAACCCAATGTGGAAAAACTGGTGCAACAATTAAGGGTTTTATTATTATGTACTAGTGAGAAATTCTTGGTTCAACTCGATGCTGAAATCTAGCAATACTACAGAGACAAACACTGACAAAAATCTAATGAGGAATTTCCTCACCCCACAGACAAACCCCGACAAAACTTGCCTTCAGAAAACTTAGTCCTCTGACCCTCTGCGTCAACCTCTGCGCTGCACAGTGCAGCCTCCTTGACGTCAAGCCTCTGACTGGTCTCTGATGAAGTCATTTTGCCTTCTGATGGTTGGGAAAATTCTTCTTCGATACTCTGGGACTCCTCCTCGGCTTTTGGAACTGAAGACGTCTTTCCCTCTCAGCAAATCAAACTTGCCTATAGAAGCTACTACGCAGTCCTTGCGTTAGCTTCTTTGTGGCTCTTCTGCCTCTCTGCAAATGGACTCACTGTATCTGGAATACTTCCTCTAGCCTCACTGCCTTTGCCCCTCACTTACTGCCTCAATCTCTGGCTCTCTTTGACAACTGACTGCTGCTACTCTGGAAATCAATCTGCCAAGAAATCAAACTTCTCGTGCTCTCTAGTGTATTCTCTATCACCACATTGATATCATCTTATAATCCTTTGTTGGAGCACCAACGACCAAGATTAAAACATAATCGATGGCTAGGATCATTTATGGATCGATTCGTGCGAATTTCTAGATGATTCTCACCTTGAATTAATTAATACGGATTAATTAACCATATTCCCTAGGTTTAGACTTTGGAAATATTTAAAAAACTGTTAATAATCTAATTGGGACACTTCTAGGTGGAATTTCCATAAATTGATGAAAGATACCATGGAGAAGTGTTGATGTTTTTGCAGTATTGGGCAGACATTCTCCCATGGGGTCATGATGATTTGACTAGTGGGGGGATGATACATTTACCCATTGGGCTATGTTGATTTGGCTAGGGGTAAATGGCTTAGGGGCAGACTTTCTCCCATGGGGTCATGCTGATTTGACAAGGGGAGATTGATACATTCACCCATGGGGTCATGTTGATTTGTCTAGGGCTAAATGGCCCACGATGCTCACATTGTGCTTTGGGATGGAGTGATCTATTTTTTATAGAGCGGGTTTGAATTGTTTATTGATTGGGCTTTTGCACCCAACAGTGGGGTAAACAATTCTAGTTTAATGTTGAGTTGTGATGTAGGCTCCATTAGTGAAGGGGTTTCTTGTGACGAGAAGCCACCTTGATGGATCTCCACTCAATATTAGAGCTCTATATAAATAGGCAACATGTAAGAGGCAAAAATCAACATAGCAAGTTCATTTAATCTTTTATAGTTGAGGAGAATTTCGTTTAAGGAGAAATCTATTGCTAGATATCATCCTTACCATTTCTATCTCTTGTTCTGGCAGCATGTGTGAGAGGACTAGTTTTTGACCAACTGCATGAGTGAAAAATAAGGCGAGTTTGACTAGAGTTGACTGAGTTGTTTGACTAGTTTTTGGAGGCCGCACGTGCGGGTTTGATCACAGGTTGACTGCAGGCCGCATGTGTAGATTTGATTGCAGACTGTAGTTTGACCATTATTGACTTACAAAGAGAGAGAGAGAGAGAGAATGAGAATGAATAAAGTCACCAATGTCTGATCAAACTGTAGCTATAGTGCTCTTGCTCTTTTTGCAAATCTTATTTCTTGATCATATCTTGTCCTTCACACTTGCTCCAACTCTTCCCTTGCTCTTTCTCTTCACTTGTTCTCACACTTCTCTTGCACACTCTCAACACTTGCTCTCCTTCTTCACAATGAACATACTACACTCAAATCTCACTTGCTCTTGCTTAAATAGGAAAGGAGAGGAGTTACAAAATGAATTCATGCCTTAAGCCAACAATAGGAGAATCAAATTCCATGAGGGAGGAGTTACTTGAGGAGAATGTGAAAATTCCTACACTGGAATCCTATTGCAGCAACTGGTATTATTTCTCCTAATTGTTAATTAAATTTAACAATTTATCTGCTACGACAAATATCGAAATAAACACACTGCAACATTCTCAAATAAAATTATGCGGAAAAGTAAAATGCTGGAAGCTGAGAAATGCTAGCACACACACATAAAATTAACACAATTGTTTTTGGACAAAAATCCCCGGAAAAACCCAATGTGGAAAAACTGGTGCAACAACTAAGGGTTTTATTATTATGTACTAGTGAGAAATTCTGAGTACAACTCGATGCCGAAATCTAGTAATACTATAGAGACAAATACTGACAAAAATCTAGTGAGGAATTTCCTCACCCCACAGGCAAACCCCGACAAAACTTGCCTTCAGAAAACTTGGCCCTCTGACCCTCTGCGTCAACCTCTGCGCAGCCTCCTTGACTTTAAGCCTCTGACTGGTCTCTGATGAAGTCATTTTGCCTTCTGCTGGTTGGGAAAATTCTTCTCCGGCACTTTGGGACTCCTCGGCTTCTGGAACTGAAGACGTCTTTCCTTCCCAGCAAATCAAACTTGCCTATAGAAGCTACTGCTTAGTCCCTGCGTTAGCTTCTTTGTGGTTCTTCTGCCTCTCTGCAAATGGACTCACTGGATCTAGAATACTTCCTCTAGCCTCACTGTCTCTGCCCCTCACTTACTGCCTCGATCTCTGGCTCTCTTCGACAACTGACTGCTGCTACTCTGGAAATCAATCTGCCAAGAAATCAAACTTCTTGTGCTCTCCAGTGTATTCTCTATCACCACATTGATCTCCTCTTATAATCCTCTGTTGGAGCACCAACGACCAAGATTAAAACATAATCGATGGCTAGGATCATTTATGGATTGATCCATTTGAGTTTCTAGATGATTCTCACCTTGAATTAATTAATACGGATTAATTAACCATATTCCCTAAGTTTTGACTCTGGAAATATTTAAAAAACTGTTAATAATCTAATTGGCACTTCTAGGTGGAATTTCCATAAATTGATGAAAGATACCATGGAGAAGTGTTGATGTTTTTGCAGTATTGGGCAGACATTCTCCCATGGGGTCATGATGATTTGACTAGTGGGGGGATGATACATTTGCCCATTGGGCTATGTTGATTTGGCTAGGGGTAAATGGCCTAGGGGCAGACTTTCTCCCATGGGGTCATGCTGATTTGACTAGGGGAGATTGATACATTCACCCATGGGGCCATGTTGATTTGTCTAGGGGTGAATGGCCCACGATGCTCACATTGTGCTCCGGGATGGAGTGATCTATTGTTTATAGAGCGGGTTTGAATTGTTTATTGATTGGGCTTTTGCACCCAACAGTGGGGTAAACAATTCTAGTTTAATGTTGAGTTGTGATGTAGGCTCCATTAGTGAAGGGGTTTCTTGTGACGAGAAGCCACCTTGATGGATCGCCACTTAATATTAGAGCTCTATATAAATAGGCAACATGTAAGAGGCAAAAATCAACATAGCAAGCTGATTTAATCTTTTCTAGTTGAGGAGAAATTCGTCTAAGGAGAAATCTATTGCTAGATATCATCCTTACCATTTCTATCTCTCTTGTTCTGGCAGCATGTGTGAGAGGACTAGTTTTTGACTAACTGCATGAGTGAAAAATAAGGCGAGTTTGACTAGAGTTGACTGAGTTGTTTGACTAGTTTTTGGAGGCCGCATGTGTGGGTTTGATCACACGCTGATTGCAGGCCACACGTGTAGATTTGACTGCAGACTGTAGTTTGACCATTATTGACTTACAACTATTTGACCAGGTTTGATTGACATTTGAATTGGATTATTGGCACATATTTCTAGACAATTTCTCCTCAAGAAAAGATTGCTGGGTTTTCTCCCAAGGTTGGGTTTCCTAGGTGAAATTGTGTCTATTGTGCATGGTTGTCTTTCTAATGTCTTTACTATTTCCGCTATATTTACTCTCGATATTTCTTAAGTATAATTATTCAATGATAACAGTAGCATAAAAAATACTGTTTGAAAATCATTAGGAAGTGATTATCAGATAGAAAATTGTATTCTATTGCACTTGCCATAGAATTTTAACAAGGAGATCAGGAACATAGTTTGGTCTTTCGAGCTCGATAAAACACTAGGCCTAGATGGATTGACGGGATAGTTCTATTAAAATTTTTGTCACATCGTCAAGTTTGATCTTTGCAGAATGGTGGACTTCGTGCACAAAAAAGGGAGAATGGGGGGTGGCATTAACTCCTCATTCTTGGCTTTAATACCCAAGGAAGTTAACCTGATATCTTTCTCTAGGTTTCGCCCCATCTATTTATGCAAGATTTCTCATAAAATTATCTCGAAAATTATAGCCAACGGATTAAAGCCTCTCCTCGCACGTCTCATCTTGGAGATTCAACGGGGAGTCATAATTGAAAGACAAAGTGGACAATATTATCTTGGTTCAAGAAGTAACATACTCTAGCAAAAGTCGAGGAGAAAAATTGATGGTTATCAAACTTGACATGACCAATGCGTTTGATTGGGTGAGACATTCTTTCCTGTTTGGTATTCTTAAATTTTTTGGCTTTAGTGACAATTTTCTTTCCTAGATAGCTGCCAACATCTCTTCTCCTTAGATCTCTCCATTGGTGAATGACCGTCCCTCTGGATTCTTCAAAGGATCTTGAGGTTTATGACAAGGGTGCTTGCTCTCCCCCCTGCTTTACATCCTCGTGGTTGAATCTTTAAGTAGAAAGCTAGAGTAGAAAAGAGATTCCAACTCTCTTCTAGGCATTTGCTTGTTGAGAGGGGTTAAAAATATAAATCATTCACAATTTGCAGACCATAGGGGGAGTTTCCTCTATTATTGCTTCTAGGTTTAAATCATTGACAAATTCATTGTTGCATTTACGGGATCTATAAATGAGAAGAAAAGCCATCTATATCTGTGGAATATTAGCCAGGCAGAACGAGTTAATATTCTTCATAAGTTAGGGATACAAGGAAAGGACTCTGGGTCAATTTCAAATATCTAGGTATGTCTATTTGTCTAAGAGAGAGATTGGCATCTCTTCGACTCTCTTGACGGCTATTACGCGTCTCTATGAGTCCGTACTGGGCTGTCTCTGCACAGTTGGAGGGATGTCGGCGTTCATTCGAAGCACTATTGGAGTCAAGCAGGGGTGCCTGCTTTCCCCCACTCTTTTCGTGATCTACATTGATGAGATGGAATCTTTCCTTCGAGAGCACATCGAGGAGTCCGATGGGTGCCTCCTCCACCAGGTCCTGATCTCCATCCTTCTCTTTGCAGATGATATTGTTCTTCTAGCCTCCTCCCCGGAAGGGCTACAAAGACAGCTAGACACCCTCGCAGCCTTTTGCAACCTTCGGCACTTGATGGTGAACCTCAGCAAAACCAAAGTCATAATCTTCAATGGGGTGAAGAAGTCCTCGATCCTCCACTTCCTATTCAAGGGAGAAGAAATTGAAGTCGTCAACAATTACACCTACTTGGGAGTGCAGTTCTTGGGTCCCCCCTTCAGCCTTCGATTGGCCCTCCAGCCCAGGATAAACAAAGGATACAGCTCCTTGGCCCTTCTTGAGAGACAGTGCTTCCATCACCACTTCTAGGATATACCATCCAAGATGAACATCATGGATACCTTGATCCGCCCCACCGTGCTCTATGGATCAGAGGTATGGGGCGCCTCACTACTGGAGTCAGATTGGGCATCGGCTGAGCGAGTCCAGATTCTTCTCTTGCGCCACTTCATCCAGTGCAAGAAGACAGTTCCTCAAAACATCATCTTAGCAGAGTTCAGAGCTAAGCCCTTCTGTCTCGTGGCAATTTTCAGGATAGTCTCTTACCTTCATCGGATTCGTGGCTTGGCAGACACGAGAGAGGGAAGAAACAGATACCCATACCTGGCCCATTGCTCCTCGGAGAGCATCGCTCATACGCAGATCGGCCGCACCAAATGTTGGTTCGCCGAGATGACAGAACTCCTTGGTCTTATCGGTATCCAGACAGATCACCTCCCCCCGTTCCAATATTCACTGAACGCCCTTGGGCATCTTCTTCCAAACCAGCAGGAACTCAACAAAATCATCAGGGAGGACATCTACAGGCAATACATTCAAACTACATGGGTTCATGCTCTGGGCGGTTTGCGCCCAAAGATGGCCTTTTACGCTGAACACTGTTTGGAGATCAGAGATGGACTCATCACTCGACCCCCTTATACCCTCCAACATTGGATGCATGCCATTAGGATCCCCCTTGGGCAACTCAGAGTTGGGTCGCACAGGCTTCAGGTAGAAACAGACCACCACATTGACAGGACGGAGAGGATCTGTCAGCTATGTCACTTACAGGAGGTGGAGACTGAGTCACACTTCATCTTCAGATGCCCGGTCTACTATGAGATCTGCGGGGGCTTTTATTGCTTATTCAGAGGCCCCTAGAGCCTGGCCAGCTTCCTTAGATACCCTGACCAGCGATGCCTGGCTCTCTACCTCTATGAGACCTTCAGACACCGTTCGACTCTACTCCGGCCTCCACCTACTTCGGCCACCACAGAGAGGATCACAAACTTCTTCAGAGTACTCCCAACACCACAGGGCACCAAGAGAACCACCGATCGATTCATAGACTAGGACTCCAGATCAGTGCGGTTTCAGGAATCTCGTCCCACTAGACTCCATCAGCGTTCCAGAACCAGGCACCCCCCCCCCCATCTAGGGGGCGCCCCAAATCGTCCAGACGGCAGCGACAGCAATCCAGCCCCTCTTCAGGGTAGCAGACATTGACAAGTTTCCTTCAGTCCTCTTCTATCGACCTCGGGTGCTAGGAGAAGGAGTCTCTCCCTATTCAGGAGGCTCACCTTCTCCTCTAGGACTTCTTCATCACAACTCATTATCATGATGCTTCAGTCATTCAGTCATCCAGACTTTACTTTTACTTTTACATTTCTTGTAGCTTTGCATTCCCTGCTTTTATGAAGAAAGGGGACCGTTTGGTCCACCGGCTAGTATGCTGTAATCATTGTAACCGGCAGTCCCATTGACCTTTTTGTGGTCATTCGTTGGACACTAATAAAATTATCTTATCTTATCTTATCTAAAACAGTGAAACCCTTTCCCCATCCCTCATGGCAGCCAATTCTAGCTAAATTCAAATTGAAATTTACCCAATGGGGGGCACATCGGCTCAAGCCAGTGGGTTGTCTGTCTTTGATAAAATCTAGTCTTGCTTCTCTCCTCCACCAATTTTCTGTCATGCTAGCTCCTGCCAGGACTTGCTCCTCTATGTCACAAGAAATCCAAAAAGTTTTAATGCAAGGAAGAAAATCCAATTCCAAGAGATTTCATCTTATAAACTGGAAAACTGTTCCTGGCCTGAAATCTCTAGGTGGCTTGGGAATAAGAGACCCTTTTCTCATGAACTTAGCAATGTGAGCCAAGCTACCCTAGAGGCTGGTCTCTAAATCAACAACTGTTGGAAACAAGTTATACACCAGAAATACCTGAGGGGCACTAGGAAGTCATGTATTTGTAATGCCTCCACCATTAAAGGAGGCTCTTAAATCCGGAGGTTGATCTTGACTGCTATTCCCTTAATTAACTCCAAGCTTACATGGATCCTTGGTAATGGAACACTGATAAATTATTGGACTGATCGAATTATGGGTCGCCGTCCTTTAATTCATTCTCATTCCCTTCTTCCTCTCCATGAATGGATGCTTTCTCATAAAAAATGCAACTTGTGGGATATCTCGAACTGGTAACAAGATGGATCTTGGTCAAACTAGTTCTTTCAGGGCATCCCTCCTCATCTTATCTCTCTCAGTAGGGAAATGGCTGTATTACTCTTTGGCTACGCCCCCTCCCATTGATTGGATGTAGATGAATGCGGTTGGGGATTATTTTCCTATTGGATCAAAGAGTGATATGACTCTCTCCTCTTCCTTGGAGGCATGCCCCCAAGGCGTAGAATATGGCTAAAAATTTGGCATCCAGACACCCTCCTAAAAATCAACATATTTCGCTGGTCTCTTGCTCATAAGAAAAATTCACACTACACAAAATCTTTGTAAAATAGGAATAGTGTCTCCCTCGAGATGTGAATTGTGCAGATTATCTGAGGAAAATATTTATCCTCTTCTTTAAGTGCTATTTCTCCAAGCAAGTTTGGAATTTGGCCCTGCAACTACTTAGTTCTCGAGTGAATTGGCCCCACAATATGCAAGGGCTTCTAGGGGATTGGGATAAATGCTATACAGGTAGTTTCAATCATAAAGCTATGTTCAGAAGAGTTTGGAATGCCTTCCCAAAGTTCATCTGTTGGAAGATCTGGCTAACAAGAAATAAGGCAATATTTCAGGATGAAATAATATATCAAAACAAAACAACAGGGTCAGTCATATCATTTTGCCGATGGAGCATTTTAACTCCAAAAATATCAAATTTGCTGGAGACCGAAATTTGGATTCATTGGAATGGGACTGGTGGAAATCACTAGGTATAAAGTTGGACCCTCTGCGCACTTCTCCAATCTCAAGAAAGTGGCAGTTAAGGCTCCCCTCAAGATTTTAAGCAATTGCTCTCTTTGCAACATAATCATAGTCTTTTCTTTATGGAGCATCCAGAAATAACTCAGGGGTGGTAGGAGCAGGCGAGCGGGTTGATTCTTCACCCCCTAGAACAAAGTGAACATACTTATTTGTGGGGACTGAGTCATGCTACTGAAAAACAAAAAAGGCATACATTCTATATCAAGGGCTCAGTCAGGCTGTTTTGATGGGCATTAGGAATCTGATTGTCATGGGAGATTCCAAAATTTTATGGGAGGATCTTTCCCCAAGGACCTCAAATCAATCTTCAGATGAATTTATCATCTCTCCGAAGGGTCTCTGTTCTCTTAGCTTGTTATATTTTGAGATCCAACAATATGAATGCTGATGAACTAGCTAAGAATGAACAAATTTAATCAAAGGGGATCTTATAGTTAATGGCACCAGAGGCCATTTATTTATCCCTTAATCAATGTTTTTATATTCAATAAAATATAGATTATTTGATAGACACATTGCATAGGCATGTAGGGGTTCAAAGAACACGCTCTATACATACTGCCTCTTGGTTTCACTTGCTTCCACCATGCACAGGATTGTAGCTGAGACTTCAGATGTAATCATGGCTAGAATGGTCTTATTTCTCTGGATTAGAAATGATGGGACAATCCCGGAAGGTAGACTTTGGAGATTTAATGGGAAGTCTTCATCGGCTAATGTTCCTGCTCGCGGAGAACCAAGTTGTCTCGCCGCCATCTTGGATTCCATGGTGTGGCCTGATGTGAGGATGAGGAGTAAGGTGGTATAGACGATCAAAGGAGGTGGGGAGTGGATTATGACAGTTCAAGAAGTTAGATTTGGCATCCCATTACTGTGGCACAAACTGTTGACATTCTTGCATGAGAGGAGATTCGTCATCACACCTGGTGTGGCCTAACATGGCATTGAGGAGTACTTTTAGTACAGAGGACCACAAATGGAAGTAGTATGAGGCAAGGTTACTTGGGTGCGGGCTGCGGGAGCGACATTTTCAGAAGCTCCCAGTTCGGGAGCAAATTTTTATATAATATATATATTTTTATATTTTGATGCATATATGTCAACAAAATCATGTAGAATGATGAATTAGATATAAAAAAGCATAAAAACATAGATCGAACCATATAACATCAATCATCTAGAAGTTATAATCTTCATCAACCACGTCCACAAGTTAGTAACATACAACATATTGAGTCTCATGATTCATCAATCTTAAAGTTTCAAGCTTTCAAAATTCAATATATAACATTTATCATCATTGATCACCAAAGTTGTACTTGTAAGTTAAGTGTAACCATTACAACAAAGAATATCTAACATGAAATGAAATGTTATAAAATGAAACAACTTTCAACTTTCATGAAGCATCATATTCATAATTCGTTACCAATGAGTTATAATTGCCGACTTCAAACTTCAAACTTAAATTGTCATATATTGTTTACAAAAAATATCATAATAAATATGAAAGGGTCAACAATTATAAAAACTACTAGAAACTAGAAAAGACAAGTAAATCTATTATCTATAGCTAATGCTTGGGCCTCTTGCCGCCTTGAGAAATGTCTAATTTTTAAAATTTTTAGTCTTGTTGGAAAATCTGGATCTTTGTCATTAATATCACCCTCTAAGCATTAACATAAGATATAAAAAACATTGCATGTCAAGTACGGATTTTGTTTGAGTGATGGGTACATTTTTAGTAGGGTCATGATAGAGGAGTTCAATAGCCAATGTCACTAACATCAAGGTACATAGAGGGATTGGTGCTCTTAATTAATACAAGTTCCATACCCTAATACATGAGAAAATCCAATGGAAACATTGCAATCCCCCCAATCCTGAAAAACTGATAAGTCTGCTGGATTTTGAATGAGATCTAAAATTCTACTTTCTCCATATGAAATCCAATGAGGTCAGAACCACTCTCAAACATCTTGAGTCATTTCATGGTAATGTTAAAAATTTAAGTAAAAGGACCTTTAAGAATTTAACATTACCATGAATTGCATATCAATACTAGGGCCATAGGCTTGATCATTAGGCTGCCCCACTAAAAAATTACTGTTTCTTTTAAAAAAATTGCATTTGGAATGCTTTTGCAAAAAAATTTGCAAAAAAGGCTAGGGAGCGAAAATTTCGCTCCCGAAATTCGCTCATTGTGGAAGTGATTTAGGGAGTGTGCTCTGGGAGCAGGTTCGAGGGGGGGGAGCCACTCCCCCACAACCCTGGTATGAGGATTATGGAGGTCACTCAAGGCATGTGGAGTCTGTGCTTAGGTACTCTGCGGATAGAGAGGCAAATCATTGTCCATAAGAGATAGGGGATGTAGGAGAGTCCGCTAACTGTGCCCATTCAAAATGACCCCTTTCTCAAGAGAATTCCTTCCTCAGTTGGGCACAATTTATGTGGTGGGTTGCCTTGGAATGGAATATGTTAGTTTGAGAAGAATTTGCTACTCTTGGAGGCTCCTTTGAGATCTTGGTATGAAAATTGGGTAGAAACCCACTGGCCTCCCAGATTGTGCATCCTTTGTTCCATTGGGCTGCACAACTGTCACTGGTCAGTTCATTGGGTGGTTTGTTGTTTGGCCTAGGCTTTGTTGGTGAATTGTCCAAAAAAGGAAAATGTTTGTTCAATAGGGGCAAGCAGACCTTGGTGGTGCCTTCAGGGATGTGAGATGGAACTTGGGCCGAAGGGATCTCTTCAGATTGAAAAGATAGATCAGCATTGATATGTTCATTGTTTCGTGGTCTTACAGTCTCTGCAAGATTAGTTTCCATTGGCCTGTGTGTCTTTTATTGCATCTGGCCTGTTCAATTGCTTGCCACAAAAGTGTCAGACTTCTGTTTATTTTGGCTCTTGAGAACTTGGCTGGGGGCTTGATTCTATTCTGTGAATCAGGATTGTGTGGTGGTCTTGTTAGAGGTGTTGAGATCCAGCTTTGAAAATTCTTGTATAGTGTTTTTCCTCCTCTCTTTCCTTCCTTGGTCTGGTTGCATTGGGGGTGCGGTCTTCACCTGGTGAGCAGTCGTGGGACAACCAAGGACATACCAGTTGGAAGGGGAATTTTAAAAACTATGGCTAGAAACTCTGAAAGGATGAACATGGAGCTGGAGCTACAGGAGTTCCAGACAGAAATAATGAACTTGAAGATCAACCTAAACCAAATGGAAACTACTCTTTCTATCACCATGGTCCAGATTACTGAATTAAAGACAAAAATCAGGCAGATGGAGGATGAAATGGCTTGTCTCCGTACACAGCCTGAAGATATGAATCACAAAATTAAATTGGACCAGCCCTCTGCATTAGATAGTTCTGTTTGTGTCAGCTTCTGGTTTATCCCTGATCTTAATTTGACCAATCCTTTGTAGCAAAAGACTCCTCCCGGGGAGGGGGACAAGCATCCTTAACTTAGGAATGAATTGTAAATTCTGTAGACTCCTTCGAGTTTTTTGGAGATGGTATAAATGGTATAATGTGGGGATAAATAGGAGAGCAGTGGAGTCTCCCTTTTTTGACATTTTGTCCAAATTTTGTATCATTCTATGATGTATGTTTTCTGGTGTATTTGCTGTGACCTCAGCACAACGTTTTAATATAATATATATTCTCAGTTCCATTAAAAAAAGACTTACTGAATGGCTCTAGTTTTCTGCAAAGTTTAGAATAGTTTCACAGGTAGGGTAAATATTATGATTTTTTTGTCTTATTATATTATGAAGATAACATGCATATTAATAGCTGCTTTGCCATTCATTTCTCCATGGATTTCAGCCAATTTTTGTACTTTATTTATTGGTTAGTGAGATTCAACTTCCCAGGAACTTCTGAATAATATTAATGCTTTTCATATTCTAATGTGACAAAGACACCACAAAATTACAAATTCATATGACCCTTGTTCATGATTATTCTATTTAAAAATTAAAACCATTGGTTGTAGTTGTATAATGTTAGGTGATCTGGTGCCTTTTAGACAAAGATCATCATCACCTGTCATCTATATGCAACTAGATAGTCATAATTTATGAATGTCATCCTTTATGAGTGTTTGAATTGGAGGGATGATGGTTTCTGATTTATATTTACTCTGCCACAGATGACAAAGTGACTGTCCTGGAGGCTGAGAAGCGAGCTGCAGAGCTTGATCCAAAAAGCCAAGCTATTAAGGAGGCTTTGAATCCTTGGCGAACGCATGATTCCACGAGAGAAGCTGATCCCTAGTTGTATGTGAACAGTATGAGGCTCTATTGGTCCACCATTTTTTATGTAGCTGAAAAGCATAAGACTTTGTCGGATATATTTCTTCTTTAAGCTATCATTTAACATTTTTTAATAGATTAAGGCTCCAGTCTATTCAATCCTTAGCTGTCAATTATATTAATGTTCTTCTTTGACCATGACTGCAAACTTTTAAGGTGGGCATAAAACTACTTGCATGAGCTAGATTCTAACATAACAATATGCTGGACCCATTTTGTTATTGGATACCTAGTCATGGTTATAAGCAGATGATTCATTTTTACAAAGGTCAGTGTACTTTGTCTGCTTGTAATGTGCTCCAAAGTTTATTTCAAATTTCCATATCTTGCTTTATAATTCATTGTGGAACTTTATTTATTAGTTGTCGTTGTACAGTTGTGATCAGAGTTACACTTGGATGTTGATTGTATTATTCAACATGAGTTCTTGTGGTTATTTTGAAACATGGATAGCAATTAAGATGGAATAATATGTCGTCTGGCCCAAAACATGGAGTAGACATTTATTTATGTGATTATTCATGAAGTTAGAAAACTTGTTTCTTATTTAGATGCACCAAAGATGAGGATAGATGTAAAGTTTTGTAGATGTTCTATGCTAGTAGT